>JAJNNX010000063.1:0-325403 GCA_023159155.1 Ustulina deusta
AAATAAGTTTTTTATTTTATAAAAGTTAGGTAAGTTTAAAAACATAGCTAATTTTTGTTTTTTTAAAATTTTAAAAGGTCCGATTAATTAAAGTTTAATTTAGTAGTTAGTACTTATGTTTAAAACTTTTTTTTTTTTTTAAATTTTGTTTTTTATTTTAAAATTATTAAACTTTTTTATTAGTTTATAGCTTGTATTGTTTTTATGTAAGGATTATTATATTGTATGCTATTTTTTAAACGTTTTAGGTTTAGCGGACTAGTTCAAGCGCTTATTGCTTAGTATTAAAATTTGTAATAGTTTTACTAATATTATTATTAAAAAGTTTATGTTTTAACTCCTATTGTTATTTTTAGTAATAATATATTAATTAATAAATATTATAAAAAATTGTATGCAAAGTTTAAAACAAAAACATAAATGCTTTAATTATTTTAATATTTATTAATATAAAACAGAATTATTAGTTTAGTTTTAATTAGTTAATTTTATTATTTTTTAGGTTTAAAAATAATAAATACTACTAAAGCAGTGCTTAGTACTTATAAAACTATTAATATTACTATAAACTTAAAAATAAAATTCTAATATTTTAATATTTATATCTCTAGTATAATAAAAAATCTATATAGATTTTTATAGTATTATATAGCTAATAATTTATAATATTTTTTTTTTATAATAAAATTATAATTAAATAGCTAAACTTATTTATAAATATTTATATATAGTTATAACTTTATTAATTAAATAGTATATTTTTGTTATTTACTACTATATATTGCTATATTATAGCTAATATAAATAATAAGTAAAAAAGGCCAGAAGTTTTATTTTATCATATTTTATTTTTTTTATAGTTATAATAATTATATATATATTATTTATAATTATGTTTTAAATAAAGCTAATAGTATTTTTGTTCTAATATTTTGATTATTTTATATTAACTTTAATATATAGTAATTAGAAATATATAAACTTTTTAAATTAAAGTTATACAAAAAAAAATAGTTCTATTTAAAGTAATTTTAAGTATATATAACTTTTTATTTTTATTTTCTAGTTTTTATAGCTAGTTTTTTTATTTAATTAGGTTTATTAGGTTAGCTCCTTAGAAAATATTAAATAAAAGGTTTATAATTCATATAAAACCTAGTATTTTATTAAGCAGAATTAATACTATTGTTTGTTTTTTAGCTTTTTTAGCTTTAACTATAAAAAGCTTAGCTATTTCTTTTAATAAAATATTAGCTATTCTATTTTTTTGTTTTAGTTAGTATTAAAAAATAATATTAAAGTTTAATAAAAAATTAGCTTAGCATACTTATTATATTAATAAAATCTATTTATTTAAAAAATATGATAAAACTTAATAATTAATTATTATACAAAATTTAGTTCTAAAGAGCTTTAAATAGTAATGTTCTAAAGTTTATATTATTGCTAAAAATTTATAGTTTTAAATTAGGTAGGCTTGCTTAGTTAGTATTATTATTTTAAAAAAATATTTTATAAGTTTTTAAGTTATATTTTTTTATTATTACTAAATAATTTTTTTTTTATATTATATAAAACATTTGTTTTTATTTATATTAGTTGGCCGGGCTTAAAAAAAACTAGAACAAGTGCTTTATAAGCTAGTAGTTTTATATATTTAAAAGTTTATTTTTGTTTTAGTTTTATTATAAATAGCTTGTTTTTTTTTAATAGTTAATTTAAAAAAGCAGCAATTTTATTAATATAGTAAATAAATATATAAACATAATTATAAAGCTTAAAAAATAACTAGATTAATTTAGTATTTTAAAATTATTAAAGTTTTAATTTAGGATTGCTTAAATTTTAGCAAAATTAATTCTAATTTTTATTTTAGTTTTTATAATTATTTCTAAATAATTAATAATAAATATATTAAAACAAGATTTTTTAATATTTTTTTAATATTTAGTTTAATATAAGCAGTAAATTATTTTTTTATAATAGGTTTAGTACTATTTTTTAGTTTTAAAATAAATTAAAATATTATTTATATAAATATTTGTAAATTTGTTTAAAAGTTTTTAGATTTACGTATTAATAAAGGCTTATTACTAGGCAGGTTTTATTTTTAAACTAAAAATAAAACCTTTTATTAAAATATTTTTTTGTAAGTTCAAAAAAAAATAAAATAATATAATTCTATAATTAATAATATTTAGTTTAATAAATTAAATAATATTACAATAATTAAATATAATATTATTAATATTTAAAATTAATACAATTTAATTTTTTAAATATATATTTTTTTATTAGTAATTAATTATAAACTTATATTTACTTAATTTAAATTTAAATATAAACAAAACAAAAATAATATTCAAGTTTATATTTTGTTTAATAAAGTTTATAGTTAATAGTTTATTTATAAATTTTTTTTAAATAAAATAAACTATATAAATATATAATATTAATAAGAACTAAAAATATATTTTTTATTATTAAATTTTAGTATTATATTAAACCCTAGTTATAATAGTAGCAAGATTTTGGATTTTTTTTTTAAAAAAAATTTCTTTAGGTATAATAGCTAAAAAAGCAAAAAGCTTTGTATTAATTTTATATACTAGAAGTTTTTTTTTTTTTAAAATAAAATTAGTTTATTATTAAAAGTTTTTTATAATATTATTTAATTAATTTAAGTTTATTTTTTTTATAAAATATTAATTATTTTTAAGTTTTTTTTAAATAGTTTAGTATAATTATTTTTAGTTATTACAAACTTAATTATAATAAGCTTTTTTAAAATTTTTTTAATTAATTATTTTTATTTATTTTAATAAAAATAGTTCTAAAAGTTTTATATAATTTTTTTAATAGTAGCTTAGTTTTTTTTTTTTTAAAAAATTATTATATAGACCTTTTTTGTTTTAAGTTTAAAAGTCCTAGGTTTTTTTTTAGTTTTTTTAGTTTTAATTATTTCTAAAATAATTGTTTAGTTTTTAAAAAGTTATTTTAATATTTAATAATATTTTTTTAATACTTAATTATATTAATTTATATTTTTTTATATTTTTAGGTTTATATTTTATTATTTATAATTAAAAAGCTTAACTATAATTATTAGCAAAAATTAAGCTAATAAAAATAAATTATTTAATTAGATTAATTATTATTTTAAGTTTTTATTAAAATATTTGTTTTATTAATTATTTAATACTAATAATAATATTATAGCTAAAATTAATAATTTAAAATATTTAGTTTTTAAATTATTAATTATTAATTTTTATAATATATATTAAATATTTATAAATTTATTAATTATTTGTTTTAATAGTTATAAAACTTTTAAGTTTAATTAACTAAACTATTTTTATTTTTAATTATTGTTTACATTTATTATATAAACTTATAACTAATTATTAAAAAATATAAACTTTAATATTATATAAACCTAAAGTTTTTATTTTAATACTATTAATTTATAATTAAATAAATATTTTAAAAATAATTAATTTATTTTAGCTATATATTTTAATTAAAATAAATAAAAAAACTAAAAAAAAAAATTTTATTAGTTTTATTTGTTTTTAAGTTAAATAAACTATTAGAGCTATTTTTATTAAGTTTTTTTTTACTAGTTAAATATTTAAAATTTTAAACTTTTAATTAAAATAATTAATTAATATATATATATTTTTTTTTTATAAATAAAATAAGTTTTATTATTTTAATAAGCTTTTTTTTTTTTATAGTTAATATTTATTTTAATTATTTTAAATAAATATTTTAGAATTTTTAAAGTTAGCTAAAAGTTAGTAAGCCGGTTTATTAAAAACTTAATTATTTAAGTTAGATTTTTATTTAGTTAAACTAACAAGCTTAATTTATTAATAGTTTTTATAAATTTGTTTAGTAATTATATACTAATTTAATAATTTTATTAATAAATAATTTATAAAAAATATTTAAATTTATAAAAGTTTTATATAAGTTTTTTTTTAAGTTTATATAAAAATAGTTCTATAATTTATATTTTTATTATAATTTAGCTAGTTAATATTTTTAAACTAAATTATTAATATAAAAATAAACTTATTAATATTTTTATCAGTTTTATATATATAAACTTAAAATATTTTATAAACTATAATTATTTAATTAAAATTATAATAAACTAGTAATAAAACTTAAATTATTTTAATAATATTATTAAATAGTTTTTTAGTTAAATAAAAATATATTTTTATTAATTTTTAGTATATTTTTTTAATTAGTTTATAATATATTAAAATTAGCTATTTTAGTTTAAAATATAATAATATTTTTATTTAGTTTTTTTATTAGTTTATAATCTAATTATTAAATAAAGCTTTATTTTTTATAAACTTATTAGGATTAATTTTTTATATTTTAGTTTTTTTAGTATAAATAAGGTTTAAAATATTAAAAAATAAAACTAATAAACAAAAAGCAAATAAAACAGCAAAATTAAAAAGTTTAAAGTTAATATTTTTAAATATATTTTTTATTATTAAGTTATAGTTATTTTTTAAAAGTATTAAAATAAACATATTAAAAAATTAATATTTTATTTTTTTTATTTATTAAAAAAGTTTTACTAGAACTAATATAAAATTGCAAGTTTATATAGCTATAATATTTAGTACTATATTTTTAAATATATTATTTATTTTAAATAGTTTTAGTTTTAGTTTAGATTTTATTTTTTTAAGTTTTAATTTTTTGTTTTTTTTAAATTTTTTTTTAAATATTAGTTCGCTTAAAACATTTATAAAAAAATTTAATACTTAAATTTTTTTTTTATTAAAAAAAAACTTTAAAAATTATTTAATAATAAAAAACTAGCTATATTTAAAAATTAAAATTGTTCTAATTGTTTAAAAACTAAAATAAAATAAAAATATTTAAAATTAAGTTTTTTATAAATTATTAGTTTTTAAGTAATATAAAAATTAAAATTTTATTAAAATTATATTAAAGTTAAATTTATATTATAAAATATATAATTTTTTATATTAAATATATAACTAAAAAAAAAAGTTTATTTATGTTTTGCTAATTATAACAAAATAAAAAATATATATTTATTAAATATTTATTAATAAATAATTAGTAAGTTTAAAGTAGTATTATAATTAGTTAAGTAAAGTTTTTATAGTTAGTTTATTAATATTATAAATAAAAACTTTAAACTAAAAAAAAAAAAAAAAAAAAAAAAAAAGTTAAAGTTTATAAAATAAATAAATATAAACTTTATATATATAGCTATAAAATTAGGTTGGTTTATATATAGATTTTTTATTTTATTACTATATAGGTTTGGAGTTCTTATAAGTTTTGCTAAAACTATACTAATTATTATAAATTATAGAACTATTTTTAAATAAACTTAAAAAAAATTCTATATAAAGTTTTTATAAATTTAAGTATTTTTTATAAATTATTTATTAACAAAATTATTAAATTAATATACAATACTAAATAAGTTTATAAAAACTATTAATAAACTAAATTTATTAGTTTAATTAAACAAAAATCTAACTTAAATAATTAAACTTTTAGTAAACTTATTTATTAGCTTTTAGCTAACTTTAAAAGTTTTAAAACATTTATTTTAAAATAGTTAAAACAAGCATTAATTAAAAAAAAAAAAGCCTATTAAAATAATAAAATTTGTTTTATTTATAATAATAAAAAATATATTAATTAATTATTTTAACTAAAAACTTAAAGTTTTAAATATTTAACTAGCAAAACAAAGCTATAATAAAAATAGCTTTAATAGTTTATTTAATTTAAAAAACAAATAAAACTAATAAAAGTTTTTTTATTAGTTTTTTTTTTATTTTAGCTAAAATATATAACTAAAACAAATTAATTATTTTTAAAATATTTATTTAATTATAAATTAATAGTATTAAAATAAAAACTTTAGTTTTATATAATACTAAAGCTTATATTTTTTTAATAATTAGCTATAAATTTATATAATAAATTAAATAATAATTAAAAATAAAAATAGTTTATTTAACTAAACTTTAAAAGCTTTATAACTATTAAAGTAAAATAATTAATAAAATTTATAAATATTTAATATATATTATAAAAATTAATAATAAATAATTTAAAAATTAAATATTTTAATAAAAACCTAAAAATAATAATTAATCTAGCTAAATAATTTATTTTTATTAGCTTAATTTTTATTAATAATTATAATTAAACTTTTTAGCTATAAATAATAAAATATAAATCTAAAAATATAAAAAAATACTAATTAATATAATTAAGGGTTAAAAAATATTATTAAATATTAAAACAACTTTTTAAAAACAAAACAATTATTTTAAGGATAACTAAAACTAAAAAAACAAAAAAAAGACTTAAGACCTTTAAACTTAAAATAAAAAAGGTCTATATAATAATCTCTAAAAAAAAAAAAACCAAGCTACTATTAAAAAAATTATATAAAACTTTTAGAATTATTTCTATTAAAATAAATAAAAACAACTAGTTAAAAAAACTTTTAAAAAGCTTATTATAATTAAGTTTATAATAACTAAAAATAATTATACTAAATTATATAAAAAAAACTTAAAAATAATTAATATTTTATAAAAAAAATAAACTTAGATTAACTAAGTAGTATTATAAAAGATTTTTAATAATAAACTAATCTTATTTCTAAAAAAAAAAAACCTTAAATATATAAAATTAATATAAAACTTTTTATTTCTTTAGCTATTATATCTAAAAGGATTTTTTTTTTTAAAAAAATTAAAACTTTATTATTATTATAACTAAGATTTAATATAGTACTAAAACTTAATAATAAAAAGTATACTTTTAAACTTTATTAATATTAAATATTTATATAGTTTATTTTATTTAAAAAAAATTTATAAATAAATTATTAACTATAAATTTTATTAAATAAAATATAAATTTATAATTAATTATTAATAAAAAAAAATATATTTAAAAAACTAAATTATATTAGCTTTAAATATTAGTAATATTATATTTAATTATTATAATATTATTTGTTTTATAAAACTAAATATTATAAAAAATTTTTATTAATTATTATTAATTATAAAATTATATATATATATTTTTTTTTTTTAAACTTATAAAAAAATATTTTAATAAAAAGTTTTATTATTAAGTTTAAAAATAAAACCTATTTAGTAGTAAGCTTTTATTAACATATAAATTTAAAAACTTTTAAACAAATTTATAAATATTTATATAAATAATATTTTAATTTATTTTAAAACTAAAAAATAATATTAAACCTATTATAAAAAAATAATCTATTATTTATATTAAGCTAAATATTAAAAAAATATTAAAAAGTTTTATTTTAATATATTTATTATTAATTATTTAAAAATAGTTATAAAAACTAAAATAAAAATTAAAATTAACCCTATAAAAATCTAAGTAATTCTAAATTAGAACTTTAATAATTTTAAAAATACTAAATTAATCTAATTATTTTTTAAGTTTTATAATTATGTTTATATATTTATTTACTATATTAATAAAATTACTTTTTTTAAATTAATTATTAAAAAAAAAAAACTATTTATAATAGGATTAGAACAAAAATAAACTTTTAAATATATAAAACTACTAATATATAAAATATTTATTTTAGCTTTTTTAAGCTTAGCTAACTAATATAAATAAAAATAAATATTTTATATAATATAACAAAAAAAATTATTTAGTAACAATAAAAAAATATAATTTAAAAACTTATAAAATATTTTTTTAAAACAATAATACTTATTAAGCAAGCTTATTTAATTTAAAACTATAAGCTTTTAATAGTAATATAAACTTTAAAATATTACTACCTAAAGCTTTTTAGAACTAAATTTTTTATAATAACTAATTATTAAATTTTATTAAATTTTTTAAATAAATAAATCTTATTAATATAATAAATATACTAAGCTAATTTTTTATTAAACTTTAATATTATTTTTTAGTACTAATTAAAACAAAAAAATATAGTAGTTAATATTTTATTAAAAAAAATAACTAAACTTTTTATAATTAAAACTAAAAAAGCTATAAAAAAACAATAGTATTAGTCCTACTTAATAAAATATTAAGTTTTATATTAACTATAAACCTTTTATTTAATATTTTTTAAAAAACTAACTTAATAAACTTAATTAAATAAAAAAACTAGTTATAAGATCTAAAAAATAAAAATAAAAAGCTATATATACCTAAAATTACTTTAAATAGAACTATTTTTTTTTATATAGCTTTAATTTAAAAAGTTTATATATTTTTAATTACTATATATTAAAATTAATACCAAACAATTAAAATATTAAAATAAAAATATTATTAGTTTTACCTAAAATATAATTATAAATAATATATATATAATTATTATAACTATAAAAAAACAAAATATTATAAAATAAAACTTTTAGCTTTTTTTATTTATTGCTTATATTAACTCTAGTATAATAATATATAATAATAAATAGTAAAAATATACTACTTAACTAATAGGGTTATAATTATATATAAATATTTATAAATAAGTTTAGATATTTAATTATAACTTTATTTAGCAAAAAAATAAATACTATAAAATTACTAGTTATATAATATTATAAAAGTTTATATAAACTTTTTAATATATTAAATATATAAATATTAAATAATATAAAACTATTTATTTTTAAATTTATAGTAATAATTAATAATTTTATAAGTATTAAATATTATTTTAGTAATATTTACTATTTTTAGATCTAAAAAACAATAAAATTAATTAATTAAAAACTAAATTAATAACTTTATTTTTATATTAATAAATATTAAAATAATAAAAATTAAAATATAAAACTTTTTAATAATAAATATTAGCAAAACTATTATAAATTTTAATACTAAATAATAAGCGTTCGAACTAGTTTACTAAACCTAAAACGTTTAAAAAATAATATATAATATAGCAACTTTTATACAAAAATAATATAAGTTATAAACTAATAAAAAAAAACATTTAATAAATTTTAAAATAAAAAATAAATTTTTTTAAAAAAAAAAAAGCTTTATAACATAAGTATTAATTATTAGATTAGACTTCTAATTAGTTAAACTTTTTAAAATTTTTAAAAAATAAAAATTTAGCTATATTTTTAATTTGTTTAACTTTTATAAAATGAAAAACTTATTTTATATTAACTAATTATAAAAAACAAATAATAACTTTTTATTTTAATAAAGCAAAATTTAAAATTAAACAAATTAAACAATTAAAAATATATAAAAAAAGTAAAAAGCTATAATATTAGATTACTTAAAAAAACTATAATCTTAATAATATTTAATATATAGCTTAAATTTTTAAAAATATACTAATTAAGCTTAACTAATTTTATAAAACTTATAAAAAAGTTTTTAAACTTTTTATAAAACTATAAAAATAAATATATATAATAATAGCTAATAAATTTATAAATAATTATAAAAATAATAATAAAGCAATATAATATAAAAAAGTTATATAAATTTAATATTATTAGTAATTTTAAATTAAAATTATATTTAAATTTTTAGTTTTAAAAAAAAATAATATAATAATTAATATAGTTTTAGCAAAACTTATAAAAATTCTAGACCTATATAGCCATAAAATAAAAAGTTTATATATAGACTAACTTATAACTTTATAGCTATATATATAAAGTCTATATCTATCCATTTTATAAACTCTGACTTTTTTTTTTTTTTTTTTTTTTAGCTTAGAGTTTTTGTTTATAGTATTAATAAACTAGCTATAGAAGTTTTATTTGACTAATCGTAATAACTTTATATAAATAATAGTTAATTTTTTTATAAAAATAGCTTATTTTATAGCTTTAAAAGTTTTAAAAAAAAAACTAATAATTTTATTAAAATATTTATAAAAGTTTATTAAAAACTATATAGTATATTTTTTAATATTATTTCTAATAAAGATTTTAAATTTATTATATATTTATAAAAAAAAAATTTTAAACTATTAAAAATTAAGCTATATATAAATATAGCTTTTTATTTTTAAACTAATAATTAAACCAAACAATTTAACTAGTTTTTAAAAGTTTATTTATAAATATTTATTAATTATAAAATAATTAACTAAAAAAATTTATTTTTTATAGCAAAATTTATATATAATAATACTATATTTATATTTATATATATAACTTTGTTTTATATAAATTATAAATATTACTTAATAGCTTATAATTTTTTTTTAATATATTTTATAATCTAAAAAGTTAGTTATATATATATTAAATAATATAAGTTTATTAAAATGTATAAAAATATTTAAAAAAAAGCTACTAAAAAATAAAAAAGTAGGCTAATAAAAAAATATATATATATATTTATTTATATTAAAAACTAATTAATAATATTAAATACTAAAAATATTAAAACTAAATAATTTATAAAAAAGTTTAATAAAAAAATATTAGAACTTTTTAAAATTTAAAAAGTTATTTTTTTTATTACTATTTAATTTATTTTATTTAAAAAATAAAAAATTTATAACTTTTTTTATATTTTACTTATTAAGTTTTATTATACTAATAATTAAGTATTATTTAATTTTAATTAGGTTTTATAAAAAATAGCCCTAATTAAATCTAAAAATTACTAAAAAAAAAAAAAAAAATTTTTTTAAAAACTTAAAGCAATATAAAATATTTATTTAAATAAAAAAAATAGCTAGCTAAAAAATATTAAATTTAAGAATTTTATAATTATTTATATAGCAATAAATTAAAAAAAGCTATATATTAGTTCTATTAATATAATTTAAAAAAACTTATAAACTTTTATATTATTTAATTATAAAAATGCTTAAAAGCAAGCATTAAAAAAGATTTTAATATTATATAGATTAATATATTAAGCTACTAGTTATACTATTAATATAATATATAAGCTTATAAAAAAATAAATAAGCTTTTATTAAAAGAACTAAAAGTTATATAGATTATATATATATATAAAAAGACCTAATAGTCTTTTATATTAATAGAGTTATAAAATATATTTTAAATAACCTAAATAGTAAATAGGCATAAATAAGCCATAAGAATCCCAAGTTTGAACACTTGAAAAAAAGGACTATGGACCTTGAGACCCCTAGAGAATTATTAGCTAAATATGACTAAGTTCCAAGCCTATAATATATGCCCTTGTTACATCGACGGGTTTAATCGCGAGCAAAAATACAAGAAGAAGGAGTGCAAACATCCCCGTTCAATTCTGCGAAAGACTAATGGCAGAACAGAGATGAATCGTCCTTGAGTGTGAGGCTGGAAAACTGTGAATCCGAAGCTGAAACTGGCGGTCGACTGATTCCTAACTTACCCTGGTATGGAGCACGAAGACTTGCAGACCCCCTGTCTTTCTTGAAGCACACCAGACATCCAAGACCTTTTCAAGCTCTCACGTTGCGGTCGGTCATGAGCATCCAGGTGTAATAGGTGGTACCCGTGTGATGCGAGGTGTTGTTTCCGGCAATTGTGCGGTCGATCAACAGGTTAGATCAGCATGTCCTCCATGCGGCTGATGAAATCCAGCCCTAACCCATCCTCTCGGTTCTTGTCCAAATTCTCCTTATTCTTCTCCCGTGCAGAAGCTATAGCCTTTCTATCTACTGGCTCGTAGCGTTTGTCCATCTTGAACACGCGGAGTTTGCGCCCACATTTGAGGGATCTTTGGTCATTTTCCTTCAAGAATTTGGCCAATTTATCTGCGCTATTGAAACAGACGTAGTAGTAGCCACACCGGCGATCTTTATCCCTAGGATGGCCATTGGCGTGTCTCTTATCTTGGCCAATGGCCTCAATAAAATATTCGCGGAAATACTCCTGGACCCTCAGTGGGCTGCAGATCTCAGGGCCAGGACACTTGCGGTCCTGCATGCGAAGAACAGCCCTGTTTCATTCCCGAGAGTTAGAAACTGCTCACCAGAGGAGTCTGGAGATATATTGAGAATTTTGGATGCTTGGTATCCCCTGCCAATGAAGGCCGTGGCTCGGAAACCATTGAAATAATGAGAATAGAGCCGTTGGCGCTTACCTAAAGGGGTAATTCTCAAGAATGAACCACCTGTTTTGAAGCAAGCTGCCTTTTCGCGTTTGTCTATGACCATTGCACGTGTGTTGGGTTTGTGGCCGCTCGTCACGCAGCTGTTCTAGCCGTAATCTGAAGCCAGAAGGAGGTGTATGGGCGAGGCAAGTGAAGAGTGCTAGAATGCGGACAGCGTCGTTGCCTGCACAATGCCTGAAAGACGTAGGTTGGTACCCTTTTCCAAACGCGAATCCCGCCATAGCGACAGACATCGAAGGCATACGACATCGATTGGTCGGGGCTCCAGCTAGTCCGTCCACCTCCCATATGATGGGTTGAATGTCGACCCAGGCTGATATATACTGGACGACGGCAGGCATCTGACGGAACAGTAAGTCGAACTCTGCGCTCATGGCGAAACCAATGAAGGTGAGGTGTTTACTATGAGAGGCTTCTCTGATGTACTCGAGGAATTCGATCATCTTGGCTTCGGCTGAATCAATGTCAATTTCCTGTGTGGTGGTTCCTTGGAGACGCCATTTGAAATGCTCCCTTAGCTTCCTTGGCTCCTGCTGTCTGTGGGATCGGATCTTCAGACAACGGAAAAAGACATTGTGGTTGTCAGCGAATTCTTTGATGTCGGCAGGTCTCTCGTGGCCTATAGAAGGCAGAAATGCCATGCCGATCTCGGTAATACGTCCACCTGGGCAAGATTCGACATCGAGGGACACAAAGGCCGTCGTTGCCTGCAAGTGGCTCTGGAGTGCTGCAAAGTCGCCGATTCTCCTCGCCCACAGCGATCTGTATTTTCTTGTATAGCCCCACGCGGGAATTCTCGTGGAGGGCCGGGGGGTACTAGCGGCTTGAAAATCTAGGGCTGTTGGCGAATTTGGCTGCATTGTGACAACTGCGGAAACGAAACGAATGAAGGAGGGTGTGATATTGTCCCTGGAGTAAGGGGTAGGCTTGGCATGTCGTAGGGCTGAAAAGGAGACGCGAGTGTGTCGGCGAGATCCGAGCAATGTTGGAGGAACCGGTCATAGAGTATGGAACTCGCTGTGATATGCGCTGGCAGAACCATTGTGCAATATCTTGGGTGCCCATCTAGGTTAGGAAATAGGCGCCTTATCCGAACTTTCCCGCAAATGCTAACCTTGGAAGCTGAAAGCTTCAAAACTCTACTACAGGTAGGTACCCTATGCGCTACGTCACGATGTACCAGAGGGGAATGTTGGTTCACAGTTAAATGGGTATAGGTTCGGATGCTATTAGCGCTAATAGTCCGATGAATTGTTGCCTTGATAGTAGCCAAGGAAGTAGAGATTGGGCTTAGGACTGCCGACTGCGATCTATACAGTTGTTAGCATTGCAGGGGAAAACCAAAGTGAACCTTGCGAGGAAACCCGCATATTGTCCCCGACCAACTCATAGAAAGATTCAAACGGTATTAAACCATTCCTCGCGAGGGATTGTCACAGGAAATCCCAGTGCCACCGGCAACTAAACCACAACTCCTTTCTTCTTTTCGCCCACCCAGTTCTTTTTAGCTGTACCCTTAAAAATATTGTTCAAAAAGGCAGCAATCACTCAGCCGCTCTGTAACACAGCTTGGATAGGCTGCCATTCATTCTCCTGTGCCGCTCCTTTATGATATCTCAAGAACGTAGCTTACAACACATATAAATCTGTGCTACTAGGTCTCTGTAATAATTGCCATCTCTATCCCGCTTGCGGCAGCCCTAGGGTGCATCCCTACTTAACGATAGAAGGAGACTAATAAGAAGCAAGCCTGGTGTGGTCGCACCATGTCCCTACTTATGTAACCGACGTCGTAAGTCAAGGTCTTGGTACATAAGTGCTAATTAGCTAATCATCCCCACATCTTGTCGGAGCTAAGCTACCTAAGCACAACGCTAGTGCAGCATTCAAATAGCCTATAGGACACTGTACCCTAGGTACACTAAGTGCTTCCCCACGTCAATACAAACCTCCCTCACAGCTTTCACCCAAAGCAGAACAGTATAGGTACACAAACAACACAAAACTAAATACAGATAGTCTGCTCTGTCTTGTTTAAGCTGAGGGGGAAAAGAACTTTTAGCAAAAGTCGCTAACAAAACAGTTTTCGAGCAGTAGGCTTATTATCTTGGGATAGCATTTGACCCACTCTATGATTTTGCTCTAAAAACAGCGTTTAGTTTACAAACAGTATTTAGTTTATACTTAAAAACTTGACAAGGTAACAAACTTTGACGCAAGAGCTGCACGTACAAAACAGCATAGCGCGCTCGTCACACAAGCAGATTTCAGACCAAGTATAAAGTAGGTATTGGCGAGTGCCGCACCGATCTGAGACCAGCTAACCTAGCTAGTAGTGTGTCGAGAGTGATAGGTATCTCGTGATGTCTCGGTTGAGATTCCGCCGCTTGGAGGTTAGCCTCCCTTTTTCTGGCGTAGTAGTCTACCAATCCAGAATAGGAATGAGTGTTCACATTTCATCTCGGAGATATTGATCCAAGCCGACAAAGATGAAGCAAGCGGTCTAAGTGCAGAACTGATGTCTCACTCTTAGTAATAAGACATCAACTATCCGAACAAAACTGGCATTGTATATTGGAAAGCGCGAAAAATCTTAGTCGACAAATAACCAATGTTTAAGGAGTGACGAGAATTAAAGACGAGAAACCAATAGACTTTTGTACTGCTCACCCCCCTGCCCCAGCAGCTCTCCTCGGCAACTCTCCTCCGTGCAAGCGTTGCGACCAATTAAATCATCATGAAACGCTTCCAGCCCTGCATGTGCTCATTCCAATCACCCTCATTACCTTGCTCCTGTTTGTGTCCATGTTCGTGACCGGGATGGTGTCTTTTGTGGGGAGATGGATAGAAGGGATAGGTTGGATAAGAGTCAGGAGGACTTAGAGGGGCAGAGGAAGTTTTCGCGAGGTCGCTAGTGGTCGATGGGAATGTTGAGAAGGTAGTGGGGATAGAGCCAGTTATGGCATCCGTCGAAGAAGCCCCTGTGATAGACGGAGGGGATGGGAGCGTAAAGCAGACACTTGTGCTGCCGTAACCTGCTACACAGGTAGTGATCCCTCCTGCGGTACTTAGGTTTGCCGTGGTGAGGCTAGTTCCGGGAATAGTGTAAGATGACGATGAGGAACCTGTTACTGCGCCTGTACTGCCAGTGGAAAAGATCGTGCTGGAAGAATTGATGAAAGTCGGGGTCAATGTGCTCGTGCTGGGCGATGGGAGACCGATCGTGGGATATCCAGGGGCCGAGGTGGGAATCGAGGACGACCCCGTAACAGCATCGGTGCTGCCGGTAGAGAATGCCGTGTTTGATTGAGACGTAGTTAAACTGAGGGTGCTGCTGCTTGGTATTTCTACACTAGTGGTAGGGCTAGAGGGCAGGTGAGTTGAGCCCACCGACGATGGGTCTGTTACCATCCCGGTGTTGCTGCTACTAGGGCTCAATGTCGGGGTTACTATGGAAATTGACAAGCACTCAGTATATGCATAGGGGTCACCGAAAGTTGAATATGTGAGGCACGTGGTGGAGGGTGGATATGTGGCGCTTGAAATACCTGTACCATTGCCCACCGACGAAACTGGTGTCCACACTGTCTCAGAATTGATAGCGTTACTTGACGACGTGATAGAAGTCATGGTAGAAATTCCTATGCCAGCTGTGCTGGTGGTTATTGGAACTGAACTTGAGGAGCCAGTTTCGGGTGAATTCGAAGATGCATATGAGGTAGTAAGATTCAGGGTCACAGTTGAGGTCAAGGTAGAGATTGAAGCCGAACTCGTTGGTGAATATGAATTGCTTGAGATCACCATGGATATCGAGCTGCTAGAAGCCGGTAGGCTATCCGAGCTCTGAGATATCGTGGTGTGAGTGTTATTCGAGCCTATGGATGATGCTCCTAGGCTACTTGAAGTGATGGGATTTGTGATTGTGGAAGTCAGTGTGCTAACTGTCTTCGTTGTTGCGTTGAGCGAAACTGGATGAGTTGAGATCAGCAGCGTGCTGCTGAGACCGGTTGTCGTGCTTCCATAGGAAGTAAAGGAGTAACTGGTTTCATTGGCTGACGAATAGGAACTGGATAAAGCAGTAACTGATGTCGAACTAAAATTTCCTGTTAGCTTGTATTTCAATTTCCATTTGAATTATATGTACTTACCAAGGAGTAGTTGGGGTCTCGCTGCTTCCCAGTATGGACGAGTCATAAGCCGAAGTCGTACTGATTGTGGACTGAGGGTCAGGCGTAGTCGGAAGTGTCACAGTAATTGGAGAGCTTGTATTGCTATACCATGGCCCGGTCGACTGGCCCGAGACAGTAGAGTAGCTGCTGCTCCATGACTCTGAAGAGGATGCGGTTACCGTAGCAGTGATACCAGAGGTGATAGTTAGAGTGGTAGTGCCATTGGGATATGTGAGAGTAAGGGTAGACGCGAGCGCAGAAGGGGAGGTGGAAGATGAAGCTTCCACTGCTGAGGTTACAGAAGTCCCGAATGGTGTGGTAGGAGTCCAAGGTAGAGTCGAAATATCAGAACATCCCGCCCAAACAGTCACAGTGGTGTCGCAATTAAGGCCGCAAGTTGTCACAGTTGAGGTGACAGTGTTGGCTTGTAGTTGCCGAGGGCGAGCATAAATGAGCGAAGGGCTGACCTTAAGTTAGCAAGATATAACAAGAACTGCTGGCATGATGGCGTACCTGATACCCAAGAGGGCAAAGCTAGTGATGAGACGCATTGCAACGGTTTCTGAGGTGAGGTCGATTTAGACGAAGCGAGTGTTAAAGCGTCGATCATATAGATGATATGGCTCTAGTAGGCATTGTAAACCGGTCCGTCTTCGATCATTTTATATTCTTTCAACTTTCTGTTTGCAACAAAATATACAGTACCTATACCTTACCTTGCTGGTAGAGGGCATAGCTAGCGGATTATCCAACTCGTCACGGCCAAGGACAGGGGCTTCGACCCTGGTAATGATGGATACATGCAGATCCCCGTCGGGACTGGGCCTGATGACATTGCCGTTTCCACTGAGAATGATTCAAGTTGACTGGTATAAACCGAAATTCTCGTTCACCAAGCCACGATTATGCAAAATCTCAGGACATCTTGACATGTATGTCTGAATAGTCAGCTGAAATAATGACACTACGAATGTTTCTATCTCGAGTAGATCGAGGAAGGTCAAGCCGATGGGTGTTCCATGGGTTGAAGCCAGCTTACATGCTACTTGAGATAGAAGGTACAAACATTGGTAAGTTGGTTCATACCGATACCATCAATTTCCTACTACACCTCGCTTCTCAAAGATAAACAACGCAATCGTCAATAGGCTCATCTACAGTCGCGGTCTAGCAAACAGAGTATGCAAGTCTCCACAGCAAGGATACGAGGGGTTGCGAATTGAAGTTCAATCTCGGATACTAACAAGTTCCCGTTTGCACAAACGAATATGATGTCTACCTAGCCTGTATTTGATGTTTGATGTAGCTGTCCGTGACGTGCTCCAGACATACTAGAAGAGCCAAACGCAGAAATGCGAGTAGGTGTCTACGAACAACTCGAGAGCCTGAGCCTTAAATGATATCCAATGCTAACGATACTATCAACTTTACTTAGAGTGATGTCTTCAAGGAAGACGAATAGATTCTGCGCGGCACGGATGCGGGATATTACAGTGTCTCGAAGATAGATCTATGAAGATGTACCTACTGATGGTCAAGCAATGCATGTGGTCGGCCGGGGTCGTACAGCATAGTACGAAGTAAATTATATGAAGCAGTCTGCCAAATGAATCTCAAAATGTATTTACAGGAAGGGATTGCCGATGACCAGGTATAGCGAAGTACTACGACGTTTCACCGATCCTGATATACTGTTGTGATTCTAGAGATCTTGCTTCTGCATCATGAGCTGACTGGTGTGCGCAAAGTATATGAGTCGACGACTACGACTGAAGCTACTTCGATGCACAGTACTATTACCACCCACAGGATCCCGCCTGTCACTGAATAAGCCAACCTGTCGCTGAGCGCACGTGGGAATGTAGGACTGATTGCTGGGCGGGTTGGGACGGAATATTGAAGTTGTCACGTACATAACATAACGTCAGCAACTTATGATGCATCTAATTTAGTAGCAGTTGATCCGATTGGTAGACCGCACGGAAGACTTTGATGTGCCTGGTTCATATTTTCCTTCGCATGTTGGGTAAAACATTCTGCCAGGTAAGAATCGCTAATGCACTCTCTGATTACCTATGAATGTAGGCAATCACTGAACTAATTCCCGATAGACTGTAATACAAGTTTCCGGCTATACCACCAAGGGGCCCAATGAGCGCCCGAGAGCTTTGATCTTATCTGGGGACAACTGTGAAGTTATTAACACAGTGAAGGACGTACAGTGATGGTAATATTTCCGAAGTCATCCGAGTTGAGAGACAAGGAAATTTAGGCAAATAATCGGGGCAGCCGACGTGCTGCCGGGTCACAACATAGATTTCTTACAGCCGCCAAGCTCCTTGCCGAGATCGTTGGGACGGGTTACGACGTCCGATGAAAGGCACGGAGCGAACTGAGACTCTCTTCCCAAATAGCTGTCTAAGAAGTGCTCTCTATGCACTAGTGTCGGGAACTCGCCACATCGGCCCGGGTAAGGACAGGCTCCTGCAGAGTTAGCATGAATTCTCCGTCAGGCACTGATGCAGGCTAAGATGCAGGTCTGAGACCTTTGATATTCAACCAACACACAGTATCATCCCAGGAATCTTGGTCTAGCAGCAGTAAAATCTCGAAACAACAGTGAATCATAGTAAGAGAGGTTGAGTGCGAAATAATCTAGAGTCAATGGGTACAGTGTTCAATGAACTGCACCTCTCATTGAATTATGTCGTAAAAGAGACATCAAAGCGAAAACGAGAAGCTTACAAGCCTAGTTGGAGAGCAGATTTATTTCACTCGCCGTCAGTGAGATGTGAAGTAGGAATAAGCGTATGTGGCCTTGCTCAGAGAATATCGGGGCTCGTGGGTTCATGGGGTGTGTCTGGCTATTGAAGCAGGCCAGTATATCAAGGCCGGTCTAGAATACAAAACCACATTGAAGTGAAGTAAAAAACGACTGTACAGTATCTCGAAACAAAATTTCCGGAGTTCTCTGGCTTTTATAGTTGGCCAGCTAACCCCTGGCTAAACCCGTTTTATAATAGATGAATCTGATTATATGTACTAATGTAACGTGTATTATAGTGATTGCGAGAAAACTAATAAGACAGAATATTGAATGGATCTGGGCCTCGTCTCTCGGTATTTGTCAAATTTCGATCAATTCCCTTGATCGGGGACATTGGAAGTAAGGGAAGGTCTCTAGCTATCGTGATCCCCACCACAAAAGAAACAAATGTGTCAGTGCATGATTGCGGTGAGAAGTAGGAATCTGGTCCAGTCGTCGTATTCGATATCAGTATTATTCAATTCCAGGTCGTACTCTTGCGTGCCAGGACTAATGCCAGCAAGTGTCGGAAATTTGCCATGATTCACGACGAGAACCTTTTGAGTTAAGAAAACATTCTTTTTCCCATCACTATTGAGGCACTATTGAGGCGTCTAATTTCAGGTCGGCGCGGAAGATTGACGAACTAGAGACAAGACATTCTCAAGAAAGCGCATCTACCATTCGATCGGCATTCCACGCGCCCAAAGGGGTAAGGAAGAAGCCACACTAGGAGGACGAGGCCACGATGTTCAACATACTCGGACTTCAAAGGGGACAGGAAATACCAGCTCTTGATCTGTATATAAGACTGGCTAGCAACCCCCCATCAGTCGTTCTTCTTCTCATCACCATCCACCCACACTCACTCACCAAGCATCACTATCCAGAGCACTTTCTGACTCAATTACCACTCTCATTTACTCTCGCAGTACTCGCTTTCGCAACATTTTAATCACTTTTCCAACCAGCTCCCACAACAAACCGCCAAAATGCAGTTCTCCATCGCCACTGTCTTCACCCTCGCTCTCGGCGCTCTGGCCCTGCCATCGCCTCAACTCAAGAGCATGCCCAGCCCTCCCGGCGGCGGCGATGTCACCGTTGGCGTAGCTGGTGACACTTGCGGAAAGGATATGGAGCTGAGCTGCTGCAACCACGTCGACCAGTCTGGTGACTCCGTCATGGAGGCCGAAGGCATTCTCGCCGGTGCCCTGCAAGGTGTCCTCGCCGGCGGCGAAGTTGGCCTATTCTCCGGCTGCTCCAAGTTGACTGTCACTGCCCGTATGTGCCCTCAAGCGACCTTCTCGCTTCGAACTTCATGGTTTGACTCATGCTAACATATATTCACAGTCATTGGTGTTGATGACCTGCTCAACTCCCAGTGCAAGCAGAACGCTGCTTGCTGCCAACACTCCGGCACCACTCAGGTTCGTGACACCCATCAATCCACATGTCTATCTGATCATATCACTGACACATTTCACAGGAGGGTCTCGTCAATGTTGGCCTCCCTTGCGTTGCTCTCAGCAGCCTAATTTAAATGCAAGCCTCGCTGTTTTCTACGAGCTGCATATATAGCCAGTCAATATTTTGGTCATTTCGCAACATATCATTGTGGTCGGAGATATGTGAAGGTGTAATTGTTTCCCAGAAGTGTGGGGGTGGTGCTTGGTTTCTATTTTGAGATGGCACGAAGTATGATTAGTATGATAATTCCAACTTGAGTCGCTCGTTTACACATTACGCCTCCTTGAATACGTGATTCTTGTGTTATTTTCTTCCTTGGGCAGGCCCCATTAAGCCATCCTTCCCCTGATTCATCTTGACAATCACCTGTTGCTCAACTTTTCCACAGGGTCCCAGACAGTAGGCGCATGCGAACTCATATCTCATTACTCGTACAGATGGAAATTTTCTAACAACTCTAATATCACAGTAAAAAAGTAAAACTGATACTTATCACATCGAGTATCGAAACAACAGACACCCTACAATCCATTTCCATTGCTGTCTCGAATATACTCACATCGCCGCATTTCGAGAGTCTTGTGAAGTCATGTCTCAGAATAATTGGTTTAGTTTCACTAGCCTTGTCGCAATTTCGTCTCAGCCTCTCCACTAGCTCTTCAGCTCAGGTACGAATAGCGCCTGGCATGTCTCATTCCCCATAACCAAGACGACGATCGACAATAAGTTATTGAATCCTACGAGCTTCCTGTCGATCTGTAGTTCGCCGACGGGTGATTCATTGACGAGGATCGCTACAACCCGCGTTTTTCGTGCCCAACCGTCAATGTCGGCAGTTAATTGCCTCGGTTAACATCATGAATATCACGGAAAAATTGAGTATATTGAGATCCCTCGCGTGGCGTCGTGTGATGCGTGGAAAAATCCACAATCATGCCGACGCGACTCATCCCGCGGATTGCTACAGAACCGGACGGGGTGAAGTGGGCATCCACTCCCGTCTCCGTAATTATAGACGCGGCGGTGGCACCCGGGTTATCGCAGCCGTACGTGAAGATCAGGTAGGAAGTTCAAGATCGAACAACTGTCGTAACACGTACCTGTTGCACTTCTATTGAGAGGGGTTTCTCCATCGGAAAAGGCAGGGGCGAGTATGTAGGGTTATTGCAATACTATAATGCATCTCACCCGTCCAAGTGCATTGCTTCACGCCAATTGCCACTGCGTGGAGAGAGGGCATGCTGTAAATGCCCCGCCGCGGCCTTGATTACTATGCAGGCGCGCAAGGTCGGTATAGCTTCCGATATTGGTGACACTGGTATTGATAATGCATCTTGATTCGTTTTGCATGCTGGATTGAATTAGGCGGAGTGTAAGTGGTGAGAAAAAGGCGAGGGGTTGCATAGCCACTTTGTGGCTTTACGGGTCTATCTAGTAGAGGATCAACACCATAACTTGACCGACGTCTTTCAGAGTGAGTCGGTGAATTAAATTGGGCTATATTGTGATCATCTAGTTCTCCAACTAAAAGGTTTAGTTATTGTACTTAGAAGTGTAAGTTATGCCGATCTCCTTGTGTAAGGGCAAGGTGAATACCCCTATAGTTGATCGTACTTGCATTGCCCACTTCAATACACATGATGAGGAGCTGGTATACATAGAAGTCTCCGGAACTAGGTTCCATATTCCTCCATCAGAACTTGACCAGCGCTACTGGCTAGTTGCGGCAGATAGGCTCGCTCATGACTAAGCAGAAGGTCAGATGCACACCTGTCGCTGACGTAGGTATATAATTTGTCTAGTTTCGGCTTCAATAGAAAAGATAGGCAGAATTCAGGTGCGGCTGATTGAAAGTACTCGCCGCCCCCCATAGGGGCGCGCGCGTATTATACACATATTACTGACAGTACATACGAACGTCTAGGGGCGGTTAATCTTAAAGTCTGTAATCCTACCCCGGTAAGAGGTGCCTTGTCAAGCACCGGCGCTAGATGAGCTGTCGCGGGGCTTTCCGCACCAGTGCCCGTCGAGATTCCACTCCTGTCACAGACTGGAGCGGTAGAGGTGCTAAACCTCTACAGTTGGTACATGCACTAGAGCAACGCTACCGCTCTAGTCTGCGATGGAAGTGGAATCCTGACGGGTATCCGATCGCAAGACGGGCGGGAAGGTTAGCGTGTCAAGAATACCTGACGGTAAGTCCCTTTTACTCGCCACAACTGTGGATTTATCTCTTGAATAAGGAGTCCACAGCGGAATGAGGAGAATGAGGCGAAGATGGTGATACGAAGTTATTGTATGGGTGTCTCAAGAAGGGCAAGGGATTCGAGGCGTGAGTCCCGTGGTGTTATGAGAGAATGGTGTGGTTGGTCTCAAGGAAAGGGAATGAATGAAGTTGTGCAAGATGTTGGCTTACTATCACGTGCAGCAACCAAGATATTCTTGCTGATGCAGGGGAATTTCAGCCGCACCCAGCTAATTAGGCATCGTTTCGTCATGTTGTCAGATGACCGTCCGGCATATTTTCACCGCTATAGCGCTAAAATCTTCAGATCTAGAGATGAATATCGCGTCTCTTCCTTTTACACGAAAATCATAGCCACCTACAATAGCCATAGAATACCCCTACAGTGGCTAGCATCCACTCTACACCTATTTCCCTATGCACTCGTTTTTAACGGAAGGAGAAACGACTGGAGTGAAATGAATGGTTCTTTTTATGTTGCACTTTTTTTTTTTTTTTTTTTTTTGCAGCATCAGATACGTGCTCCCAATTCGAAAACCCCATGTTCTTATTTACACGTTAGCACACCTGTAACTTTACATAAAGTATTGCTGAGTACGTACAGCTGGCTGCAGGCCCCCCTCTGGCCACCCTTGTCTCGCCCTAGGAGCGAGCGGGGGAAGAGTGAGAAGTGGGCAAAGGGGGCGCCTGCAGATGTGAGGTCATTTCGCAGCACCCGGGACAGAGCCAAGGTGATGGCTGAATTTTCATCCTTGTTGATCTAACGGTCTCCCTTGTCCGGGGCTCCCGGAAGGCCTACCGGGACTCCGGAAGAGACCCGGTCAAAAGGGTTACTCGATGAATTTGCCCTAGGTACACTAGGTCAAAAATTTCAAGATACTAGTGTACTACTGCCGACCTGCCAAAGAATGCTAGGCTTTGGAACATTTTGCAATGACTAAGAAGAAATTTCGACCTCAAGGAATATCCTAGATTCTACCCTGGTCAGAGTGTCGAGGGGCGCGTGTGATTTACATACCGGTACTGTACGCTCTCCAATTTTGCCTTCACCGTTGGGCTCCGTTGGCTGAACTCTTTTCTACACTTCCGTTTTGTCAGCCAAAGAAGTGATGCAGAAAAATCGATCGATCAACTACATGCCACCAACTCCCATCTTGGCAGCCTGGATATCCCAGCTTCTACCTCCAGCTTCCGAAAAAGGCATGGCCCACGCAGAGCTGGCGCACTATGCAATCACTAGCGTTCCTGCGTATGCATTCGTTTTAGCTTTTAGGGAGACCGCCAATCGCAAAAGGAACCCGCGATGCTAAGATGCACAGCCAACAAGCTGATGCTACATTGGGAGGCAGTTGGGTCTAATTTTCCTGTTTCAAGGAAAGATAGTTCATTTCTGTTGTGTTCCGCGGTGGGCACTTCAAGGAACCCCCGCTTAGCAAAGATGACAACACAATTGCAACTTCCAGTTTCTAGCCTTCAATTCTGCCATATACCATGAAGCTAAACCCGATCTACAGAGTCTTGCAGGGGTTGCTGAAGGTGATAATCGGGTCTATCGAAATCTGCTGCCCGAGATTACACCCAGGTCTTGAGATAGTACCGCGGGTCGTGATCTAGCAGACAAAGGAGTTACAGCCCAGATCTCGATAGAATATGGCCTCTGTGTTTACTGCTACAGAAACATATGCCAGGTTCAACCAGAGAGGTTTCTGGGAACCTAATTTGCCTTGTGCACTGGAGCATCTACGCAGCTAGCGGTGAAGCAAGCTAATACCTATCTAAGGATGGAGCGAGGGTTATAGGGATCCTTCTTTTAACAACATACGTTGTGGGCTTACGAAACTAGAGCAGGACGACACCGGCTTAGCGCCACAAAAAATCAAGGCATGCCATGGCAGATGAGAGGCGACTCATCTTAGGTCGCCGTCGTGAAAAGGGAAATTCATCAGCGATCGTGATCTCGATACAGACCACGGTAGTAGGAAACCAGGGTTGCGGTCAAGCCAACCAGCTCGGAGTCGACTCTCGTCGTCTATATAAAGAGGTTGAGCATTCCCCTCGACATGCTCTTTTCCTTCTTCACCATCCATCAACCTCAAGAAGCCTCACTCCCAACAATCTATATACACCAATCTCCTGTTTCTTAAACAGTCCAATTCTCCAAAATGCAGTTCACTCTGATCGCTCTCGCCGGCGTCTTCGCCACTGCTATTTCTGCGAATCCCACCTACAACAACGATCCCCCTTACGTTGCCTGCCCTTCTGGCCTCTACTCCAACCCGCAATGCTGCGCTACCGACGTCCTGGGCGTTGCTGACCTCGACTGCCACTCTCGTGAGTCCAACCCTCCATCTCTCGATCTAGAAAAAAGAACAGCGTTGCTAATATTGAGAATAACACAGCCTCTTCCGCTCCTTTCAGCGTCAGCAACTTCCGAGACATCTGTGCCAACGGTGGCGACCGCGCCCGCTGCTGCGTTGTCCCCGTTGTAAGTCAACTCCTATGATGCTCGACTTTCGTTTCCGGCTCTGTGCCTTGAGATCCGTACACTAACTGTGCCGCTACCACTACAGCTTGGCCAGGCCGTTCTCTGCCAGACCCCTCCCGGCCTTGGTGAGCAGTAAACGTACGACGATGAAAGGGCGGTCAGATCAGTTGAAGTCGTGGCATTGTCAGGAAAATTGGGTTGAGTATTAGTGTTGTCACGGTACTCGGAGGGCTTGTCGGCACGAGAGTCTGTGCTGACTCATCATGCGGGTCGTGGCGGTGCGGAGATAAACTTAGCGTAGATGAACATTGCCAAGAAAATTTCTTATTCGGGAGTGCCAAGAATTGCCTATTTGGGCGTGTGGAAACTTTTTGAGCTTTTTTTTTTTTTTTTTTACCGATAAGATTTTTTACCGATAAGATTTTTTACCGATAAGAAAGCCTTTCGTTCAACTCATTACCATTCGTTAAAATAAAGGCATTCGTTAAAACGAAGGCATATAGTTAGATGATCTCCGTACTATGGTTTCGATTACACAAGGTATCCCTTAATCCGGTCACCTCGGTCGTGTTCTCTATCTAGCGACTCAGTCACAACAGCGACCGGCGCCGTCTTTTTCTACCTAGCACGGAACAAAGCCGCCCACAAGAAGCTTGCGACCGAGATTCGGTCATCTTTGACGAATGCGACTGAAATCAATAGCGTGGCAGCGCGTATAGACTAAGCAATGCGCATGTCACCGCCAGCACCAGGAACCCTGTGGAGCGAACAGGCAGCCTCCAACCAGCCGTTGGTTGTTGATGGATATGTGATAATTAATACCGAAAGGCGCGATGATAGGTGCGAACATACACTCGCTGCACCACAACGAGGAATACTTTCCAGACTCGTTCGAGTATTACAGGCCTGACCGCTGGTTAGACGAGCAAAACCTATATGCTCTTGGTGTTATGAGCGACGCGTTGATGCCTTTCTCGATTGACCCACGAGGGTGTGCAGCAAAGAAAATGACATGCGCGGAGACGGGTCTGGTTGTCGCCAAAACTTGATGGTGCTTTGACTTCCAGACGTCGATGGCAGAATCGGGGAGAGGGGGGGTCTAGGGCGAAGAAGAGAGAGACGCAACGAGTTTTAGACCTACGATGTCTTCTCCTTCATGCACAACGGGCCGTATTTGACCTTCACAGCACGAGGCGACTCTAGACTTTCATGCCTAGACTGAGGCCGAAATAGAGGGAGTGTTTTGTCGGCTTCGTGACAGTAGTCGTACGAGCTATTATCTACTTGATAAATGTACACTGTAACCTATGTCTGTTCCTACTCTTCTCCCAATTCTCTTTTTTCTCTTTTTTTTCCAGTCTCATTTAGCACTTACATGAAGTTGCCTTGGCTTCACGTTGATTCTAAGGTTACGTGTAGAATGGACAATGACCCTGTCTATCCAGACCATATCTTGATGCACGTGAGGGGTGGGCAGGACCTCGTATCGAGCGAAAAGGTTGGAGAGGATCAAGTGCATCTCGGCGAACGCGAGTCTAGATGGCGTAAGGTCTGTCAGTACAGGTGGCCACCATCTCTTGAACTGTATACGAAAACGCTGGGCGAGTTATTTGATATCCACTTACGTCTTGCCAATACAATCCGTTCTCCCCTTGGAGAAGGAAAGAAGCCAATGGTTCAGCTCCTTACCAGCGTCGCCCGTCCAACGTTCGGGGAGAAAGTCGTAGGGTCGCTCGAAGATCTCTTCGTCAAAATGGATTGCCATGTGACTCATGCCTACCACGAACCCTTCGGGAATCGTGTCGTTGATGGCTGGCACATACAGTCCGCCCTTGGGGACTGTGCGCGGTAGACGCCCGGGAACCAGAGGCATGTACCGAAGACTTTCTTTCACGAAACCGGTCTGGTATAGGTATCAAATGTCAGTCGGCCTGCCCCTTGAGTAGTATTCAAACAGGTGATACAAAAGTGAAAAGTTGCTTACGAAGTACGGGAGGTTCTCTACTTTAGCTAAGGGCAGTCTCCCATTCTCGATTTTGACAGAGGCCAATTCCTTGAGAATCCTTTCTTGAACGTGAGGAAATTTGACCCAGAAGTATGTGGCATAGCTCAGCATAGTAGCCGTTGGCTCTGTTCCGGCATTGAGAATTCCTGTGCTCTCCTCTGCGAGCTCACGGAAGGTCAGCGGCCGCGATATTTTCCCTTTTTGTTGGCGTCGCGCATCCTCCATCAGCAGACGGTCGAAGATGGTCTCGTCTATGGGCTTTTTAGAGAGCGCGCGCTCCATATCGAACTGTCTAATTGCCTCGCTGGACAGATTCTCGATGTGCTTGAAAGAGTACAATGGTCAGCAAGGTTTGAACGCCAACCGGAATCGTGCGTCGCAACTTCAGAATCGCGTATCTTACCCAGAGCACTTTAACCCAGGCATTGCTCAGGTAGGCCATGAACCATCTCGGCAGGGCTAACATGATGTTGCGAATAAACTGGAAGTGGATGGCGATCCAGATACCCTTGGTGAAAGACCTCATCTGCTCGGCGCGCTCGATGAAGTCGTCCGAAGACACCAACCCTAGGCTCTTACCAAAGAGGTACCGAGAGATGATATCTCCCTTTGAGTGGGTGCTCATCGTCAGCTTGGTGCCCCAGCAAGACAGTCAACTTGAATGATGTAACATACCGTATAGCAGAAATAAAGCTCCATAATCGGGACCTCCTGGCCTCTTTTCTCGTAATGACGAATCTTGTCAAACACAAGTTCCAGCTCCTCGTATAGACCGTCTTCCATCATGTTCACTCTCTGTTTAGAGAAATTGGGATCTAGTGTCTTTCGCTTTTGTCTGTGCTTTTCCACTGGCACGGTGAATGCCATCGCTTCTGAAACCCCAAGGGCATAACTTGTGGGATCCTTGGTGAACGCAGAATTCTGCCTGTAGATTCTAGCAGAGAGCTTGGTGAGTTCATCAGAGTGCCATGAATTATAGAAAGATGATCACTTACTCGTGGTATAAAGCGGCATCGTTCACATGCACCTCATTCGGACTAATCCTCACGACCGGCCCTGTCATGATTGTTAAAAGCCATGCATGGGGTGCGAAGTGTGATGAAAATTTGCATTAATTTTGGCTTTCACTTACCATACTTCTGATGATACCCGGCCAGCTGATGGTGAAACTTGCCGTTCAGGATCGCCTCATAATAGCATTGTTGTAGGTAGCTGACCCGGCAGAGAAATGGTCCCGGAAATTTGGCAAGAGGATGAAATGTCAATCGATATATGACTAGCAATACATTGTAAGCAGCATATGCGGCAGCGAGAGTTGCGCACGCTTTTAAGATCAGCACTGAGTCTGGCTGCTGCTGCGTGACCTCGCTCGGTAATGCTCGGAAATCCATCTTGCCGTTCATCAGGTTTCCCTTGTGCTAAATGATGATGAACACATTCAAGGCTCCTGCTGAACTTGTCACCTATCTATGGGCAATGCCTAGGATATATCATAAGCGTTTCTCGCCGAGTATTTACGCAGGTTGCAGGCTCGTACGATAATGCAGATTACTCTAGGCTCATCGTATAGTTAAACCGAGACCATGTCGATGGCCCCATGTATGTACGATGGCCAACAGAAGACAGCGTAATTACTTACAGATCGTATCGAATTACCAATTGACCTTACCTTTTTTGCACATCTTTGAAACATGCCGCCTACATCGGGCGCAAGCATGCAGCGGCAGGGCGGCTGTAATCGGACGAGCCCGGCGTTGGTCTCGTCCATGTCAGGTAACGCTGCAGCGACATGTAAGCAAGCACGCATACAGGTAGTAGTTGGATGCTCCCGATGCTCCCCCACTTCACCAGTAAGCAGGCAGTATCAAAAAAAAAAAAGAAAAAAAAAAGAAGGGTGCAGGGCATAATAAACAATTGAGAGGCATAAGCTTGCGATCATCCAGTTCTTCATCTCTACTGGTCGTACACATCGGTCATTGCGATCATACGAGATGGGAGGCTCAAAAGAACTTGTCCTGAGGTCTTTCTTGCTGCTATTAGAGGATGATGTTATGAAACACGGTATCAACGTCTAATGGGCTTGGGACTTTGGATAGTACGCGTCATTACATGCCGTATTCGTTCTATTAAAAATACAATGAAACTGAATAAATGCAGTGTAGATAACCACCTGGATTCTAATATCCTCTAGTTTATTGTAGGATGACCTCCTGCAGCCGTACGTATGTGCGAATAGGCTCGTTGGTAGTTATGAGCCTGGAGGTATACGTCGACAGCGCCGGCGGACACGGAAGCAGCTCGAAGTTCCAAACTACCAACGCCAGGACGATCCTCATTTCTAAGTAGACTAGCCGCTTCCCATAGCATCCACGGGTTCCCAGTCCGAAAGCCAGCTGAGGACCAGCCGTCGGATCAAACTCTTGCTCACCCTCGCTGCTTCTACTGCGCACAAGCCAGCGATCTGGATGGAACTCCGCTATCCCAGCAGTGTCCCAGGCACGGTGGCGGCCCTCCTTTATGGAGGACTGGCTCGTGGGGCTTCGTCGTGCCATGTCGATGTCGAAGCTGGGACTGACCATGCTGGGTCCAGTTACGAGACAGGTCACTACAGTGCCCTTGGGAACATGATGTCCGAGTATCTCTGTGTCGACTGTCGCTACTCGATCGACGACGGGAGCGGTGCCTGCGCATCGCAAGGACTCTTCTATGGTGGCATCAAGGTAAGGTATAGTTGTGCTAGTGATCTCTTGTATAGTAGGATTGCGCCTGTCAGACTTTGCTACAGGGAAAGCCTTCTGCAGCGACTTGCGTAAACAGTCTTGGGCGGCTGGATTGTCTGCGAGATACTTCAAGCTCCAACATAATGTTGTGCTCGTCGTCTCATGACCCGCGAAGACGAACCCGAAAATCTGTTCCTCAGTATACTATCAGCGAACGATGTTCTATACTTGATTTTGAGTTTTCAGGGGAAGTGCATGCTCTATCGGGGGTCTTACCTCATCAACCATGACGCGGGAGAAATGGTCGGGTGCTCTCCCATCTTTCTCGGCAAGACTCTTCTCACGCACAATCATCTGGTCTACAGCAGATTTGATCACACGTCCCGAAGTCTCCTCCAACCTCCGCACGCCATTCTTCAACTCCTCTGCAACACATTGCTCCTTAATCCTGATGGCTCTGCGAACTCTAGGCTTCTTCGTTGTTATAAACCATGTCAGTGTTGGCGAAGGGTTTCCTTGAACATCGCCAACGGTCTCGGTCAGCTCCCTGATAGAACGTAAGACTTCATCCTCTTCGCCTTTAGGGAAGTCGACAACGTCATTTTTGCCTTTGCCTTCAATTTCCGCTAGAGTTTCCTTACTCATTTCCTGTACCGCCAATAATGCCGGCTCAGTAGCGCTATGCTCGAAATCCTCCCCGAAGGCAAAAGCCGTCACCGCGTCGAGCGCCATCTGATTAACATCATCAGCAGCTTTCCAAGGCCGCCCGTCGGCGATGCGACTCTTCGTCCTCCACAGCTCGATCATCGTAGCAACGTTGCGGTGCATGACCGGGCCAGCAACGTCGTGGAGAAATGAAGGCGTCATTAGGTCCTGTACTAGTCGGCGCTGGGATTTCCACGCGTCGCCCGTATGGAGATGAATGTGGTGGTCAGGTGCAAGCCCGAGAACCAGATCGCCCAGTGTATGAGAGCGGTCGAACTGTTTGCGGCGGATCAAGATGTCATGGGCCTCGGGGAAGTCACCAAGGATCAAGAGGGGCTTGCTAAATGGCCGTATGAAGACTTGGATCAAAGGCGAATCAAGCGATTTCATCGTTTCCAAGATGTAGGTAATAAAAGTACCACCCTCGGTCTTAGCCATATGGTCCATCATGAACGGCACGTCGCCCAGCAGGTTTTTTGACGATGCCTTCTTGTAAGGGATCCCCGGGATTGGTTTGGGCAGCGCCAGACGGTATAGCCACACCAAAGCCACGGCTAACAGAATACCGGCCCCGTACAAGATTGTCGCCCATTGCGGGCGACGATAAATCACGTCCAAAAACATTGTGCGTATACGTTTCTTGAACGATTTAGGTATGTTGGTCTGTCTTGATACCTGGGCGATTAGGTCAGGTTCAGGGCCTTGGGGTATAGGCATTGGTGAAAGGACTTACAATAAGAAATCCGAATAAAATAACACCAGTATACGCTCTAGTCCATCATCACCTTTCTTCCTGATCAAATTGAGATAGACCGAAACAGTAACTGCTCGCAAACAGCAGAGAGCTTTCCCTCCATCATTCGATGATAGCTAATTGCATGCCTTTGCTCGGTGGTGTGCTACAAGGTTAGATAGGTGCCGGGGCATGTCTGTCCAGCTTGACAGCAGCATGCATATGCGCTGCGCCATAATACTGCGATTACGCGCTGACAATAAGCATGCCGAATGCTCAATGACATCGACCCACCATCGTCATTGGCATAGATACGACTAAGCTAGGCAAAGTGACGAGGAGTATGACGGTCGACCGATTTCGAAGTTCAATGCAGCGAGATCTTATCGATGCAGCATCTGTGCTTATCACGCCGTTCGTTGCCTCGGCTCCCAGGATGACACGAGAAGTGTAGAGCACAGCTTAGACTACCTTGAAACCAATTGTCCTTTATAGAAGTATTGAAGATCTACGGTCGCATTTCTTTCTTCCTTGACCACAGCACATAGAATTTCTTCGTCGAAATGGACGATCTTCAGGGGCTAGTATCGCGATCCTGGGAATCGCTGGCAGATTCCTGGGAAACGGCGAGAGCAGAGCTGCCCCCTTTGAACCGACAGGACATCCTGCAGTTCGCCAAAGAGAGATCGCGAAGCGATATCATCTATGGCATTCTGGCCGTATTCCTGGTATACCAGGTCGGCCTGGCCGTTTATCGATGTCAGTCTTCCAGCCAAGTCTCGCAATATGTAATTGACGAGAACTAAATCACTCCCATCGCAGTGTATCTATCTCCTCTGGCAAAGATCCCCGGGCCAAAGCTAGCTGGTATGACATTCTGACAGCCAAGTCAGAAATCAATTCAAGATGAACATCTGATCTTAATTCTGTGTAGCGGTCTCATACCTATATGAGTCATACTATGAGATAGTCCTCGGAGGTCAATACTTTAAGCGCGTTGCGCAGATGCATAAACAATACGGTAGGCCAACCCCCTTCCCATACGTGACCTCGTTGAAGATGAATACCTTCTGACATTTATCGCTAGGTCCCATTGTTAGAGTCACCCCCAATGAAGTCCACTGGAACGATCCTGAGTTCATAGATGTTGTGTACCCAGCGATAGGGAGGAAGACTGACAAGCCAGTTTGGTTTGCGCAAAGAACTGGCAGTGAGCAGCCCATTACCCTCCTTTCGAGGGGGGAAGGCCCCGAAATTTCTTCAAGAGATCTTGGCTAACGAGCTTGGTCTTTTTTCCAAACTGATAGCGCCGTTTTCAATTGTCTCGACGCCTGCCCATGACCTTCATCGCCGGCGGCGAAACGCTCTCAACGGCTTCTTCTCGGTTGCCAGCATTCGACGTCTTGAACCGATTATGAAAAAGTACATGGCGAGGATGATCTCGCACATGGAGGAAGCCGGTCGCACGGGTGAGATCCTGCAGATGCACCACATCTTCAAGGCCTGCGCCAGCGACGTGATCACCGAATATGCTTTCGGCGAGTGCTACGGCTTCATGCAGCAACCGGATTTCGGCAAGGCCTTCTTCGAGTCTACCGATGTCTTCTTCTACCTGACGCACGTGTTTGGCCTGGTACCCTGGGTTGTCCATTATGTTCAGAACATGCCGACTTGGATGATCAGGCTATTAGTTCCCCATCTATCCGAGCTGCGTGATAGACAAGATGTGAGTCTCCCGACCGCCACGCTTCGTTCTTCAGACTGCCTACTAGAGTATGTAGTTCCGAAAACATGCCCTGACTTTCTGTGTGTAGTGGTGGCTCAATAAGGTTCGCGAAGTCCGAAACTCACCGAACCCAGAGCGAGTGAAAAGTACCATTTTTGAAGGCATATTGAACAGCTCGCTCCCGCCGGAGGAGAAGACTGATTCAAGGTTGGCGAGCGAAGCCCAGCTTGTCATCTTTGCTGGTGAAGGGACCACAGGTGAGTCATAACCAGAGTTTAGACTACCATGTGTATAGACTGGACGCGTCTAACCTGTATTACACATCCAGCTCACACACTGACATGTTGCCTCTATCAACTTCTCGCCAACCCGGATGAAGTACGCCAATTGAAAGCCGAACTTGCTGTCGCTGTTCCCGACCCGAACAACATCGAACTATCACAGGTCGACAGTCTCCCCTACCTCTACGCCGTCATCCAAGAGGCCGTACGTCTACACCCAGGCGTCATGGCCCGCCAGGTCCGCATCTCGCCTGAAGTCCCTATCGTGTACACGGACAAGGAGACTGGCCGGTCCTACACGGTCCCGCCCAAGACCGTAACAAGCATGTCACCACTCGACACGCATCTCCACCCTGACGCTTTCGGGCCGGATGCTTATGCATACCGCCCTCAACGATGGATTGACAATCCCAAGCTTGGCAAATATTTCATGGGCTTTGCCCGCGGCGCCAGAAACTGTGTCGGGTAAGAAATCCAGAGAGGCACCCCTTTGTTTCATGGCGTTATTATTTTCCTGCCTTCTTTGTCCGGCGGTTTTTCGAATCTTAGTTTTTGCACGGATAGCTGCTAACTGGCTTTCTGCATTTTAGCATGACTCTCGCACGTCGTGAGATGTCTATCATCCTAGCTACCATATTCACCAAGTGGGATGTGTACGACGGGTCCGAGGGCCAGGGTCCTAGCCTAGAGCTGTACGACACTGAACGAGAGAGGGACATTGATGCCAACGGAGACTACATCATTCCCACGCCCGCTGTAGGAAGTAAGGGACTGCGCATTCGGGTTCATAATGGGAAGCAGGCCTGATAGATACATGACTGTCTTGATGGTCACATTGCTGACTGGAAGGAAAGAGCTGCATGGGGATGACGCGATCAAGCTACAAACAAGCGCTGTCCACGACAGTCGAATCTCATAGGCAGGGAGTGAAGTAGATTTGGAATGCGAGATAACTTCAAAATCTCATGTTGCCTAAATACCAATCTCTCAACTTTCTTTCTCAGCTTATATTATATCTTGTCCGCTGTCCAATCCTTATTTAGACTTGAGACTTCTCAACCCCCTTCGCCAGAGAGATAAAGCTCGTAAAGGACGCGTGCGCAATGTGCTTCGCCTTCATGATAGTCAACAAAAGAAAATTCTCAGGCCGTTGGGGTCACTACCCTTCCGCACTGGGAAAAACCTGCAAGTCCATGAAGGGCTGTTGGAGTGTGACCTACAACTTATGGCACCGCTCTATGTATCGCGGGTAAGAATAGAATCAGCTAAGATTAGCATATCTTACATGGATCCGAAAGTAGACTGATGAGGCGGAAGGACGGATATGTCCTAGGTCTGAGCAGAGCCTGAGTTGCTGCGCCGCCGCCGTACGGAGTACACTACGTGGAGTGTATCTGGGTAAGCATAGTTGTCCCGTGAAGCTAGGGTAGGGTAGGTAAGCATGCTGATTCTCACGATCCAGGATCGATAAGGTGCTCCTTAGTACGAACTTAACCGAAGCTAACTTCTAGAACAATTGTGACACACGATGAAGGAAGAGCCCCTCGCACATTCAAATGAAATCTGAAAATCTATCAGTCCTCTATTCACTCCGAAAGATACCAATATTCAATCCCCTTTCACCCATGACATCAAGGGCTGCAAACGCTACATGTACCTGTAGTGTACCAGGCACAAACCCCAAGTGCGCCCCGCCAATCGCTCCCCTGACCGTACCGTCACATCGTTGGCACCATGCCAGGCATTCTGCGCGTGCTCTCCCTGCACACAATCCAGTATTTCCTAGTCGTATCCACCATCTCCCTCACCCCACCCAGCTCATTCCTCCGCATAGCACTCCTCCCACTCGTCCTCGCCTGCAGCATCTCCATCCTCACACTCATCTTCCCCGCCGTCAACACAAAAGTCCAGGCCGCATTTATCGCGACAAACGTCAATGGCGTGCTGCTGCGGTATATCGACCTCGCCCTCATCAGCCGCTGGTCCTTCGGTGCGCGCGGCCCAACGTCTGGTGCGGGCGGGCACCGGATCGTGAGGGCGGAGCAGAACGGCCATGGTAATGGTAATGGTAATGGGGCGGTCTCAGGGCCCGCGCAAGTCGACAAGGACGAGTCGTCGACGAGCATAGCGCGGCGCCTGCGCTGGGGTTTCGTCACGGTCGCCGCGTGGCGCCAGCCAGGCACCCCGTGGGAAGCCAGGGGCACACCGCCGTTCCCTGATCACGAGACAACAGCCAGCCGGACGCGCTTCGTCGCACAACGGCTGACGCAGCTGGTAGCGTGCTGGCTCGTCCTCGGTGCCATGGGCCTGCTCCCCGCGACCATCGCACAGGAAAGAGCCGAGACGTTCGCGTGGGAGAACGTCGCCTTCTTCGCGCGCCTTTCGGAGATCACCGCCGGCGCTGTCGCGGAACGGATCGTGGGTACTGTGTTGTTCTGGTCGGCTACGTATTGCATTCTGCAGATCTTCTATTGCGGTGTTGGCGTCATCGGCGTGGCCACGGGCGTGACGCCTGTACGGGATTGGCCGCCGCTGTTTGGATCTGTCACTGAGTGTTTCTCGGTGCGGCGCTTTTGGGGGTGAGTTATTTTTTCTTCCTGCCTGTTTCCTGGTGTAGATCACATGCGGCGGGGTTGATTGGAATGGAGAGATATTCCAGACTGACTGTCCCTCTTGCTCCGGTAAGACTGTTTTGGCACCAGGCTCTGCGCCAGCTCGTCGGTGCTCCGGCGACGTATCTCACATATTCTGTGTTGAAGCTCAAGAGAAGCACGTTGGTCAGCCGGTATTTAGGCATCTTGCTCACATTCGCCGTATCTGGCCTGTATCACGTTGGCGAGGAGTATGCCTCCGGCCTGCCGGTCGAACGTAGCGGCGCCATGCGGTTCTACTGTACCCAGGTCCTTGGCTTCGTCATCGAGGATGCAGCTACAGCACTCTATTCCCGCGTCCGAAGAGAGAAGAAGGCGGGTTGTTGGGCCAAGGTGATTGGGTTTATCTGGACTCTTTGCTGGATGTCGTGGACTTCCCCTTCATGGTTCTACCCGAAGCTGGTGGCCAATACAGGGACATCAAAAGACCAGGCCCTGCCGGGCTAGGGTTCCCATTTGGGCCCCCATGGACGGTGGGCCAGTTGGACCACTTGCAACAAAACATAAAAAAGTAGTTGTTTAATAACTTTACAACTAGTTATCCGAATATTATGTAATATATACCTTATTTTTTGTTATTTTTTTTGTTTTATTTTTAATGCTATTTTTATTTTTATTAAGCCTATATTTATAATATTATTATGTTTTGTTATTTATAGTCCTAATAACTCACCTAAAAAAAAGCCAGTAGGATTTTTTTTAATAAAACATAAAAATATAATCTTGGCATAAATAAATAAAGCTTAATAACTTGATAAAAATAGAAATAATATTAAAAAAAAATAATAAAAAATAAAGTAACTATATATTATATAATATTTAAATAACTAGTTATAAAATTATTAAATACTTTTTTATGTTTTGTTATAAGTGGTCCTACTAGCCCTTTATACCTATGGGCCCTCCTAACTAAAAAGCTTATAGGCTTACTTAGCGCGAGTTAAGCCTAAAAATCTCAAAGATTAATATATAAATTATAATATTAGTTATATATTTTGAATTATTTTTGAATTGTTTTATATACTAAAAAATGCTTAATAATTAGTAATAAAAATTTAAAAAATATTTTATTAAAGGCCCTTTATATATAGAAGCAAAAAAACCTTTGTTTTTAAGTAGTATTACATTAATATTAGCCTTAAATATATAATTCTAATACTTAAGTTCTTTAAGTTAATTTATATTATTATAGCTATATTAAGCTAGCTAGCAAGTGCTATTTCTATATATTAAACATATAACTAAAGCAATCTTACTAAATAACTATAATATTAATAAACTAAGTAATAAATATTTATATTTCTATATATTAAATATATAACTAAAACTTGCTTGCTTATAGTTTATAACTTTAATAAACAAAGTAACAAATGTTTATATCTTTATATATTAAATATATAACTAAGACTTTTTTATTTATAGTTTATAACTTTAATAAGTAAAGTAATAAGTGCTTAGAAATATAAATATTTTTTATATTAAATATATATAAAAAACACTTTTATTATATATTTATAACCTTAATAAACTAAGTAGCAAGTGTTTACATTTTTATATATTAAATATATAATTAAAACTTTTTTGCTTATAATCTATAACTTTAATAAGCAAAGTAGCAAGTGCTATTTTTATATATTAAATATATAATAAAAACTTTTTTGCCGAGCGTTTATAACTTTAGTAAATAAAGTAGTAAATATTTAGATAATTAGTAATAAGAACTTTTAGCAAACATTTAAAAAAATGAGTTAGTGCTTATATATATTATTAATAATATAAAATTACAGCTATTTTAGCTAAGCATTTATTAATAATAACTTTTAATAAGCGTTTAAAAAAAATTAGTACTTATTATACTTAATTTTGCTTTTTTTTTTAAGTTTTATATTATTATAATAATTTTATATATTAATAATATTTTGTATATTATTATTTAACTAGTAGTTAATTTAGTTTAGACTATTTAAATTTATATTAGTAAGTATTTTTTTATTTTTGTTTTTTATTAATAGATATTAATAGCTAATAATACCTGCTAATATAGCTATATAAAGTACTAATAGTTATATATATATAGCTTGTTTATATTCTAGCTAAAGTTATTTAGTTTTACTTTAGTTATATATATTATAACATAAATAATACTACTGTTTTTATTATAGAGTCTAACTAATATTTCTATTATATAAAGTATTATTATTATTAAAATAGCGGCTAACCTAGTTTAAACTCTTTAAGTTTATACTAGGAAATATTAGTAATTATTATTAACTACTAATATAGCTATATAAGCTATTAAGCATTATATTTATATCTATTTTTTTTAATAAAAGTTAATTGTTTTTAAAACTTATAGTAAGTAGTACTAATAATTAATAATAGTTTAGTATTTATACTAGTAATATTAAACAACTTTTTAGATAATATAAATATAAATATAAATATTCTAGCTAATTTTTTATTAAAAAAAACCTTATAAAAATAAATAATTTAAAGTTAAATAGTTTAATAGTAACTACTACTACTATAAATTTAATTATATTTATAGCACTAAATTAATTATTTTTTATTAAAAAATAGTTTTTATTAAATAGCTTTTTATTATTATAGCAAAAAAGTTATATAGTTTTATTATATATTAAATAAGCAACCTAGCTTGCCTTTAACAGTTTAATTAACCTTAATAGTTGAGCGCTAAAAAGCAGTTTTTATTAAATAGCCTTTTATTATTGTAGCAAAAAAGCTATATAGTTTTATTATATATTAAATAAACAACCCTGATTGCTTTTAATAATCTAACCAAATATAATAGTTTAATATTTATACTAGTAATATTGATAAGTATAACTATAGATATATCAGCTATAGCTATAAATATATTTATTATGTCTATAAATAAATAAACATTTTTATAATTTTATACTTAAAAAAATAAAAAATAATTTATTTATACTTTATATAATAATTGTTCGTTTTAATAAATAACTGAATTATTATAACAAGTAGTACTTATTTGCTAACCTTAACTTTTAATCTTTGTATTATAAAAAGCATATATATTTAAGCTTATTAAATTATTTATTACTAATAAGATTTTAATAAAGTTGTGCTTTAGAAAAGTTTAAATAGTAATATTAAAATTAAACTTAACTATAATATTTTTATATTTAGTTTAATGTAAATAGAATTAATAAGTTGTTATATTTTAGTTATTAACCCAAGTTTAAATAATTAATATAGCTAAGTCTAATAACTAAATAGTTATATTTTAATGTTTAATTTTTTATTAGTTTCAGTTCTAGTAATTATATAGTAATATAAAATAAAATAAAAATATAATTTTTTTTAATAACTCTAACTATTAAAATATTAAATATAAAAATAATATATATAAAAATATTTTTATTATTTTTTATTATTTTTTTAATAAAAATAATTAGATTTTATAAAAAAGTTAATATTTTTAATAATATTTATATTAAAATTAAATTTTTTTTTACAAAGCTATAATTAACAAAAAATCAAATAATTATTTTAATAAATAAAAATTCGAAATTTTAAAAAACTATATTTATTAATAATTAAGTATTAAAAAAAAGCTAGCTGATTTAAAAAAAAAAATAATTATATTAATAAAAAGGTTTAAATTTATTTAATAATAAAAAAACTATTTTTATAAATTAAAACTTAATAAATATAATTAATATTAATTTATAAGTAGCTAAAATATTTTATAATATAACGAAATTTATTGCTATTATTTAATAATATTTAAATATATTTTAAAAATAAAGTTTTATTATAATAAAATAGTTATTTATAATAATTTATATAAGATTTTTAATAGTAAAGCTATTAAAAATTAGATATTTTTAAGTTAATATATTAAAAAAATCTAGCAAAAGTTATATAATTTATATAAAAATAAAAATATTAATTATATAAATATTTATTTTTAGGTTTAATACTTTAAAAAATAAAACAATATACTATAATAATAGTTTTAATAACTATTTAAAAAAATATAACAAAATATAAAGTAATTTTATTAGTATTTAGAAAAGTTCTAATTAAATATAATAAATATTTAGCTTTTTATTTATAAATATATAATAAAACCTAAAAAAATATTAAAAATTTATAACTATTAATATAATTATAAAACTTATTATTATTTAAGCTATAAAAACTTATATTAAAACTGGTAATAAAATAAGTTATTAATAAATATTAAAAAAAAACTAAATAAAAAATAGCTAATATTAATTAAAAAAATAATAGTAATTATATTTAAAGTAATAAAAATTAAAATAAACAATAGTTAATATTAATTAGTTTTAATAAAATTAGCTAAAATATAAAAATAATAACATTTTATAATAATAAAACTTTAATTAAAAGTGTTAAAATTTTAGAATATTTTATTATAATTAAGGTTAATTATAATAAATTAAATTATTATTGCTAAGTTATAAAAAATAAAATAATTAAAATAATTAAAAATAAAACAATAGTTGTTTTAAAATATATTAACAAAGTAGCTAGTATAATATTAGGTTTAATAATTAAAATAAAAAAAACTAATAAAAGCAATAAATATATTATTAATATTGTAAGTAATAAAAACTAAATATAAATAAATTATAGGGTTATTATAAACTATTATAATTAATTAAGTAAAGTTTTTATAGCTAGTTTATTAATACTATAAATAAAAACTTTAAATTAAAAAAAAAATTTTAAAGTTTATAAAATAAATAAATATAAACTTTATATATATAGCTATAAAGTTATAAGTTAGTTTATATATAGATTTTTTATTTTATTACTATATAGGTTTAGAATTTTTATAAGTTTTGCTAAAATTATAGTAATTATTATATTATTTTTTTTTAAAACTAAAAGTTTAAATATAATTTTAATTTAAAATTACTAATAATATTAAGTTTATATAGTTTTTTTATATTATATTATTTTATTATTATTTTTATCATTTTATAAAAAATCTAAAAGCTTTTTTATAAGTTTTATAAAATTAGTTATATTTAATTAGTATATTTTTAAAATTTTAAACTATATATTAAGTATTATTAAAATTATAACTTTTTTAAGCAATCTAATATTATAGTTTTTTATTTTTTTTTATATATTTTTAATTATTTAATTTATTTAATTTTAAATTCTGTTTTACTATTAATATTTTTCATTAAAAGTAATAACTAGATTTATTAAAATAAAAAATTATTATTTATTTTTTATAATTAGTTAATATAAAATAAGTTTTTTATTTTATAAAAGTCTAATCTAATAATTAATACTTATGTTATAAAACTTTTTTTTTAAAAAAATTTTTATTTTTTATTTTAAAATTTATTAAATATTTTTTATTATTAGTTTATAGCTTATATTATTTTTATATAAAAATTGCTATATTATATGCTATTTTTTAAATATTTTAAGTTTAACAAACAAATTTAAGCACTTATTATTTAATATTAAAATTTATAATAGTTTTATTAATATTTATTATTAAAAAGTTTTATGTTTTAATTTTTATTGCTATTTTTAATAGTAATATATTAATTAATAAATATTATAAAAAATTATATATAAAGTTTAAAATAAAAAAATAAATATTTTAGTTGTTTTAATATTTATTAATATAAAAACAAAATTATTAGTTTAATTTTTAATTAATTAATTTTATTATTTTTTAAGTTTAAAAGTAATAAATATTACTAAAATAGTATTTGATATTTATAAAACTATTAATTATTATTATTAATTTAAAAATAAATAATTTTATATTATTTAATATTTATATATTTAATATATTAAAAAGTTTATATAAATTTTTATAATATTATATAGCTAGTAATTTTATAATATTTATTTTTTTGCTAAATAAAATTATAATTAAATAATTTAATTTATTTATAAATATTTATACATAGTTATAACTTTATTAGTTAAATAATATATTTTTATTATTTATTATTATATCTTGCTATATTATAGCTAATATAAATAATAAATAAAAAAAACTAAAAGTTTTATTTTATAATATTTTGTTTTTTTATAGTTATAATAATTATATATATATTATTTATAATTATATTTTAAATAAAACTAATAATATTTTTATTTTAATATTTTAATTGTTTTATATTAATTTTAGTATATAATAATTAAAAATATATAAGTTTTTTAAATTAAAGCTATATAAAAAATTTTTTTTTATTTAAAATAATTTTAAGTATATATAGCTTTTTGTTTTTATTTTTTAAATTTTATAGCTAATTTTTTTGTTTAATTAGATTTATTAGGTTAACTTTTTAGAAAATATTAAATACAAAGTTTATAATTAATATAAAAATTAATATTTTATTAAAAAAAATTAATATTATAATTTTTGTTTTTTTTTTTTTTTTTTTATTATAAAAAATTTTATTATTTTTTTTAATAAAATATTAGCTATTATATTTTTTTATTTTAGTTAATACTAAAAAATAATATTAAAATTTATTTATTTAAAAAATATAATAAAGTTTAATAATTAATTATTATAAAAAACTTAGTTTTAAAAAGCTTTAAGTAATAATATTTTAAAATTTATATTATTATTAAAAGTTTATAGTTTTAAATTAAATAAATTTATTTAATTAATATTATTGTTTTAAAAAAATATTTTATAAGTTTTTAGGTTATATTTTTTTATTATATTATATAAAATATTTATTTTTATTTATATTAGTTAGTTAATCTTAAAAAAAGCTAAAATAAGTGCTTTATATATTAGTAGTTTTATATATTTAAAAACTTATTGTCATTTTTTTTAATAATTAATTTAAAAAAGCAGCAATTTTATTAATATAATAAATAAATATATAAATATAATTATAAAACTTAAAAAATAACTAAATTAATTTAGTATTTTTAAAATTATTAAAGTTTTAATTTAGAATTGTTTAAATTTTAGCAAAATTAATTTTGATTTTTATTTTAGTTTTTATAATTATTTTTAAATAATTAATAATAAATATATTAAAACAAAACTTTTTAATATTTTTTTAATATTTAGTTTAATATAAGTAATAAATTATTTTTTATAATAAATTTAGTGTTATTTTTTAGTTTTAAAATAAATTAAAATATTATTTATATAAATATTTATAAATTTATTGAAAAGTTTTTAAATTTATATATTAATAAAAGTTTATTATTAAATAGGTTTTATTTTTAAATTAAATAGTAAAACTTTTTGTTAAAATATTTTTTTCTAAATTTAAAAAAATAATAATAATATAATTTTATAATTAATAATAATTAATAAAAAACTTTAATAATATTTAGTTTTATAAAATAAATAATATTATAATATTTAAATATAATACTACTAATATTTAAAACTAATATAATTTTATTTTTTAAATATATATTTTGTTATTAATAATTAATTATAAACTTATATTTAATTAATTTAAGTTTAAATATAAATAAAACACAAATAATATTTAAATTTATATTTTATTTAATAAAATCTATAGTTAGTAATTTATTTATAAACTTTTTTTTAAATAAAATAAATTATATAAATATTTAATATTAATAAAGTTTAAAAATATTTTTTTTATTATTAAGTTCTAGTATTATATTAAATTTTAGTTATAATAGTAATAAAGTTTTAGATTTTTTAAAAAAAAAAACTTTTTTAAGTATAATAGCTAAAAAAAGCAAAAAGCTTTATATTAATTTTATATATTTAAGGTTTTTTTTTGTTTTAAATAAAATTAGTTTATTATTTGGTTAATCTAAATTAATTTTTTTTATAAAATATTAATTATTTTTAAGTTTTTTTTAAATAGTTTAGTATAGTTATTTTTAGTTATTATAAACTTAATTATAATAAGTTTTTTTTAAAAATTTTTTAATTAGTTATTTTTATTTATTTTAATAAAAATAATTTTAAAAGTTTTATATAATTTTTTTAATAATAGTTTGGTTTTTTTTTATTTTTAGGAATTATTATATAAACTTTTTTTATTTTAAGTTTAAAAATTTTAGTTTTTTTTTGCGTTTTTTTAGTTTTAGTTATTGTGACGGTCAGTATAGTCTGTACAGTCTTGGCGAGACCCGCAAGGACTCCAGACCTACATGGCGATAAGATAGGAAGTCTGCACACGGACCAACCTAACTCTGCAGCCACACACACAGAGTCTATATCTACCCACCCTGTAAACTCTAACTTCCTTCCTTCCTTTCTTTCTTTTTTAGCTTAGAGTCTTTGTCTATAGTATTAATAAACTAGCTATGGAAGCTTTACTTAACTAATCGTAACAATTATTTCTAAAATAATTGTTTTAATATTTAATAATATTTTTTTAATAATTAACTATATTAATTAGTATTTTTTTATATTTTTAAGTTTATATTTTATTATTTATAAATAAAAAGTTTAATTATAATTATTAATAAAAATTAAACTAATAAAAATAAATTATTTAGCTAAATTAATTATTATTTTTAGGTTTTTATTAAAATAGTTTGTTTTATTAACTATTTAATACTAATAATAATATTATAACTAAAATTAATAATTTAAAATATTTAGTTTTTAAATTATTAATTATTAATTTTTATTATATATATTAAATATTTATAAATTTTATTAATTATTTTATTTTAATAGTTATAAAATTTTTAAAGTTTAGCTAAATAAACTATTTTTATTTTTAATTATTATTTAATTTATTATATACATTTATAACTAATTATTAAAAAAATATAAGCTTTAATATTATATAAAACTAAAGTTTTTATTTTAATATTATTAATTTATAATTAAATAAATATTTTAAAAATAATTTATTTATTTTAACTATATATTTTAATTAAAATAAATAAAAAAACTAATAAAACTTTTTTTATTAGTTTTATTTATTTTTTAAATTAAATAATTTACTAAAGCTATTTTTATTATAGGTTCTTTTTGCTAATTAAATACTGAAAATTTTAAATTTTCGGTTAAAGCAATTAATTAATATATATATATATATATATATTTTTTTAATAAAGTTTTTTTTTTATAATTAATATTTATTTTAATTATTTTAAAATTAGCTAAAAATTAATAAATAAATTTATTAAAAGTTTAATTATTTAAATTAGATTTTTATTTAATTAAATTTACAAGTTTAATTTATTAATAATTTTTATAAACTTATTTAATATTATATATTAATTTAATAATTTTATTAATAAATAATTTGTAAAAAATATTTAAATTTATAAAAGTTTTATATAAAAATAGTTTTACAATTTTTATTTTTATTATAATTTAATAAATTAATATTTTTAAACTAAATTATTAAATATAAAAATAAATTTATTAATTTTTTTATTAGTTTATAAACTTAATTATTAAATAAAGTTTTATTTTTTATATTTTAGTTTTTTAATAAAAAGACTAATAAGTATATAAATAAAGATAATAAATTAAAAAAGAATAGGTACATAGCAGAATATTAGAAGGTCTAATATATCTATATGCGAGGTCCTATTTATAGGAGCATAAGCTACCTAGTATAGACCTATTCTAACCTAAGGCATAGGCTACTATTTAAAATTGCTAGTTCAAGCCCTTTATAAGTTTTTATTAAAATGCTAGACATAAAAAAACTTTTTGCTAACTTTAATAAGTACTAACTATTTATATATATAAACAACTAAGGTTATTTTTTAATTATTTATATTAATATATTTTTACTTTTTTTTTTTAAATAGCTACTATATTATACTAAAGTAGCTAATACCTTTTTTATTGCTACTTTAACTAATAGTTCAAATAGTTCTATTATTTTTACTAATAGTATATTTTCTAGTATATTTTTATTAATTACTTTTCTAATAATTACTAGCTTAAATATAATTTTAATAAAAATTGCTAATTTAATTACTATTTTAAGTACTATATTATTAAGTATTAATAGTTTAATTATTATTTTAAATATAAATTTAATTAAAAATGTTTGTTTTATAAAAATTAATTCGGGAGGGCTTATATTTTTATATAGGTTTTTTTAATATTTAAGTATATTTTTTAAACTTTTTTTTAGTTTGTGCTAAAAACTAGGTTGTAGCTTATGCTTATTTTAATAATTTTTAATAAAATTTTTTAAGTAATAAAAATAATATTTTAAGTACTAATAATTATATTTATATTTTTATTTTTTTTATTTAATAAAATATTTAAACTTATTTTTATAATAGTTAAAGCAATATTATATAATTGTTTTAATTTTATAAATATTTTTATTATTATTTAAATTAAAGTACTAATTAGCTTTCATAAGTCTAAATAAAAGTGCTATATATTTAAATAAATTATTAGTGTTTTTTATAAAACATAATTAAGCTACTAATATTATAAAATATATTTAGTAATATAATAAAAAATCTAGTTTATATACTAGGTCCTTAATCTTTTGCTTAATAGTCTAAAGTCTAGCTTTTTGCTACAAACTTTTTTTTAAAAGCTTGCTAGGCAAATAGTAATTATTATATAAGCAAAAAAAGATTTTATTTCTTAGCTCAAATTAAAATATATAATATTTTTTATTAAACTATTTTTTAAATTTTATTATAGCAAAATCTATTGCTAGCTTAGCGTTTTAACGCAAATATTTATATATATTTTATATTTTTTTAAAAATATATTTATTAGTCTGCCTAGTTATAATATTAAAAAGTCCAAATAGTTTAAATCTAAATAATTATTTATAAAAGGTTAATTATATAATATATAATTATATAAAATTAAAGTTTTATTATAAAACTAATATAAACTTAACTTAATTAGACTTAAATTATAAAAAGTTATAAAAATATATAATTATTTTTATAGTCTAGTTTTTTTGTTTAGATAAACTATCTCTTTATAAATAATAGGCTGAAATTATTAGTAATTTAATATTTGAAGCGTTTATATTCTTTTTTAAAACTTAAAAATAAATTTATAATTTTAATTAAATATAATTTTTTTTAAAATATTTTAGTTATTTAATAATAAATAATATATAAATATAGCAGCTTATTTTTTAGTTATATATTTTTTATTACTTAATATTAATAATATTTATTTAAATATATAATATAATATAATCAGTATATAATTATAAATCTTATAATAAGCTTTTTTTATAAATTGCTAAAGCATACTAATTAATTTGACTAAAAACAAAAATAAAATAAAGTCTATTATAATTATTTATATAAGTAGCATATCTTTAGGGCAAATAAAATATAAGCTTTTTACTAGCTTTAGCTTATTAATATAATTAAAATTATATCTTAGGCAATATTCTATATATTTTTTAACTAGCTATAATTTATAATAAATAAAATAAAACTTAAAGTTTTTTATTATCTAGTTAGAACTAGCGTAATATTTTTTATTATATATTGCTATAAATATTTGTTTAAGCATACTATATAAAACATAAAACTATTTATTATTTTTATATATATTATAAATTAATCTATTTATAATATAAAAAAAATGCCCAGCTTTAAAAAATATTTTAATATTTTTATTAATTTTTTGCTACTTATTTATTATTAGTTTACTAAAGATCTTTTTTAGCTATATATCTATTTTATATACTAAACAGAAATCTTATTTTTATTTATTATTTATAATAGCTTTGTTTAAATATTTAATTATATTTTAAATTAAATTTAGTATTACTAGTTTATTTGTTTATTTTAGCTTATTATTTATATTTATTATATTTTATACTATATTTAGTTAACTAAGCATATTAAAAACATAATTTAACTAGCTTAAAAAATAATGTATTTAGAATCTATATTATAATAAATAAACAAACAAATTGATTAGTTTATTATTAATATAATTAATAGCTAATATAATTAATATTATTTAATTTATAATATTTTTAATAGCTAAATAATTAGTAAGTACTATAACTAACTACTTGTTTAAATGTATTATAATATAAAGCTTTTTTACTGCTTATACTAAACAAACAACTTTTAATTCTAAAGGGCTATACCTGGTTTCTGCTTATAAAATATATTTATTTAAATATATTACTGGTTTTATTTTTATAAAAAATATAGTTTTATTTAGTATCTATTTAAAATCCTTTTTAGTATAGAACACTATTACTTTAAAATTTTATTTAAAGAACTTATTTAGTTAAATATATAAAATATAGTTAGGATTATAATAGTATAAAGTAATTTTAGAACAAATAGCTTTTTGGACTATATAAAAAAATGCTAATTCTACTTAAATTAGTTTATAATAAGTTATATAAACATAGTATTTTTATTTTTTAGGGTTATTATTAATAATTTTACCTTTTTATTATTTTTTTGCTAAAAAAGCTATTTTATAATCTTATAATAGTTTGGCTAGCTTAGTATAATATAGCAAAAAATTAAAAAAAAAACTATTAGTACTAAAATATTATTTAAAAGTTTATAAGTTCTTAAAAAAAACAAACTATTTAAAAGCTTATATATATTTTTTAGTAGTAAATATTTTAAATATATTAACTTAAAATCTAAAAATTTTAATTAATAAGTATTTAATAAAAGACTTTTTAAGAAATATTATAATATTTTTTGTTTAAAATAGGCCAAATATAATATTTAAATATTTAAAGTACTTTTTATATATATTAAAAAAAAAAATAATATTATTAATAAAGCAATAATAAAACTATAAAAATAATTAAAACTGCTTATTTATATATTTTTAAATATACCTAAATATATTATAAAACTTCATAAAAGCTATATTTAATTTTTTTATATTTTAAGAACTAATGATTATAAACTTGTTTTTAAAATTTAAATAAATTTTAAATTAATAAAAAAAACTAGTTATATTTATATAAATAATATAGTGTTTGTTTAGCAAACTATTAATTATTTTGCTTTATAAAAAAAAAAGTAATTATTAAAAACTATAATTTTATTAAGCTATTATAAGTTAATAATTACTTAGTTTTTATTTATTTTATATAACCTATTTTATAGAGTTTATTATATATTATATTTAAGATTTCTATATTAAAATAATTTAAAAAATATAATTATAAATTTTGTTTTATTTTTTATTAATTATTAATAAGCAGAATTTTGAGTTACTAATCTAAAGAAATATTTATTTTCTTTTAGTTCTTTTAGATATTATAAGTATTAATAATCTTAGTAAACTTTGTAGCTTTAGAAGTTTTTTTTGTATAAATATAAATTCTTTTTTTAGTTATTTTTTTTTTAAAAATCTGCTAGTTTTTTTATACTAAAAATAATATATATTTTTAAAATTTTAAGCTTAGGTAGTTTGTCTAGTACTAGTATATAAGTATTATAAGCTAGCAATATATTTATCTTTTTAATTATATTAAATATAGCGTTAATAAAAAAAGTATTTGTTAGGCTTTAAAAATACCTAAGGTATATCTTTCTATAGCTTTTATAAAAGTTATTATAAATACTATTTAATTAGCTAACTTATTTATATTAATTATTATATCTATAAAAAAAAATATTAGCTATAGTTATAATAATAATAAATAATACATTAAATTTAATATTTATAAAAATTATTAAATTAGTAGTATTAAAAGACCCTAATTTTACTATTTTGGCTAAGAGGGTGGTAAAGGCTATAGTTATTATAACTAGCGCTATTATTACTAACTTTTACAAACTAATATAACTTTTACTGTTTTAGTTCTTATAGATCTGCTCTAGTTTAATACTTTTGCTAATTTTTATTAGTATTATAGCATTGTTTATTATTAGTACTATATATAATGTTTTTATATCTAGTATAATATTTATAATATTCTTATATATAGCTATAAAACAAAAGCTGCAATTAATAAATAAAAGTTTATAGTCCACTTAAACATAAGTATTTTTGCTATTTTATAATATTACTTTTTATATATTTACTACTTATTATATATATTTATAACTATATATTATTATATTAAATATATTTACTACTTATTATATATATTTATAACTATATATTATTATATTAAATATAATTATAAAGTTATTAAATCTATAAAAAGTAATAGTACTATATTAATAATTAATTATTATAATATAAGAAAAAAAAATTATTTCTAATAAGTATACCTAGCTATAAATAGTTATTAATAACCCAACTTTTTTTTATATATAATATAATAAAAAGTTTATTATTTTTATTTATACTATATATATAAAACTTAAACTTGTCTTATATTTAAAGGTTTTTAAATAAAATTAGCTAATAATAGTTTTATTAGTTTTTAAGTTACTATAAACTTTTATATTTATTCCTATTAGAGTTAGCTAAATATTAAACCTTAAATAAGTATAACGTGAGCTAAACGCTTTATTATATAAGTTAGCACTAAAAGCAGCTATAATAAAAATATTAGTATTTAATATATATAAAGCTTTGTTTTAAATAGTAATAATTATAGTTTTAAATACTAGCTTATAACTAAAAATATTTTCTAGTTTAAGAACTACTTTGTTTTTAGTATATAAGCAAGCATATAAATACTAAAACAACATATTATATAAAAAGAATTTTTAGGTATAATATCTATAGGTATATTAAATAGGATTAACTAATAATTAAGTATTAGTTTTAGCTAATTTTTCTAATTTAATCTTTAATTAGTAATAGCGTAAGTAAAGCTTAAGCGTTACTAATAATTTATATTTTTTATAATAGTAGTAGTAAATAAGTACTAAATTAAATATATAATAAAAAGCACTACTATAGTAGCTAAACTTAGTATTAGGAGAAAATAGCCTTTTTTTGCTACTAGACTATATATTAGCAAATATATATAGTTATAGCTTTTATTGTACTGTATATCTTTTTTATTTTTATTATAATTATAATCTTAATTATGCTTTTTATTCTAGCTATAATTATAACTCTGGTTATATTTTCAACTACTATTATAATAGTAGTTCTAATTATTATTATAGTATATTTTTTAATTTTAATTCTATTAATTTTTTGCTTATAAATTTTTATTACTTTTTTTATTATATTAAGAACAAGGTTTATATTAAAAAGAATTATTTAATTTTTAATATTTTTTGCTATAGCAATAGCTATAATTGTAGTAGTCCGAATAGCAATCTAAATAATTATTTTAATAGGATAGTTTTAAAAATTAAAACATTTTTATTAAAGAAATATTAGCGCTGTTTAATAAATATTTTATTTAAAGCTTTATATTTATATATTATTTTTTAGTTTTATGCTCTAACCTATATTATATTTTTTTTATTTTTTTTATATAATTTTTAAAGTTTTTTTATTATTTAAAAATATAAATATAATCTATAATAGCTTTTTTTTATTAATTACAAATATTTTTTATAACTCTAATCTAATTAAAGTTATTTTTTACTAATATATTATTAGCTCTAGTATAACAAAGCTTATATTATATATATTAAAAGAATATATTATAGTTTTTAGCTATATTTTAAAAAATAAGCTTTTTTTTTAAAAACTTTTAAATAATTTAACTAATATAAATTTTAAAATATATTTTTAAATATTTTATTAATCGCTTAATTTTAAAAAATCGGAAAGTTTAATATTATAAAGTAGTTATTTTATTATTTTATTATAACAAAGCTAATCCTACTATAACAGTTAATACAATCTATACAGTTTTAGCAAGACCCGCAAGGACTCCAGACACACATAGTAATAAAATAAAAAGTCTGCGCACGAACCAACCTAACTTTGCAGCTATACACATAAAGTCTATATTTACCTATTTTGTAAACTCTAACTTTTTTTATTTTTTATTTTTTTTTTAGTTTAAAGTCTTTATTTATAATATTAATAAACTAGCTATAAAAGTTTTACTTAACTAATTATAACACTACTTTAAGCTTATTAATTATTTATTAATAAGTGTTTAATAAATATATATTTTTTATTTTGTTATAATTAGCAAAACATAAATAAACTTTTTTTTTTAATTATATATTTTATATAAAAAATTATATATTTTATAATATAAATCTAATTTTAATATAATTTTAATAAAACTTTTAATTTTTATATTATTTAAAAATTAATAATTTATAAAAAACTTAATTTTAAATATTTTTATTTTATTTTTAGCTTTTAAATAATTAGAATAATTTTAATTTTTAAGTATAGCTAGTTTTTTATTATTAAATAATTTTAAAAAAAATTTTTTATAAAAAAAAAAAAGATTAAGCACTAAACTTTTTTATAAATGTTTTAAATAAACTAATATTTAAAAAAAAATCCAAAAAAAATAAAAAATTAGAACTTAAAAAAATAAAATTTAAACTAAAACTAAAACAATTTAAAATAAGTAATATATTTAGAAATATAATATTAAATATTGCAGCTATATAAGCTTGCAACTTTATATTAGTTCTAGTAGAACTTTTTTAATAAATAAAAAAAATAAAACATTAATTTTTTAATATATTTATTTTAGTACTTTTAAAAAATAACTATAATTTAATTACAAAAAATATATTTAAAAATATTAATTTTAAACTTTTTGGTTTTATTGTTTTATTTATTTTTTATTTTATTAGTTTATTTTTTAGTATTTTAAACTTTATTTATATTAAAAAACTAATTTTAGCAAATTTATAAAAAATAAAGTTTTATTTAATAATTAGGTTTATAAACTAATAAAAAAGCTAAATAAAAATATTATTATATTTTAAACTAAAAATAATTAATTTTAATATATTATAAACTAATTAATAATATTACTAAAATAATTTAAACTTTATTAATAATTTATTATAATTTTAATTAAATAATTATTATTTATGACATATTTTAAGCTTATATATATAAAACTAATAAAAATATTAATAAGTTTATTTTTATATTTAATAGTTTAGCTTAAAAATATTAATTTGCAAAATTATAATAAAAATATAAATTATAGAACTATTTTTATATAAATTTAAAAAAAAACTTATATAAAGCTTTTATAAATTTAAATATTTTTTATAAATTATTTACTAATAAAATTATTAAATTAATATATTATATTAAATAAACTTATAAAAATTATTAATAAATTAAACTTGCTAATTTAATTAAACAAAAATCTAATTTAAATAATTAAGTTTTTAATAAACTAGTTTATTAATTTTTAGCTAATTTTAAAAGTTTTAAAATATTTATTTTAAAACAATTAAAATAAACATTAATTATAAAAAAAAAAAAGTTTATTAAAATAATAAAATTTGCTTTATTTATAATAAAAAAAAATATATATTAATTAATTGCTTTAATTAAAAGTTTAAAGTTTTAGGTGTTTAATTAGCTAAAAGAAGCTATAATAAAAATAGCTTTAATAGTTTATTTAACTTAAAAAATAAATAAAATTAATAAAAATCTTTTTATTAGTTTTTTTATTTATTTTAATTAAAATATATAATTAAAACAAATTAATTATTTTTAAAATATTTATTTAATTATAAATTAATAATATTAAAATAAAAATTTTAGTTTTATATAATACTAAATTTTATATTTTTTTAATAATTAGTTATAAATTTATATAATAAATCAAATAATAATTAAAAATAAAAATAGTTTAGCTAGTTAAACTTTAAAAGTTTTATAACTATTAAAATAAAATAATTAATAAAATTTATAAATATTTAATATATATTATAAAAATTAATAATTAATTATTTAAAAATAAAATATTTTAAATTATTAATTTTAGTTATAATATTATTATTAATATTAAATAATTAATAAAATAAAATATTTTAATAAAAATTTAAAAATAATAGTTAATCTAGCTAAATAATTTATTTTTATTAGTTTAATTTTTACTAATAATTATAATTAAACTTTTTAGCTACAAATAATAAAATATAGACCTAAAAATATAAAAAAATACAAATTAATATAATTAAGCATTAAAAAAATATTATTAAATATTAAAATAATTTTTTAAAAATAAAACAATTATTTTAAAAACAACTAAAACTAAAAAAACAAAAAAAAAACTTAGGATTTTTAAACCTAAAATAAAAAAAATCTATATAATAATTCCTAAAAAAAAAAAAAACTAAGCTACTATTAAAAAAATTATATAAAACTTTTAGAATTATTTTAATTAAAATAAATAAAAATAATTAGCTAAAAAATTTTTAAAAAAGCTTATTATAATTAAGTTTATAATAACTAAAAATAACTATATTAAGCTATTTAAAAAAAATTTAAAAATAATTAATATTTTATAAAATAAAAAAATTTAAATTAATTAAATAGTACTATAAAAAATTTTAATAATAAACTAATTTTATTTTTTTAGCTATTATATTTAAAAAAGTTTTTTTTAAAAAAAAAATCTAAAACTTTATTACTATTATAACTAAAGTTTAATATAATACTAAAACTTAATAATAAAAAATATATTTTTAGTTTTTATTAATATTATATATTTATATAGTTTATTTTATTTAAAAAAAAGTTTATAAATAAACGATTAGCTATAAACTTTATTAAATAAAATATAAACTTAAATATTCTTTTTATTTTATTTATATTTAAACTTAAATTAATTAAATATAAATTTATAATTAATTACTAATAAAAAAATATATATTTAAAAAATTAAATTATATTAGTTTTAAATATTAATAATACTATATTTAATTATTATAATATTACTTAATTTATTAAACTAAATATTATTAACGCTTTTTATTAATTACTATTAATTATAAAATTATATTACTTTATTTTTTTTTAAACTTATAAAAAAATATTTTAATAAAAAGTTTTATTTTTTAGTTTAAAAATAAAACCTGTTTAATAGCAAGCTTTTATTAATATATAAATCTAAAAACTTTTAAACAAATTTGCAAATATTTATATAAATAATATTTTAATTTATTTTAAAACTAAAAAATAGTACTAAATTTATTATAAAAAAAAAATTTATTATTTATGTTAAACTAAATATTAAAAAAATATTAAAAAATCTTGTTTTAATATATTAGTTATTAATTATTTAAAAATAATAATAAAAGCTAAAATAAAAATTAGAATTAATTCTATAAAAATTTAAATAATTCTAAATTAAGATTTTAATAATTTTAAAAATATTAAATTAATCTAGTTATTTTTTAAGCTTTATAATTATTTTTATATATTTATTTATTATATTAATAAAATTGCTATTTTTTTTAAATTAACTATTAAAAAAAAATAAACTATTTATAATAAAACTAAAACAAAAATAAATTTTTAAATATATAAAACTGCTAGCTTATAAAGCATTTGTTTTAGTTTTTTTTAAGCCCGGCTAACTAATATAAATAAAAACAAATGTTTTATATAATATAACAAAAAGATTATTTAGCAGTAATAAAAAAATATAACCTAAAAACCTATAAAATATTTTTTTAAAATAATAATACTAATTAAACAAACTTATTTAATTTAAAACTATAAACTTCTAGTAATAATATATATTTTAAAATATTATTACTTAAAGCTTTTTAAAACTAAATTTTTTATAATAATTAATTATTAAGTTTTATTATATTTTTTAAATAAACAGATTTTATTAATATAACAAATATATTAAACTAATTTTTTATTAAACTTTAATATTACTTTTTAATATTAATTAAAACAAAAAAATATAATAACTAATGTTTTATTAAAAAAAATAGCTAAGCTTTTTATAATTAAAACTAAAAAAATTAAAAAATAAATAATAGCATTAGTTTTATTTAACAAAATACTAAATCTTATATTAACTATAGACCTTTTATTTAATATTTTTTAAAAAGCTAACTTAGTAAACCTAATTAAATAAAAAAACTAGTTATAAAAACTAAAAAATAAAAACAAAAAACTATATATATTTAAAATTATTTTAAATAGAACTATTTTTTTTTATATAGCTTTAATTTAAAAAACTTATATATTTTTAATTATTATATATTAAAATTAATACAAAATAATCAAAATATTAACACAAAAATATTATTAATTTTATTTAAAATATAATTATTATAATTATAAAAAAAACAAAATATTATAAAATAAGACTTCCGGCCTTTTTTATTTATTATTTATATTAGCTATAATATAGCAATATATAGTAGTAAATAGCAAAAGTATATTATTTAACTAATAAGGTTATAACTATATATAAATATTTATAAACAAGTTTAATTATTTAATTATAATTTTATTTAGCAAAAAATAAATATTATAAAGTTATTAGCTATATAATACTACAAAAATCTATATCAATTTTTTAGTATATTAAATATATAAATATTAAATAATATAAAACTATTTATTTTTAAATTTATAATAATAATTAATAATTTTATAAATATTAAATACTGCTTTAATAGCACTTATTACTTTTAAACTTAAAAAATAATAAAATTAATTAATTAAAAATTAAATTAATAATTTTGTTTTTATATTAATAAATACTAAAACAATTAGAATATTTATTTTTTTGCTTTAAATTTTATATATAATTTTTTATGATATTTATTAATTAATATATTACTACTAAAAATAGCAATAAAAATTAAAACATAAAACTTTTTAATAGTAAATATTAGTAAAACTATTATAAATTCTAATACTAAGCAATAAGCGTTCGAACTAGTCCGCTAAACTTAAAACGTTTAAAAAATAATATATAATATAGCAACCTTTGCATAAAAATAATATAAGCTATAAACTAACAAAAAAAAACGCTTAGTAAATTTTAAAATAAAAAACAAAATTTTTTGAAAAAAAAAAGTTTTATAATATAAGCGTTAACTATTAAATTAAATTTTTAATTAATCAAACTTTTTAAAATCTTAAAAAAACAAAAATTTAGTTATATTTTTAACTTGTTTAATTTTTACAAAATAAAAACCCTATTTTATACTAACTAATTATAAAAAATAAGCAATAATTCTTTATTTTAATAAATTTAATTACTACTTTTAGCTAAAAATATTAATAGCAAAACAAAATTTAAAATTAAACAAATTAAATAATTAAAAATATATAAAAAAAGCAAAAAGTTATAATATTAAGTTGCTTAAAAAAACTATAATCTTAATAATATTTAATATATAGCTTAGAATTTTAAAAATATGCTAATTAAACTTAACTAATTTTATAAAACTTATAAAAAAGCTTTTAGACTTTTTATAAAATTATAAAAATAAATATATATAGTAGTAATTAATAAGTTTATAAACAATTATAAAAATAATAATAAAGCAATATAATATAAAAAAACTTTATAAACCTAATATTATTAGTAATTTTAAATTAAAACTATATTTAAACTTTTAGTTTTAAAAAGAAATAGTATAATAGTTAGTATAATTTATATAATCTTAGCAAAACTTGCAAAAATTCTAGACCTATATAGCAATAAAATAAAAAGTCTATATATAGACTAACCTAATTTTATAGCTATATATATAGAGTTTATATTTATTTACCCTATAAACTCTGACTTCCTTTTTTCCTTTTTTTCTTTTTTAGCTTAAAGTCTTTGTTTATAGTATTAATAAACTAGCTATAGAAGCTTTACTCGACTGATCGTGACACCTACTAGTAAATAGTTAAATAAAAATATAACTTAGTTGCTTTTTAATTTATTTATTTTTAGTATAATATTAATATAGTTAATAAAAAAATAAACATTAATATAAATAATGTTTTTTTTATTGGCTATAACCTTTTAATTATTAAAGTTATTTTATTTTAAATTAAAAATGTTAATATTATTATATTTAAGCTTAGGTATTTTTTTTTTAATAAATATTAATTTAGTACTAGAAGTATTTTTTTTTAGTTATTAGTTATTATTATTATTATTATTATTATTATTATTATTATTATTATTATTATTATTATTATTATTATTATTATTATTATTATTATTATTATTATTATTATTATAATAATTAGGATTATTATTATTATTGTTTAGTTTTAAAAAATTTAGGGAATTTTTATTTAATATTTGATATATTTTAGGCTTTTTTTTATAACTAGATTGTAGTAAAGGAAGCATTAAAGTTATAAGATTAAGTATAGCTATGTTTACTATAAACTTAATATTTAATATAAACTATATAAATTTTGCTTTTAAAACTAATGCTAAGCTTTATATAATAAATATTTTGATTAAATTATTAAGCTTTTTATTTATTATATATAATATATTTATAAATTTTTTGTGCTAGATATAAAATTTAATAAATTTTTAATAAAATATTTTAATATTTTTATATATTAACAAAATATTAAAATTAATTTTTAAAAAATATTTAATAAAAAAACTTATTGTTTTTTTATTAAACTTAATATTTTTTATATAAAAGTTAAACAATAGATTTATAGTTCTTAATATTAATTAAAAGTTTTATAAGTTATAAAAATTGCTATATTTATTTAAGTTTAAGCTTAGCAAAAGTTTATTTATTAAATTTATTATATTATTTAATAAATATTTTAAAAAATAAAAGTTATTAAAACAAAATATAAACTAGCTTATAAATAATATAAAATAAATAATATAAAATAAATAATATAAAATAAACTATATATAAAAAGTATAGAAATAAAATTAAATTAAATAAAATATATATATTTAAATTAGCTAATAAGCATACTTTAATTAATATTTTGCTTAATATTTTTAAAAGTATTTATAATATTTGTAAGCTTTTTTAATATTTTTAATTATTATATATAATATAACTTTAATAACTAATTAATTTTTAAAATATAGAAATATTATATTAAGCTTACTTTTTAATATTAAGCTTATTTATAAGTTTTTATAAAAATATATATAAAATATAAAAATCTATATATAGCTTAGTAGTTATATTTATTTAAATAGTATAACGTTAGTAATATTATTATAACTTATAAAATATAAAGTATTAGTTTACTATTTTTAAAAAAATATTTTTATAATTTTATAAAATTAAAAAAAATAATATAATATAACGTTTATAATAAAACAAAGCATAGTAAAGCACTATTTTGATAAAAAAACTAATAAGTATATAAATAAAAATAATAAATTAAAAAAAAATAAGTGCGTAGCAAAATATTAAAAGGTTTAATATATTTGTGTGCGAGGTCCCACTCATAGGAGCACAGGCTATCTAGTATGGACCTATCCTGACCTGGGGCATAGGCCACTATTTAAGGTTGCTAGTTCGAGCCCCTTATAGGTCTCTATTATTTTTTTAATATAAATAAAATTTAAAATATTAAAAAATAAACTAATAAAATTAAAAAGTTTAAAGTTAATATTTTTAAATCTATTTTTTATTATTAAATTATAATTATTTTTTAAAAGTACTAAAATAAATATAATAAAAAATTAATATTTTATTTTTTTTATTTATTAAAAAAGTTTTATTAAAATTAATATAAAGTTATAAATATATATAGTTTTAATATTTTTTTATTTTTTTTAAATTTTTTTTTAAATGTTAGTTTGCTTAAAATATTTATAAAAAAGTTTAGTACAAAAATTTTCTTTTTTTTTATAAAATTTTTTTTTTAAAATTATTTAATAATAAAAAATTAACTATGTTTAAAAACTAAAATTATGTTAATTATTTAAAAACTAAAAATAAATTTAAAATATTTAAAGTTAAGTTTTTTATAAATTATTAGCTTTTAAATAATATAAAAATTAAAAATTTTATTAAAGTTATATTAAAATTAGGTTTATAATAAAAAATATATAATTAAAAAAAAAAGTTTATTTATATTTTACTAACTATAACAAAATAAAAAATATATATTTATTAAATATTTATTAATAAATAATTAATAAATATAAAGTAATATTATAATTAGTTAAATCAAGTTTTTATAGTTAATTTATTAATATTATAAATAAAAATTTTAAACTAAAAAAAAAAAAAAAAAAAAAAAAAGTTAGAATTTATAAAATAAATAAATATAGATTTTATATATATAGCTATAAAGTTATAAGTTGGTTTATATATAGACTTTTTATTTTATTGCTATATAGGTTTAAAGTTTTTATAAGTTTTACTAAAACTATAATAACTATTATAATAGTAAAAAAGTTGTTTAAAATATAGATTTTAATAATAGTAGTAAAACTAAAAACTTAACTATAAAAAAATATATTTATTTTATTAATAAAAAAACAAAAATAATTAATAAAATATATATAACTATTAAATATAAAAAAAATATTAAAAAAATATATTAAAAATATTTATATAAAATAAGCTAAACTAAAGAAAAAAAAATTATATAAAAAAAATTATATTAATAATATTACCTATACTAAAACTAACTAACCAAAAAATTAAAAAAGAATATTATATATTTTTAAATTTTTGTTTAAAATCATTTTAAAAGCTTTAAAATTAAGGTTTGCTTAGATATAAAATGTTTTAATATATTAATTTTTATTTATTAATAGAATAAAAGTATAGTTCGTAGTTACTTAAACTATAAATTTTAATATATATATAAAAAAATATATTAAAAAGAATATTAATTAAAATAAAACTTATATTAAAATATAAAATAAAACAGAAACTAAGCTACTTTTAATAGTATTTATCCTAAAAGTATTAGTAATATATATAATAATTATATTTATAATAATAATACTATTTATAAATATAAAATTTATTAATTTATTAATATTTATTAATAAAAAAATAAAATCATAAAGCTATACTATTTTAAAATAAAATAAAATATAGCTTATAATATAATATTAAAAAAATATTTATTAAAAAAAGTTATTATTTATAACTTATATATTTAGCTAATTATTAAAAAAATAAATATATTTATAATTAAATTAATAATTAAAATAATTATAATAATAAATAATATATTATAAAAAAAATCTATAAATTATTTAATAAATATAATATTTTTTATAATAAAAATATTATATTTATATTAAATAATTAAAAAATATAAATAAACTTAATAAATAAATAGTAAGATTAGTTTAAAACTATTGAAATATATTTATTAAATATTAAATATAATATAATATATATTTTAAAAACATTATATTTATAAATAAACTTGTTTTAATTATTTATTTTATTTTTATTATTTAAAAAATAGTTAATAGTATTAAAAAAAATTAATTAATAATAGATTTATAATTATTAAATAAAATTATAATATTAAATATATATTTATTATTTAGTTAAAATAATATAATTAAAAATATTATTAGGACAAATTATTAAAAGTTACTATTGCGCTAAAAAACCAAAAAACTACAAATATTGCAGCTTTTATATATATTAGCCTTATTATACTATTATAGCATAATAAATGCCCCCCTAGAATATAAGGTAAGCTAATATGTCCTATACGCTAATATACCTTAGAGCGTATTACACTTTACTAAAAAAAACCTTTTATATAAGCTTAAACCGCAGACTTATAGTAACCTAAGTTAACCTTCCAATTATAGTATACGTATAGCTATTTTAGCGTACTAATTATAGCCCTTGCTAGCCGTTAGCTTAGCTGCCCTTCGGCTAATAAAACAAAGGCAAAACTTTCGGTTTAATTAATATAAATAGTAGTACTACTTATTAAAACAAATTGCCAAAAGTTACTATTACGCTAAAAAGCCAAAGGATTGCAAATATTGCAGCTTTTGCGTATATTAGCCTTATTATGCCATTGCAGCATAATAAATATAATTAATAAATTTTAATTTATATTATTTAATATATTAAGCTTTTTTTTAAATTATTAATAAATTTTATATATTATAATAAAATAATTATTATTAGTGTTTAAAGTTTTAAAAAATTAAATATAATATTAATAATAAACATATTATTAAAATAAATGATAAAATTAAAATATTAAAAATATATATTAGAATAGCTAGTTAGTTATACAATAAAATAGCTTAGTTTAACTATAAAATTAAGGCATTATAATAAAAACAACTAACTTGCTAGATTAAATAAAATAAAATAAAAACTTATTTATTAAAAAGTTTAAACTAGTAAAATAAAGTTTTATTTTTAACGTTATTTTTAAATTAATAAAAAAAACAGAGAGAGCTAAAAAATATTATAAAAATATTTATATATATAAAAAACTATAAAAAATAATTTAATTAAATATATAATGAATAAATATATTAATAAACTATATATTAATTAAAAAAATAATAATATATATTTTATTATATATTATAAATTTAAATAATACTAATTTAAAACTTGTTAATATAACTAATTATTTTTTTTTATTTTAGTTTAAAGTTTATTATATATTAGGAATATTAAACCTCATACTAAATATATTAAATAATATTTATTAAGTATACTTTATATAAAAAAATAAAATTACAATCAATTTTTTTATATTAACTTTAATAATTAATAATAAGTTAAAAACAAAAATAACCTCAAGGTATAATAGTAATACTAAATATAACTAAATAAAAAATATTTTATTTAAAAAAAAAAGAATAGCAAGCTAAATAGCCCTGCTACTAAACGAACTATATATTAAAAACGTATAATAGCCCTTTTTTTGTTTAATAATAATCTTTTTTTTTTATATTAGCTCTAATAAAAAACCATTTTTATATATTTTAAAAAACTATATTAAAAATATGAGTTATTCTTTTTATATTATTATTATAGATTTTATTATAAATATATTGCTAGTAAAATCTAGAAAGTTTTTTTAAAACATAAAAAAATATAATTATTTTAATATATTATAACAACCCTGCTATATTAAATAAGCCAATATAATAGTTTGTTGTAGTATCGTAGTAATAAAGTTTGTTTAATACAAAGTTAATATTATAATAAATCTAATGCTTATATTGTTTAATACTTGTTAAAAAATAAACTTTTATATAAATAGTTCTAAAAACTATTTATATATTTAAATTAAATAATAAAAAAGAACTATTTACTATAAAATATAATAAATATATTTATAACTTTATAGCTATTTTTATTATTATTTAATATTAAGTTTTGCTAATTAAACTTTGTTTTTTTAGTTTACTTGCTTACTAGTAATCTAAACTTATGTTTTTACTAATAATTTATTATATAACTTAAAGCTTTTAATATTTTTTTTATTAGTTATATATTAAAAGCTTTTTTTTGCGCTTTATATTTAATTTTTTTAATAAATCTTTTATATTGTTAGTTCGTAATATTAATTATTTTTTAAAATTATTGCTTTTAATAATTTTTAATTAGTAAGTTTTTTTTTTTTTAGGTCCTTTGTTTTGTTTCTTTTTTTAGGTTTTTTTTTACTAATTTTTAAAAATATCTAGTTATATAAAAAAATCTAAATCTATTAAAACTAAACAATATTTTGCTTTAGCTTTTTTAATCGAATAGGTCAGACATAAAGTTATGCTTTATTTTTGTTGTTTTAATTGTTTTTTTTTTATAAAATAACAAACAGTATTTTTTGCTACAAAAAATATATTTGTACTAATTATTTCTGCAATAGTTCTAATATTTTTATAAACTTTTTTAACTAAATTATATTTAAATATTAATATTTTAAATATATAAAAAAAGCCGCTAAAATTTAAATTATATTTAGTAAAATTTAAATAAAACTTTTTTTAAATTGTTTTGTTTTTGTTTATAAAAGTGTTTTTTTTAAAAATAAAAAGTTTAAATAATAAATTATAAATTTTAATTTTTTAATAAATTAAATAAGTTAGATTAGTTAAAAAAAATAAAAATACTACAAAAAAAAACTAATTAAAACTTTTTTTAGTTTTTTTTTTTAAATTAAATTAAAATATATTTAATTTTTTTTTTTATTTAGTTAATTAACTTTATTTTTTTTAAACTTAGTTGGTTTAAATATTGGTAATAAAACTATATAAAAAATTTTTTAATATTTTTTAAATATTTAAAGCTTTTTTTGTTTTAATATAAATTTAGTATTTTTTTAATATTATATTTATTTTAGTTTAGTTTTATTTTAAGTTTTATTTTTAATATAGCGTTTTTTAGTACTAGTTTTAATAATAAAATATAAAATATTAAATATATTTTTATATCTTTTAGTAATTTTAAATAATAATTAGTTTTTAAAATAATTTTTTTAATTTTAAATAATCTAATTTGTTTAAAATTAAGTTTTTTGTTTAATTGTTTTATTTTAATATTATGTTTTAAAATATAATTTTTTTTTTAAATTAGCTTTAATAATTTATTTTTATTATAATAATACTTTATTTAATTTTAAATAAATAATAACTTATTTTATAACTTTTATTATAAGTTTATAAGTTTTTTAGCTTGTATATTTATTTTTAATACTATAATTTTAAAAATTTTAATTTGTTTATTATTTAGGTTAAAACTATAGTTTGTTTTAAATAATAATATGTTTATAAATTTATTATTTAAACTATTATAAATATATTTTATTAACAATAATAATTTAATTTAGGTTTTTTTTTTGTTTATTTATTTATAAATAATAAGTTATTAATATTTTATATTTAATTTTTAAAGTTTTTATTAAAAATTATTAAAACTTAAAAACTATTATATTTTTTTAATTTATCATAATTTTTTTTAAAAATTTATATTTATTAAAAATATATTTTATAATTATATAAGCTAAATTTTTTTAAAAATTTACTTTTTTATATAATATAAAGTTTTTATATTTTATTTTTATTATCAACTTTTTTAATTTTAGTAATTTTATAATAAAATTAAATATAATAATTTTTTAAGCTTTGTTTAATAGTTTAATTATTTATATTAATTTATATAGTTTATATTTTAATACTTTTATTTTTTTATATATATTATATTTTTATATAATTTGTTTAACTTTTCTTTTTATTTTTAAAAAATTTTAATAATATATAATATTAGTTATAATATATATATTTTTATTTTTATAAGCTAGCTATTTATATTACTTTTAAATTTTTAAGATCTTTTTTAGATTTTTAGATTAATTTTTATATTTATTTATTATAGTTTATTTATACTACTATAAATATTAATATTTAATTTTAATTTTTTTATAAAAATATTTAAAACTTTTTTTTTATTTTGTTTATAGTTGCTTTATTAATTTAATATGTTTATTTATATATATATATATTTTTTTTAATATAAAAAATCTTAAAATTAAACTAAAATAAAAATTTTATTTATTTTATTTATTGTTTGTTTAATAATTTTATTATTATACAAATAATAAAATTTTTATAATCTAAATATATTTTTATCAGTTATTTTAATTTATATAAGTAATATTTTTATTTTTTAAATCTTTATATTATAGCTATAAGTTTTTTATATAATAAAAAATAATTTACTATAAGTTCTAAAAACCTTTTTAAAAAAAATACCACTAAATATAGTTTTTTGTTTTTATTACGTTAATCTAATTAACTATTTATTATATTATTATATATATTAATTTTAAGTTTAAATTTTTTATTTAAATTTAATAACTTTATTACTAAATTATTTATTATTAATTTTTTTATTTTATCAAATATTTTTTGTTTTTTTTTTTTTATTAAAACGTTTGATTTTTTTTTTTAAGTTTATAAAAAATATTATAATTTTTTCAAATTTTTTATAAACCTTTAAATATAGTTTATAAACTTTATAAATATTTTTATATTATTTATTAATTTAAGTATTAGTTAATTTTTAGATTTATATTTTTTTTAGTATTATTATAAATCTAAAAAAAAAGTTTTTTTTATTTATAAAATTTGTTTTTTTTAAATATATTATAATAATTTAATTAATATATTTTTATAGTATATTTATAATTTTTGCTTAAAAATTTATTAATATATTAATAAAACTAAATAATTTATATAATATTTTAAAAACTATTTTTTATTTATTTTTTAGTATAATTTTAATTTAGTAATAAATATTTAGTAAATTTAATACTATAAACTATTTTGTTTTTTATAATTTATTTTTTAAGTTTTTAATTTTTACTAAAAATCTTATAAACTTTTTTATTTTTAAGTTTATATTTTTATAGTTAATATATAGTTTTTATTTAACTTTTTAGTTTTTTTTTTAGTTTTTTTAATAATTATAGGATTAGTAATTTAATAAACAATACTAATAATTATATATATTTTTTTGCTAGATTTTATTATAAATAATAATTTAATTTTTTAAGTTGTTTTTTATTTATATAATATAACAGAAAATATTTTAATTATTATTTTTTAATTAATAATATTTTATAGTTTTATTATTTATGCTTTAATAATTTTATTTTTATATTATGTTTTTTTTTTAAATAAAGTATTAAATTTTTTATATTTATTTAATATTTTAATGTTAAGTTTTAGCTTAAGATTTTTAATAAGTATATATATTATAATTTTTATTTTTTTAGATTTATTTAAGTTCTTTTTTTTAACTTTTTTAGTAATTAAATCTTTTTTTAATATATTTTATTAAAATTAGTTTATATTTTAGTTTATCTTAAGATTATTTATTTATAACTAAAATATTTTTAATATTATATTTTAATATAATATTTTTATAATATTAAGCTTAAGTTTTATAGTTTTTTTTTTAATAATTTTATAGTTATAAAAAATTAGATTTTTATTAATAGTTATAAATATTTTAAACTTATATTTATAATATTTTAAATCTAGTATAATATATATTGAAATATTTATATTTATTATATATAATATTTTTTGAATAAATTAAATTAATTCTTAACTTTTTATAATTATTTATTATTATTTTTTATTTTTTATATTTTATATATACAACTTACGCTTAATTTAGTTTATAGTTATAATTTATTTTTTTATTACATATTATTTAATTAGTTTGTTTTTATTAATAATATATATTAAATCTTTTTATAATATATGTGCTTTTTTTATAATATAATATTAGTATATATTATTAATATATTCTATTACTATTAAACGTTTTAATATATATTTTAAAAATTAATATAAATCTTTAAAAGTTATAATATATTAATACTAATTTTTTAATATTTTTTTTAAATATAGTTTATTTAGTATTATTTATTTAATTTGTTTTAAACATTATATATTTTTAATTTTGTTTATTATATAAATATAGGTTTAATAAGTTATATAATATATTTATAATATTATATTATATTTTTTATTTGTTTTTAGTACTAAAAGCTTTTTTTGTTTTTTTATAATAAGTTTTACTATTATTTCTAGATTTTTTAATATATTAGTTTTAGCTTTTACTAAAATTATATTATTTAATTTTTATAGTTTATTCAAAGTTTTTTTATTTTTTTTTTTATTTTTTTATTTTTGTTTAGTTTAGTAATATCTTTTTAAATTAATTTAAATACTATATTATTTAATTATTTACTTATTAATTAATAATTATATTTTTTATAAATATAATTTTTAATTTTTTTTAAATATTTATTACTTTTTAGTTAATTTTTTATAATTTAGATTTTTATTAAGCTATTATTTATTAATAATAATTTTATATTAGTTATATTTTTTTAGTTATACATATTATTTTTATATTTGTTTTTATAATAAATATATTTTTTAGCTTTTATTTTTTATAATCATATTATATTTAAATAATTTAAACAATATATATTTTTATTTAAATATTTATTACTTTTATAATTATTATAAACTAAATATATATTATAGTTATTTTTTATATTATATAAATGTTTATATTGTTTTATTTTTTTTATTTTTTTACTAATAAAATAAAATAAATAAATCTTATTATTTTTATATTAGTATATATTAAAACATTTAGTCTAATTATTTATAGGTATTTTTGTAATAGATCTTTTTAATAATTTTGCTATATTATTATATTATATATATATTTTTTAAGTTTTTATAATATATATATTTTTATTGTATAGCTTATTAAAATTTTTATGTATATAAATAGTTTAAATATATTTTTAATAAGCTTAAATATATTAAGTATTTTTTTATTTCTAATAATTATTATTATTATTTTATAAAGCTTGCTAATTATTAAGTATAAAAGTATTATTTATATATTTTGTTTAAAATATATTTATTATATTATAAAATAAGTTTTATTATTTTTTATTGCTTTTTTAACTATATTAAACTAATTTATAATATTATTATTATTATTATTTTAGTTTGTTTTGTATTTTTATACTTTTGTTTTTTTATAGCTTATTATAGTTTTAAGCGTAATGTTTTTTTTAATTATAATTATAATATTTGATTTTATTTTAGTTTTTATTTTTATTAGTTATATTAAATTCTATAGGTTTTATATAAGTTTTTATAGCGATAGATCTTTATATTTATTAAATAAAATATATTTTGTTATTTTTATTATTATTATTATTTATAAAATTAGTTATTAATTTTAATAGCTTAAATAATATAATTTTTAAATTTATTTAGTTTTTTGTTTTTATATAACTTATTTTAAACTAACTTTTTTAGTTTATTATAAATTATTATTATTAATATATTAATATTTAATTATAAAGTTTACGCTAGAACTTTTTTAAATATTGCTTTTATATTATTATTATAATTAGTTTTTTTTATTTTATATAATTTTTTATTATAAGTTTAAATTATTTTAAAGCGTTTTTAATAAAATATTCTACTATATATAGGATTCTTTTTTTTTATAAAACTTTTATTATAATATTAAATATATATTTTAATTTATATTATAAATCTTTTAAGTTATTTTAAATCTTTATTAAATTTTATTAGTTATATAAACTTATATATTTTTAGTTCATTAATTATATTTATTTAGTTTTTAAATTATTTGTTATTTTTTTTTAAATTAAATAATTATTATATTTGTTCTAAAATTAAATTTTTAAAAGTTATTTTATATTATATAATTAAGTAAAATTATTTAAAATATATTAATTTATTATAGTATTATAGTAATAAAGTTTATTTAATAAAAAATTAATATTATAATAGATCTAATGTTTATATTATTTAATACTTATTAAAAAATAAACTTTTATATAAATAGTTTTAAAAACTATTTATATATTTAGATTAAATAAAATAAAAAAACTATTTACTATAAAATATAACAAAGATATTTATAACTTTATACCTATTTTTTATTTATTTAATATTAAGTTTTGTTAATTAAACTTTGTTTTTTTAGCTTATTTACTTACTAGTAATTTAGGCTTATATTTTTATTAATAATCTAGGTTTATTTGCTTACTAGTAATTTAGTAATTTATTATATAACTTAGGTTTATTTATTTACTAGTGATCTAGTAATTTATTATATAACTTAAAGCTTTTAATATTTCCTCTATTAGTTATATACTAGAAGCCCCTCCCTGCGCCCCGCGTTTAGTCCTTCTAACAAACCCCTTGTGTTATTAGTTCGTAACATATATTAATAACTATATTATATAAAACTAGCAAAAAATTATTTTTAATATTAAAACATAAAAAATATATAATAAAAAACTAAACAACAATATTATTATAAATATTATACTTATATAATTAAAAATTGCTAGTAGTTATTATTAGTAATAAAAACTTAAAGTTTATTAGCAAAGTTTAGAAAAGAATTTATAATATATTAGATATTAAGCTTTTTTTTTAATAATTTATTATTTTTAAATAAATAGGGGTTTTAAAAAAAACAACTAAATTATTAAAATAATTATTAAGTTTTATATAGCTACTAATTTAAATATTTTTTAAACCAAATTATTATTAATATTATAATATTATTGAAATAATATATTATTAGTAATAGTTAGAAAGTTACAAAACTAATTCGTACTAAAATTTTAATTATAATTTATTATAAATATCTTAAACTAAAAAACAGCACTAAAGCTAGTAATAAAACAATAAAAATATTTAAAAAAATATGCTTAAAAAACTAAATATTTAATTAATATAACTAATATAATTACTGAAAAAAAATATAATAATAAATATACTTTAATAACTTTTTATAAAAGTAATACAGTTCATTTTAAACTATATAAAAATTATTTAAAAGAATAAAATAGTAAATATAACTAAAACTTTAATAAAAAAGAACTAAAACTATTAGTGTCTAATTTAATTAATAAATATAAAGCAATAATACTATTAACTACATAAAGAAATATAAGAAATATAATATTATTTATATAAAAAAAGATTTATGAAAATAATTAAGCTAAAAAATATATATAAAGTAATAAATATATTATATTTATTTTAAAAAACTTTTATTTTTTAAAGATTATAAATTAATTATATATATTAATAAAAAATATATTATATTTATTATAACTATCTTATTTTTAAAACAACTTTATTAAAAATAATAAATATATAGCTATAAATAAAGTATATATTACTAAGCTTAGCTATTATAAAAATAATATATAAATAGCTAAAAAGAAAAAATATATTACTATAGCTACTTATTATAAAATAAATAGTAGTACTTTTTTTATATATTTAAAGGCGTTTTTTTAAATAACAAAACATATTTATTTTTAAATATATTTATTATAAACTAATATAGCTATAATAATAAAAATAAAATATAAAGTTATATATTAGTTTATTTATATAAATAGGCCTTGCTTTTTTATTTTTTTACTGCTTTTTTCTTTTTATAAAAATTTAAAAAAAATCTATTTTGTTATGTTTAGTATTAAATCTATAAAAGCACTAACTATTATAATAACTATATTAAATTTAATAAATTAGCGACGACCTTAAAATTAGCCCTAGTATAATAGTAATAATAATAAAAATATTACACCTAGCAAAACAATATAAACACTATAGTTATTAATAAATATAATATTTCTACTAATTAAAAACTTAATATTTTTGCTAATTAAAGACTTAATATTCCTATTAACTAAAGCGCTAATATAAACATTAATAATAATAATAATAAATAAGTTATGCTTACTATAATATATAATAATACTAAAAATAATAAAGATGCTAAAAAAACTGCTAAACCTATTAATCTAGCCTAGGTAACTAAAAATAGAATTTAAAATTTTTGTAATATACTATTGAAGAAGGACGGGGCAACTCGACACTAAAACAACTAAAAATAACAAAAACAAACTAGAGCGCCTGCTACTAAAAAACTAGTATGAAAATGCTATACGTCTAAAGTAAGTTTTGCTCTGAGAAGTTCGAAGGCTTTTATAGCTATTCGAACCCCCTAAATACAGCCGAAGATCAGCCGGTTCGGGCCGCTAGCACCAGCCCTGCTGCACTATAAAGAACAAGAAAATCACTACAGCTAAAAAAGCTACTAAATATAATATTATTCTTATTAAAAATAGCACTTAAAAATACTATAATAAAAAAAATAATAGAAATATTAAAAGTAATAAATTAAATATTAAAAATAAAAAATAGTAATAATAATAATATTTCTATTTATTTATTTAACTTTAATAAAAGCAAATTTTATGTAATATTATATAATAATAACAATTTAAAAAGCAATATTTATAGCAGGTCTAATAATAGCTTAGCTATTTTTAAAAAACTATATAATAAAATAAATAATTTTAATTATTTTTATAACTTAATTATTAAAAAACTTACTAAACTATTTAGCAAAAATAAAAAATAAAAATTTATAATTAATAGTTTTATATAAAACTTTAAAATTAAATATATAAATACTATAAAAACTAAAAATTAAAAAAGAATATTAAAATTTTTATTTTTTAATAAAACTAATATTTTAGCTTTTAAGTTTATATTTTTAAATAATAGCTTTAACTTAATAATTATAAAACAATTAATAAAACTTAGCTAAATAAACTTAATATAAAATTAATTTAATTATAAAAAAACTATAAATAACTTTAATAAATTTACTACTTAGCTTTATATATATTTAAAAAAGCGTATTAATAATTTTAAAGAATATCATAAAAAAATTAATTTAAATATTATATAAAACAAGCTTAATAACCTAAAAGCTTAGCTTAATAGCAATAAAATAAAACTATTATTAAACTAGCTATCTAAATTAATAAAATAACTAAAAAGATTAATATTATTAAACTTTAATTATAAACAGCTATATATAGTATTAAAATATATATAAAAAACGCTAAAAATATTTTTAATAAAATAATATAATATAAAAATATAAAAACTAAAAAAAAAAAAACAAGTACTATATATTATATAACAAAAAAAATTAAATATATAAATAAATTAATATTAAACAAACAACTTAGCTTATTTTTAATAATCTAACTAAACAAAATATATAAAGTTAGGTATAATAATAAATATATTAATATTTAGGCTTATATATAATGTAAGTTTATTCAAAAATAATATAAACTTTATATATATAAAATGTAACGCATAACACAAGCTCGCTTTATATATAAGCTTGTTTCGCACCTTTTTTTTTATATTTTTATATATAATTTATTAATAAAACTACTTAGGCCATTTTATATTAACTTTTTTAGTTTAATAGCTATAATAAAATAAATTATATAGTTAGATTTAAAATTGAATTATAAATGTTAAAATAATTCTTTTAATTTTATAGCTATTTTACTTTTAGTGTTATAATAAATTACGCTAAAATAATCTCTACAATGTCTTAAAACTTAAATATTTCTAAAAATAAAATAGTTTTAAAATTATAGAAATTATTTTTATATTCATTATTTAATTATAAATCTAACTCTGTAATTTATTTTATTATAGCTTAAGTATTTTACTAGTAAGTTTATATAGGAAAATACATAAAAAAAGTGCGAAACAAGCTTATATATAAAACAAGCTTGTGTTATAAGTTATATATATATATAAAATAAAAATAAAAATATATATATAAATATAATATATAGCCTAATATATTACTAAGTATTATATAGTCTTTATATAATATATAACCTTTAAGCTTTTTTATTTTTTTTTTAAAATGTTATTATTTAAATAGTTTAAGTTTATTAATATATTATATAATATTAAATTAAAATGTTTTGCTTTTACGTTTATTTTTTATCATTATAATATTATGCTATCTTAGAATAATATTATAAATAATAGCATACTAGCTTATATACTATTTTTATAATTTATTTATTATTTAATTATTTAGATTTTATATTTATAAACACTTTTTTATTTTATCTTATTTTATAAATATTTCTTTATTTTTATTTATTTAAAGTTAGGTTAATAATTAGTATATTTTAGCTTAATATTTAAATATACTAAAACTTATATATATTTTGTTCTAAATAATAAAGCTTTATATTTTTATTATTATTTTTAATAATAATAATATTATTAGCATAAATTAAATAATTTATTAAAAATATATTAAAAAAAAACTTGTAATATTTTAAATAAAGTATAAACTAACTTATAACATAAGCTCGCTTTGCACACAAGCTTGTTTTATATTTTTTCTTTTATACTTTTATATATAATCTTTTAGTAAAGCTACTTAAGCTATTTTATTTTAACTTTTTTAGTTTAGTAGATATAATGAAATAAATTTTATAGTTAGATTTAAAATTAAGTTATAAATTTAAAAATAATTTCTTTAATTTTATAGCTATTTTATTTATAACGTTATAGTAAAATATGCTAAAATAATCTCTATAAACTTTTAAAACATAAATATTTCTACAAATAAAATAGCTATAAAATTATAAAAAATATATTTAGAATTTCTATTTAATTAAGATTCTAAACGGCTAAATTATTAGTCCATATAACTTATGTTAGCAAAGTTATAAAAAGTAAACTAAATACTTTACTAAGGAATTTATATAGAAAAATATATAGAAAAAATACAAAACAAGCTTGTATATAAAGCGAGCTTATATTATAAGTTATTACTATTATTATAGATTAAATTATTTATTAAAAATATATTAAAGAAAAAATTATACTATTTTTAGTAATAACTATATAAATATTATAATTATTTTTATTATAAATTAAATAATTTATTTAAAATATAAAAAAAAAAACTTATAATATTTTAAATAAAGTATTAATATATATTTTATTATAAATAAAATAACCTAGTATTATTATAATTAATTAATTATATTATATTATATTTTAAAAAAACAAGGATAGTTTTAAACAAAGTATAAATATTTGTTTAAAATTTTAAATAATTAAAACAAAACAAAATAAAAAAGATTATTTTATTTAATACTAAGATCTAAAGTAGCTAAATAGCTTCTAGTTCATAAAAATACAAAAAAACTTTAATATATGTTTTAAAATATAAATAACTAATTTTTAGTAATATATAAAGCAATTATTTATTATTAAAATAATAATAATAATATATATAAATAATAAAACTTTAATTAAATAAAAACAAGTTTTTTTATATTATTTTATATAAAAATATAAGTTTTATTAATAAAATAACTTTTTAATAAATATAGTCTAATTTAATAAATATAACTAGTAGTACTTTTTTATATTTAGAACGCTAAAATAAACTAGCTATTTATAGACTAATATATAATTAAAAATTTCTTAATTAGGCCTACGAGCTAAACTTTTTTTCTTTTCTAATAAGAAAGCTTTTTGTTTTACTTATTACATTTGTTAAAACAAAGGCATTTGGGCTTTAGGTTCTTAGCAAAGCCCAAAACCCAACCTTGGCCTGTGTGTTGGGGGCCCAAAGCCCAGATGGGTTCTTGGGTTCTTGGCCTTGGGTTGGGTTTAGGGAACCCTACCTTGCCCTCGAGCATTATGCCGTTGGCATGTGAAAATCTTGCCGCGGTATTCCTCTCAAGCCCGGATACCACTTCAATGCTTCCAGAGGAGATAAATGGGGACTTTGGTTCATCGTAGTGGCTCGATGTAGAACGCCCTATAGACGGATAAGGCTCTGATAGGGGGCCGTCTGAGATAGATGAGAGAATATTGGATTTGTTATCCTCGACATCGCAACGAGAAGGAGGCATTAGGAATTAGTACAGGGCAAGATAATAGAAGTTCAGAATTCAACAATTTCAGGTCTGTCTGTTTTCGTTAGGAAGACCACCTCCTTACCCATGTCTATTAGGTGTAACTATATATAGATCAAGGACCCCTTGTCTTACACATAAGCCTTTATTCGAGCCGTGGCATCTTAATTCTTGGCAACTTGTCAACAGTTGGCATATTGACTGTCGACCTTCTTAGTTATGTTGAATGTCGTCGATAGTCAACAGTCGACGGGCTAATCGAAAGTCAACATTGTTGACTATCAGGTACAAGCCTGCTTTGAGGTGTGGACAATAGATCATGTACTCTATTATACGCACACCTACACTAGACTGATGAGGTGCTCTAACGTAAAGCAAGTGAGATTAGTCGTGATAAGTATCTGATGTCTCTCGAACACCACGTATCTATCTCATCTTACTTGCATACAGAAGTCGGGGTTTTCGCTACAAAGGGCTCCAGCGGTGTAAGCTAGATAATGAAAAGATGACAGACTCTAGGACCCATGATGAACCAAATTTTTCAAAAGACCAAATCAAAAGTCTTATGCATGAACGACAATTCTCTTTTCAAAGAACTATAATGTGATTTGTACCTATCTAATACCAAGGAGTTCTTGTCAAGCCTTCCTTCGCGCAGGATCAAAGCAAGCTATTCACGCCGTGAGGTGACGCCGTAACGGAGGAGGATTCCGGCAGCCTTAGCTGCACGAACCATGACGAGACACCAACAACCAATGAAAACATATCGACTTGTCTCCATAAGTCAGACTAAATACTACTAGGTTAGACCTGCATATGTTAGATCTTGACCCTGCCTGACCTGCTTGAGGACCCCTAGACCACGTTCCGAACTTGCGACACCCTAAAAGTTCCTTGGAGTCCCCCAAGTTGTACCCAAGTTCCCACAACACCCCTATGCATATATGGATGATCTGACCCTGAAGTTGTCTCATGCGTGGTCGTAGACGACCCGCATTTCATCGCAACAGGACCGGCAGTGTACGCTGGATGCGGCGAAACTGACTGTCCGACCCCACTATAATATTGGCAGACACTCGGGAAGATACTGTCCAAGATGAATGAACGACGGCGTGAGCAGAATCGCAATGCGCAGCGCAGGTTTCGGGGTAAGGTTCCCGACGGACCCCTAATGTTGATGTTCTCCAATGCACCCTCATAGACGGTGCATCTCCAAGACCCGGTTGGAGCTCAAATATGAGTCCGTAACGAAACGCAGCTGACCAGGCGTTGCTGCTGTGTGTCTAGAACGAGTCAAGAAATCCACTGATCAGTCGCGCGTTGTGGCCATGCTGCAAAAGTCTCAGCAATGCGCGAGCTGGCATCATCCATCGTTCGGTACCGAATCCGGAATGCTCCCAACTCCGAGCCTAACGCCTCCACAGGATCATCCAGTGGGCGGTTCGGATGTGACCCTGTGGCCCATCTACGACACGACTTTACACGGGCCTCGTCTCCTCCTCGACGACACCGGCCCCTTCGGTACGGGCCAGGCCCAGGAACCACCCAACCCAGGACACAGCAGCGCGGTACCTCTGGACCAGACAATGACATTGTCCGTCACCCCACCAGAATCAGTCATTGGCCAGCCTAGCAATGCCATCACGCCTGTCGAAGGGCGTAGACAATCATCATCGCACGGTCACAGAAGGGGAACATCGCAAAGGCAGCCTGGTACGACGGGCCCGCTTCACATCGCGGCACAGAAAGGCCGTTGTAGTATAGCACGGTCCTTGCTAGAGCACCGGGCAGACCCAAATCTGAAAGATAGCAACGGACTTACTCCACTACTCCACGCTACTATACAGGGCCACATAGAGATGATGTGTTTGTGTAAGTACTACGATTTGTCTACGTTTTGCCATTGACGGTTGTGTCCTCTAAGGGACAAGTCTGTTTTTTTTTTCATCTGTCACACACTGCCCACACCATCGCATCTCATTCTGCTTGCGGCTGACTAGATCCTGAACGAGCAGTGCTCGAACACGGAGCGCATATTGAATGCGTGGACAATCATGGCCGATCTGCGCTGCATTGGGCCGTCACACAGCAGCGCGAAGACGAGCTGAAGCTTCTCTTGGAACACTGTGACGGGAACCAGGGACTGATTGACGGATACGACGGAAAGGGGAGGGCTCTCCTGCACCTCGCCATCGACGCAGACTTCGATGCCGGGGTGCAGATATTATTACAGCATGGCGCGAATGTACACTGCAAAGACTATAATAGTCCGGATATGAATGGCAGGTAGCCCGCTCTCATGGAGGATCATCAACATATAGACCTAGATAGATAATATAGCTAGTTACATAAAGCAATTTAAAACAAATAAAGTAGTAAAATGATTAGTATATAAGTGTTGCATTCAGCTTGTCTATATTATAACAAAAAGTAAAAAAACCTTAATATATATATAAATAGTTAGTAATAACAATATTTTTTATAGCTTTAATTTTATATAGTATATAGAACTAGAGGTCCCTTTGATTTAGGTGCAAGAAAGCCTTCGTTTTTAGGGTCTATGTAGGCCAAATAGCCCTCTGCAGCCCTTGCAGTCCTCCGTAGCCCCTATATGTACTCAGACCCCGCTATCCGCCCAAGCCCGGCAGCCGCGATAAAGTGCTTCGCAGTATCGCTTCCCCTAGCGGGGTCTTCGTTTTAACATATTCGCTGACCTTGTGGATCCCATTGCCATTGGCTTCCATTGAAGTCAATCCATTGAGTTAGTACAATGGTACATGCATAAAAGGGCACCGTGCGTAGCCCTTAGGCACCAGGTACCAACCCACCTAATTAAGGGCATAAATACCTCGCACCTCTGTCAGATACCCTAGTTAGTTTCTTTTTACAACCATATTTAATATAGACCTTTAGATTAGACCTAGTAATACTAAGTAACTAGTTTTATAAAAAAACTATATTAAAGCACAAATAGTTATTTGTATAGCTTTATAGCATTATTTTTATTCTTATTATATTTAGCACTTTTTTTATACTTTTTATTATACCGCAAAAACTCTAAAACTATTAAAATAGCTAATAAAATATTAGAAATACTAATAGTTTTAATTAATAAAATTATTAGTATTTTATAAAACAATATTATTAAAAACTTTTAAAAATAAATTAATATTTTTATTATTAATATAGCTTATAGTATAACAGAACTAAAAAATAATATTAATAATTTAAAAAAAATAATTATTAATTTTATTAAAAAGCTAAATATATTTATAATAAATAATATAACTAATTAATAAATTTATTTAATACTATTACTACTATTACTATAAAAAATATATAAAATAAACAAGCAATATATTAATAAGTTATATATATAATAGCTAATATATATAACTAGTAATAAAAAACTTTAAAACAAATTATTAAATTTATACTAATATTAAATATTATTAAAAATATAAACTAAACAAAAATAATATATTTAATATATATTTTTTAAAGTTATATTAATAATTAATATAAATAGTTTAAATAAGTATAAATTTAAAAATAAAGTTATAATTTTAGCAAATTTATAATTTATTATTATTAATTATATAATCTTTAATAAAATAAAAAATATATAAAACTAATTAATTTAAATATTTATTTTATATAAATTATAAATAATATATATTAGTACTAAATTAGCTAAAAACTTTTAAATTATAGCCTAGTTTATTAAATATATTAAAAATATTATTTAAACTAACTATTTAAAAATTATTATATAAATATTAAAAATTTATAATATATTTTATAACTTTTTAATATTATTTATAAATTTTTTACTAATATAAAAAAAGTTATATATTAATTATTTATAGCAATTTAAAAAAGCTTATTTTTAGTTTTTAAGTAGCTAATATAAGATTTAATAAATAAAAAACTTATTTATATATAAGTTTAGTATATATATACTAATAATCTAGCTATATTTTAAAAAATTAGTATAAAATCTAAATAATAATAAAATAATTAAAAAAGCAACCCGATTAGTTAAGTTTATATTTAGAATTATAATTAAAAATAAAATATATAGTATACTATAAATAATAATATAATTATAAAACATTTTAGCGCTGTTTTATAATTATAAAATTAATTTAATAATACTAGCTAAGCTAGGTATTAGTTATATTTAGTTTATTAATTATAGGTTAATAATTCTAAAAGTATTACTATTAGCTATATTTAACTTTTATAATAATAATTATAAAGTTAACTAAATAACTAAGCTAAATAAGACTAATAAAGCTAAATATATTATTAAAGCTAAAAAAAACAAATGTTTTAACTGTAGTAAAATAGGTTATTAGGCCAAAAACTGCCAAAAATAACTAAAATAGCTAAAATAAACCTTATAAATATTATAGCCTTTAAAATTAGGTTAATTTATAATAATTAAAAATATATTATTTTATAATAACTTAGCTAATAAGTTTTAGATTAAATATAAGTTGTTTTAAAAAAAATTATTAATTTATAAGTACATATATTTTGCTAGCTCTAACAATTTCAAAAAAAAAAAGATTAAACAAAGCTTTTATAATTAATTTAATAATAAAAAAACTAAAATTAATCGTAAGTTTTAAAAACTTTTTAATATATAAAATAGCCCTATTTATATAGTTAAAATAAACAAAGGCAAAATAAGATTAATATTAAAAAAAAATAAACTATATAATAGATATTAGGACTATTATAACCTATTTTAAGCTTGGGTTATTAATAATAATATAATATTTATAGTCTTTTAGAACTACAAATATATAAATTGCTATATATTAGAATTATTAGTAGCTAAACTAAAACTATACCTATTTTAATAGCAAAACATAATATATAGTATTAAAAAAATAGAACTATAAATAATATAAGATTATTATATTATAGCTAAATTTGTTATTAATAATAGTATAACATAAATATAAAAAATTATTAGCAATATTATACTAGATCGGATTTTTTTTAAAAACTTTACTATAAATAAATATAAGTTTTATAAATAAAAAGGTATTTTTAGCTTAAAAAATAAGCAAAAAACTATATAACTAATATGTTTTATAAAAATACTTACTATAAAACTACTAAAAAATACTTAAGCTAGTATAATATTTAAAACAATATATTAAATAAATATTATAAAATAGTATAAAAATACTTTTAATAACCTATAAGTAAAAAAATGTTTAAATAACTTTATTTATAAGTTTTTAGGCCTATTTGATCTAGTGCTAAAGAAAACAGAAGTTATTGCCAAAATAAAGCACTATATTAATACTAGAAATATTACACTAATTAAGTTGCTATTTTATTAATATAGTTTTTAATAAAAAAATATAATTAAAAATTTTATTAATATATATTTTAAAGTTTATATTTAAAAGGGCTACGGACTATAGGGTGCTCTAGTATTACTAATACTAAAAAAAGCGCCTAGTAATATAATTATAAATAAAATTATTAATAAATATTCTAAAAATATAATTTAGTAATTTTGTTATAACTATTATAAATTTAATAAAGTAACTAAAAAAAGAGCTTATTTATTATTTAATATTTAGGACCAGATTTAAAAGGTAGCAAAATATTTATAGTATATTTTTATCGACCTAAAAAATAAATTCTAGCAAATCTAAATAAATAAAGCTAATAAAAAAAAAATAATATTTATTATATTATTTAGTATATATAAATAGTTTGTAATACTGTTTGGACTTTATAACATATTTGCTACTTTTTAAGCTTTAATTTAAGAAATTATTAAACTTTTTAAAAATTAGTTAACTAGCTTATTAAATAATATTATTATATAGGCTAAAATTTATAAAAAATTATTTAAGCAATATAAATTATTATTTATATGTTTTATAAAATATAGCATAATTATTAATATATTAAAGTTATTATTGTTTATACTTAGAAGTACTTTTTTAAGCTTTAATATTTTTTATAAAAATATTAAAACTAATCTAGTAAAAATTGCTGCTATAAAAGATTGTTTAAAACTAGTAATAATAACTAAAATATATATTTTTACTAATATAGCAAGATATTTTAAATATTTAATTAGTAATTATTTATTTATTATAGAACTATTTATTAAAGCTTTTATTAGGGCGTCTAAAAATATACTTATTAAACTAGATTATATAGCAAAAAAGGCATAAATATATATTTATAACTTTATTACTATAATACTAATTGTATAGCTGTTTAATTAGTGCTTATTTTTTATTATAAATATAAACTTTAATTAATTTTATATAAAAATATATTTAATATAGCTATATATATATAGTAATAAGTTGGTACTTTATTTTATAGCTTATTTTTTAAAAAAGCTATAAGCAACTTAGTTATAATATTCTATTTAAAAGCATAAATTATTAGCTATTATATTAGCTTTTTAGTACTAAAAATACTAGGTTAAAAATAAAAAAATAACTATTTGTATAAATTATAAGTTATTATTAATTTTTTGTACTAAAATAAAATAGTTAGTATATATTATATGTTTTTTTAATACTATTAAATATTATATTATATATATTATATATTATATAAATAAATTAAACGTTTTAGCTAATTAGCTATTAAAACTACTAGAAAAAATTTATTTAAGCTTTAAATAGCTTAAATATTAAAAAAGTTATATAGCTAGTTTAGCTATAATTAATAATAAAGTTTTATTTATATTATAATTATAATAGCTAAACCATATAGATTTTTAAGCAATATTAGAATTTTTATATTTTAATGCTAATTTGCTACCTAATATATTACTAGAATAAGTAAAACAGTACTTTTTTATTTAATAAAACAAACTATATAAAATAGCAATATATTTAAGGGCTTTAAGTAATCCGCTACATATAGTTAGAACCGCCTTATATACTAAAAATTTTTTTAAAATATTAAAAATAAAAAATTTATTGTTTTAAATAAAAAATATATATATTAACTATAGCTATATTACTATTAAAATAATATTAAAAAAAATAAATAAACATTTTTAATATTTTAAAATAATTTTAATTAGTTAATAAATTATTATTAAATATTTATAATATTAACTAATAAAAGCACTTAGTAATAAGTTGCTTAATTTATAACTTATTATATTTTTTGTTTTATTGATTTATTAAGCTATAAATTATATTTTTATAACTAATTTTAAAATATTAGTTTGTATTAAATATACTATTAGATAGGTTAAAGCAGAACTAGTATTTAATATTTTGTTTAAAGCAATTTAACTTTTGCTAACCTATATTAAAGAGATTTTTAGCTACCTAAAAGAGTAGATTAGCAATAATACTAGTATATTTATAAGTAACAAAACTATTATTTAGTATAAATCTAATAGATTAATTATAAAACTAATTATATTAAAGCAGCTATAAATAAATAGCAAAGTTAAAAAAGCTAACAATAATATTAAGTATATTATATTATAAAAAACTTTAGTTTAATAATATTTTAACTTTTAGATTTTGCTAAAGTTAGTAGTATATATTTATAACTATATATTTAAGCTATCTAAATATAGTAGCTATTTTTTAATATTTAAAACTTAATTATTACAATAATAGTTAATAATTAATATAGCTAACTATATTTAAAACTTAACTAAAAAAAAAAATACCAAATATTAAAAAGAATTAATAATATGCTATAAAACACTAACTATAAAAAACTATTTTAATAATCTAAAAGCTTTAAAGGATTAAATATAGGTATATTTATAAAAAAAAAAAAAATTTATCTAGACCTATACTATAGAAAATTAGGTATTATAGGTTTAGTAATACATAAATAAATTAAAACTATATTATAATAGACCTTAAGTTAGTGCTAGTTATTATTATAGCAATATATATTAATTTTAAAGTTTTAATAATATTTAGTTTATTAATAAATATAACAAAAATAATTTATATCTAGTTTATAGTAAGAATAACTATTTAATAAAAAGTTTATAATATATTAGTAAAACTATATTAAAGAAAGACTATTAATAGTTAAAAAATATATTATAATAAAAAAGTTTGTAATAATTTTATTTATAGCTATATTAAGCAATAAGTTATAGGATAACTAAAATAGTTATTTAATAAAAAAAATAATTATAGATCCTATTATTATTAGTTTTTATTAAAATTAATTTATTAAGTTAGTATAATAGTATATATATAAAAAAGCACTATGTGTAGCCCTTAGGTACCAGGTACCAACCCACCTAATTAAAGGCATAAATACTTTGCATCTCTGTTAGATACTCTAGTTAGTTTCTTTTTATAACTATACTTAATATAGACCTTTAGATTAGACCTAGTAATATTAAGTGACTAGTTCTATAAAAAGATTATATTAAAGCATAAATAGCTATTTGTGCAGTTTTATAGCATTATTTTTATTTTTATTATATTTAGTACTTTTTTTGTACTTTCTACTGTACTACAAAAACTCTAAAACTATTAAAATAGCTAATAAAATACTAGAAGTATTAATAGTTCTAATTAATAAGATTATTAGTGTTTTATAAAGCAATATTATTAAAAACTTTTAAAAATAGATTAACGCTTTTGCTATTAATATAGCTTACGGTATAGCGGAGCTAAAAAATAATATTAATAATTTAAAAGAAATAATTGCTAACTTTATTAAAAGGCTAGATATGTTTATAGTAGGTAATATAACTAGTTAATAAATTTATTTAATACTATTACTATTACTATTATAAAAAATATATAAAATAAATAAGCAATATATTAATAAGTTATATATATAGCAGCTAATATATATAACTAGTAATAAAAAACTCTAAAACAAATTATTAAACTTATATTAATATTAAGCATTATTAAAAGTATAAATTAAACAAAAATAGCATATTTAGTATATATTCTCTAAAGTTATATTAATAATTAATATAAGTAGCTTAAACAAATATAAACTTAAAAATAAGGTTATAATTTTAGTAAATTTATAACTTATTATTGCTAATTATATAATTTTTAATAAAATAAAAAATATATAAAATTGATTAATTTAAGCATTTGTTTTATATAAATTATAAGTAATATTGGAATAACTAGCATTGGTTACAACCACATCGTGCACCCGCGCATCGCGCGGGTGAACGGATGTCTTCGTACGGAGACTATCGGCTGTGGGGACCTCATTTCCCCTTATTGTTTCAGCTCGTACGCTAGCAGAATTCTCTCCTTAAAAGGAATTCTGTTTTGTACAAAGCATTCTTTTTTTTCTCTCTTTCGGTACAGGATTTAGATATAGTACAATATAGTACATTCTGTTAACGCGCGTTTATTTGCTTTTACGTACAATATCGTACACAGCCCATTCAACAAGTAATATATATTAGTACTAAATTAGCCGGAGACTTTTAAGCTATAGTTTAGTTTATTAGGCGTACTAAGAATGGTATTTGGGCTAATTGCTTAAAAGCTATTATATAAGTATTAAAAACTTATAATATATTTTATAGCCCTTTAGTACTATTTATAAGTTTTTTACTAATATAAGAAAAGTTATATATTAATTATTTATAGCAATTTAAAAAAACTTATTATTAGTTTTTGGGTAGCTAACGTAAAACTTAATAAATAAAAAATTTATTTATATATAAGTTTAGTATATATATGCTAATAATCTAGCTATATTTTAAAAAATTAATATAAGATCTAAATAATAGCAAAGTAATTAAAAAAATAACCTAATTAGCTAAGTTTATATTTAGAACTATAATTAAAAATAAAATATATAGCATATTACAAGTAATAATATAGTTATAAACATTTTAGCGCTATTTTATAACTATAGGATTAATTTAGTAATATTAGCCAAGCTAGGTATTAGCTATATTTAGCCTATTAATTATAGGTTAATAATTCTAAAAGTACTACTATTAGTTATATTTAATTTTTGTAATAATAATTATAAAGTTAGCCAAGTAACCAAGCTAGATAAAACTAATAAAGCTAGGTATATTACTAAAGCTAAAAAAAACAAGTGTTTTAACTGCGGTAAAATAGGTTATTGGGCCAAAAACTGCCAAAAATAACTAAAATAGCTAAAATAAACCTTATAAATATTATAGCCCTTAAGATTAGGTTAATTTATAATAATTAAAAATATATTATTTTATAATAATTTAACCGATAAGTTTTGGATTAAATATAAGTTGTTCTAAAAAAAATTACTAATTTATAAGTATATATACTTTGCTAGCTCTAATAATTTAAAAAAAAAAAAATTAAATAAAGCTTTTATAATTAATTTAATAATAAAAAAGCTAAAATTAATCGTAAACTTTAAGACCTTTTTAATATATAAAATAGCTTTATTTATATAGTTAAAATAAACAAAAGCAAAACAAAACTAATATTAAAAAAAAGTAAACTATATAATAGATATTAGGATTATTATAACCTATTTTAGGCTTAGGTTGCTAATAGCAATATAATATTTATGGTTTTTTAAGATTATAAATATATAAGTTATTATATATTAAAGTTATTAATAGCTAAACTAAAGCTATATTTATTTTAATAATAAAACATAATATATAGTATTAAAAGAATAAAACTATAAATAATGCAGGATTATTATATTATAGCTAAATTTATTACTAATAATGGTATAATATAGATATAGAAAATTGTTAGCGGTATTATACTAAACCAGACTTTCTTTAGGGACCTTACTATAAATAAATATAAGTTTTATAAATAAAAAGGTATTTTTAGCCTATAAAATAAGCAAAAAACTATATAACTAATATATTTTATAAAAATACTTATTATAAAACTATTAAAAAATATTTAAGCTAGTATAATATTTAAAATAATATATTAAATAAGTATTATAAAATAGTATAAAAATATTTTTAATAACTTATGGGTAAAAAAATATTTAAATAATTTTATTTATAAGTTTTTAGGCTTATTTGATTTAGTACTAAAAAAAAAAAGAAATTATTACTAAAACAAAGCACTATATTAATACTAGAAATACTGCACTAATTAGGTTATTACTTTATTAATATATATTTTAAAATCTATATTTAAAAGGGCTATAGACTATGGAGTGCTTTAGCGTTATTAATACTAAAAAAAACGCCTAGTAATATAATTATAAATAAAACTATTAATAAATACTTTAAAAATATAATCTAGCAATTCTGTTATAACTATTATAAACTTAATAAAATAACTAAAAAAAGAGCTTATTTGCTATTTAATACTTAAAACTAGATTTAAAAAGTAGTAAGATATTTATAATATATTTTTATTATTTTAAAAAATAAATTCTAGTAGATCTAAATAAATAAAGCTAATAAAAAAATAATGTTTGTTATATTATTTAATATATATAAATAGCTTATAATACTATTTAGACTTTATAATATATTTGCTACTTTTTAAACTTTAATTTAAAAAATTATTAAATTTTTTAAAAATTAGATAGCTAGCTTATTAAATAATATTATTATATAAATTAAAACTTATAAAAAATTATTTAAGCAATATAAATTATTATTTATATGTTTTATAAAATATAGCATAATTATTAATATATTAAAGTTATTATTATTTATATCTAGAAGTATTTTTTTAAGCTTTAATATTTCTTATAAAAGTATTAGAGCTAATTTAGCAAAAGTTGCTACTATAAAAGATTATTTAAAACTAGTAATAATAACCAAAATATATATTTTTACTAATATAATAAAATATTTTAAATATTTAATTAATAATTATTTATTTGTTATAGAACTATTTATTAAAGCTTTTATTAAAATATTTAAAAATATATTTATTAAGCTAGATTATATAATAAAAAAGGCATAAATATATATTTATAATTTTATTATTATAATACTAATTATATAGCTATTTAACTAATGCTTACTTTTTATTATAAATATAAACTTTAATTAATTTTATATAGGAGTATATTTAATATAGCTATATATATATAGTAATAAATCGGTATTTTACCCTGTAGTTTATTTTTTAAAAAAGCTATAAGTAATTTAGTTATAATATTTTGTTTAAAAGTATAAATTATTAGCTATTATATTAGCTTTTTAGTACTAAAAATACTAAATTAAAAATAAAAAAATAACTATTTATATAAATTATAAGTTATTATTAATTTTTTATACTAAAATAAAATAGCTAATATATATTATATATTTTTTTAATACTATTAAATATTATATTATATATATTATATATTATATAAATAAATTAAACATTTTAGCTAATTAGCTATTAAAGTTACTAAAAAAAATTTATTTAAGTTTTAAATAATTTAAATATTAAAAAAGTTATATAGCTAGTTTAGCTATAATTAGTAATAAAGTTTTATTTATATTATAGTTATAATAGTTAAACTATATAAATTTTTAAGCAATATTAAAATTTTTATATTTTAATACTAATTTGCTACCTAATATATTACTAGAATAAATAGAATAATATTTTTTTATTTAATAAAACAAACTATATAAAATAGCAATATATTTAAGGGCTTTAAATAATTTGCTATATATAGCTAGAACTACTTTATATACTAAGAATTTTTTTAAAATATTAAAAATAAAAGATTTATTGCTTTAAATAAAAAATATATATATTAATTATAACTATATTACTATTAAAGTAATATTAAAAAAAATAAACAAATATTTTTAATATTTTAAAATAATTTTAATTAGTTAATAAATTATTATTAAATATTTATAATATTAACTAATAAAAGTATTTAGTAATAAATTGTTTAATTTATAACTTATTATATTTTTTATTTTATTAATTTGTTAAGTTATAAATTATATTTTTATAGCTAATTTTAAAATATTAGTTTATATTAAATATATTATTAAATAAATTAAAGCAAAACTAATATTTAATATTTTATTTAAAGCAATTTGATTTTTGCTAACTTATATTAAAAAGATTTTTAGCTATTTAAAAAAATAAATTAGCAATAATATTAATATGTTTATAAATAATAAAGCTATTACTTAGTATAAATTTAATAGATTAATTATAAAATTAATTATACTAAAGTAGCTATAAGCAAATAATAAAATTAAAAAAGCTAATAGTAATATTAAATATATTATATTATAAAAAGTTTTAGTTTAATAATATTTTAACTTTTAAACTTTGCTAAAGTTAATAGTATATATTTATAACTATATATTTAAACTATTTAAATATAGCAGCTATTTTTTAATATTTAAAATTTAACTATTATAATAATAATTAATAATTAATATAGCTGATTATATTTAAAACCTAACTAAAAAAAAAAATACCAAATATTAAAAAAAGTTAATAATATGTTATAAAGTACTAATTATAAAAAATTATTTTAATAATTTAAAAGCTTTAAAAAACTAAATATAAATATATTTATAAAAAAAAAAAGAACTTATTTAAACTTATATTATAAAAAATTAAATATTATAGGTTTAATAATATATAAATAAGTTAGAACTATACTATAATAGACCTTAAGCTATTATTAGTTATTATTATAGTAATATATATTAATTTTAAAGTTTTAGTAATATTTAGCTTATTAATAAATATAATAAAAATAGCTATTTAATAAAAAGTTTATAATATATTAGCAAAACTATATTAAAAAAAAACTATTAGTAGTTAAAAAATATATTATAATAAAAAAGTTTGTAATAATTTTATTTATAGCTATATTAAGCAATAAATTATAAAATAACTAGAATAGTTATTTAATAAAAAAAATAATTATAGATCTTATTATTATTAGTTTTTATTAAAGTTAATTTATTAAGTTAGTATAATAGTACGTGCATAAAAAAGCACCGTGCGTAGCCCTTAGGTACTAGGTACCGACCCACCTAATTAAGGGCATAAATACCTCGCACCTCTGTCAGATACCCTAGTTAGTTTCCTTTTACAACCATACTCAATACAGACCTTCAGATCAGACCTAGTGACACCAAGTGACTAGTTCTGTAGAGGGACCGTATCGAGGCACAACCTTGCTATATTCGCTAACCCTGCCATACAGACTGACGTAGCCATACAGACTGACGTAGCCATATTGGGTGACCTAGCCATACTGACTGACCTACCTATATTCGGTGGCCCTGCCATATTCGCTAGCCCTGCCATATTCGTTGACCTAGCCATACGACTGACCTATAGGTAGGTCAGTATGTATACGTAGGTCGGTCTGTATAGCCATGCTAGTCTGTATGGCTAGGTTGGTTTGTATGGCTTGGTCCGTATAGGTGGCTTGGTCCGTATAGGTGGCTTGGTCCGTATAGGTGGCTTGGTCCGTATGGCTACCTAGGTCAACCAACTTGGCTGGGCCAGTCTGTATGGGTAGGTCCGTCTGTATGGGTAGGTCCGTCTGTATGGGTAGGTCGGTCGGTATGGCTAGGTTGGTCTGTATGGCTTGGTCTGTATGGCTTGGTCTGTATGGCTGGCTAGGTCGGTCTGTATGGCTGGGAGCCGTATATAGCCGCGTGCATGCGATGTAAGCCGAGGCCGAAAATGCAGAAGAATTTCCTATTTGGGAGTGCCAAGAATTGCCTATTTGGGCGTACGGAAACTTTTTTGAGGTTTTTTTTTTTTACCGATAAGAAAGCCTTTCGTTAAAACGAAGGCACTCCAGCGTACGCTGCCGCCCTGCTACTCCATCCCAGCCGGCGACGTAGATATATTAGAGATAATTAGAAGAAGGAGTGGGTGCAACCTGCACTAGCCGCGATGGAAGACATATGGATAAAGAGGTAATTATCGCGATCGCGTAATCAAAGAGTATGAGCACGTGCCAGTTCTCGCGAGGGAGCCAGATGCCTTTGATCGTGTTGCTCGTCTCCTCCAGCTCAACCTTAACGATGATGAGTTGGATACTTTATCAATCAGGCGCCAATAAGAATCCCAGAAAACATAAGTGCACTTGACTAGTGGCTCCATCCAGATAGGCGTCGGGAGTAGCCACGTTTATTATATATAGCGATCGAAATATTATCTATACCCGGACTGTCTAATGAGGCTGAGCGCGTGTTTTCTGGCGGAAGAAAGACTTGTATATGGGATAGATCATCACTAAGCGCCGCCTCTATTGAACGCGCAGAATTTCTAAAAAGTATTCAGCGATCAGGAAATTATATCGGATGACAAGATCATAGCTTAAGCTATAACTTCATCTATTTATAACTAACTGCCTAGATACCTATTTCTGATATAACAACTTAACCCAGGCCCTGAAGGGCTCCATGCGTGTAACAACAACAAAAATAAAAAACTTATTTCTTAGCATTCGACAGTCAATGCACTGCTCTAGTCGACATAGGAACCTTATGTCGACTGTCAACTGTCAGGGACACCTCAAAGTACTCGGTCCAAGCATCGGGGTTTGTTTCATTTATCTCTCCGTAAACTTTACCCGTTCAGCCCTTTCCAAGCCCCGTCAGGACTCTCTTTACACGTGTAGTTGACTGCATAATATGGAGTGCGCTAAACCGGGGTTATTTACTGTAAACAAATCCCGATGGCATCTTTGAGGCCTGTCGGAGTTTTGTTTTGAGATGGGATTTTACTCAATCTGGTTAGCTCGATAACCCCAGTTTAACATAGTCGCAGGGACCTGCTCCCGTCAAGCCCCGTCGGCAGCTCGAACCCCGAGTTAGGGTGCAGTAGGTAACCGGTGGGGCATATAGTAGATGAGCCAAAAGCAAATAACCATATAGCGCTAAAGAAACTCGAACTCATCTCGCTATATCCCCCACCGGTCACTGCACCCTAACTATACCTACGCGGGTAGTAGTAGTAGTAGTAGTATTATTATTAACGTCTAGGCTAGGTGGCTGGTAGTGCTAGTTACATTTTAATAGTGCGATTATGGCTGCTAGGAGCCCATGCAGCCAATCGGCCTTCCTAGTACCTCACGTGACCTGTACAGATTTATGTTCGGCTAGACGATGAATTAGAGGGGGGGGGGTTCCTAGCAGCTTAGCCTTATACAAGTCTAATGCATGTATTACGAAGGGGTATTAGGCTAACCAGGTCGAATGCATTCGCGTATAAAGCGAACTTTACGCCGTACCTGTGCCTCGCTGTGCCCAGAATGTGCCCACACGGGCGCTAGCTATGACCATCAGTGTGGGGCCTATGGGGGCGACAGGGGTCAGTCGGCTCGCAGGCGAACCCTTCTGCTAGCGCTGTAATCATGCATTAGCGCAGGGATCGAATTAGTCGCCGTAGCGGCGCGGATCTATTATCGGATCGTGGGAGGCGTTCCCTTTGGGTTCACCATCTCTCACGGGCTTAAGAGAGATAGGCCACACCCGGGCTGAAAATACACGGCACAAAGGTTGGACCGGCCAGCGTCGACTGTCGCCTTCGTCCCTCCCTTTGATCGCAATGGCCACGATGTGCATTAGTCAGATTCACATTAGTCAGAAGGAAATGGACGAACCAGTCTTGCCATTGCTGGCGCAGACGGTCGAGACAACATCTAGGTAATGTCCCATTCCCGTTTTCTTATCTGTCCTGGCCGTCTTATTTATTCGCATTTGGCCTTCAAGATCGTCGCGATTGTCCTGACTGACCCCTTCTCCAAGCAACGACGCGATCCCGAGCCGAATTTGCCGCCTGCCTCTCGCTTCCTCATCCTCCTACATCCATACATACCCCCAGACTACGACGAGACAATGGCGAAAGAACAGCAAGTCGACACCCGCGAGTTCCCGATAGAGCTCAAGCTCGCCGACGGCATCAAGAGCTGGCTCTACTCCCAGCTTTTCGTCACACCAAAGGCCCCCAAGCACTCCTTTGCCGGCCAGACCATAATCGTCACTGGTGGCAACTCGGGCTTGGGTCTTGAGGCTGCGCGCTACTACTACAAACTCGGCGGCGCCAAGCTCATTCTCGCCGTGCGCTCCCTCTCCAAGGGCGAGGCCGCAAAAGAAGACATTGTCAAGAGCGTCAGGACCCGCAGCGATGGTGCCGCTGCGATCGAAGTGTGGGATCTCGATGTCTGCAGCACCCCATCTGTACTTGCCTTTGCGGAACGCATCAAGAGTCTAGAGCGTGTCGACGTGTTGCTGTGCAATGCTGGCGTCAACTACAAGACCCTCGAGCTTGACGAGGGCATTGAGCGCAGCATGCAGGTCAATGTCCTCAACACCCTCTTGCTTCCTTTGGCTTCCATGAACAAGCTGCGAGAAACCAAGGCTAAATTTCCCGACTCGTCTCCTCATATCACCATCACTAGTTCGGACGCGTACCGATTGACAAAGTACAACGAGATCAACAGCCCCAATATCTATGAAGCGTTCAACAGCAAGGAGACCTTCAATGGCCAAGCCAGGTAAGTCATTGTGCTTTACGGATGAAGCTTCGGGATAACCCCAAGACGCATCTGGATTGAGGCTAATAATACACTCTGTAGATACCAGGACAGCAAGTTGATTCAATTGCTCTGCAACCGGGAGATGGTCAAGCGCATGTCCAAGAACAAGCCCGACGCCCCCCACGTCACCTTCAACCTCGTGAGCCCCGGTCTCTGCGTCTCCAACATTGACAGGAAGGACGGCAACTGGCCTCTCAAGACGCGCATCCTGCACAAGATCTTATACCGCACGACTGAAGTCGGTGCGCGCACATTGGTCCACGGCACGTTCGCCGGTCCGCAGACACACGGCGCCTACCTGGTTGACTGCAAAGTGCCGCCGTTGGAGCCCTGGGTCGTTAGCGACCTCGGCGCGCGGGTGCAGTTGAAGACCTACGAGCAGACCATGGCCATCTTGGAGAAGAGGAAGCCTGGTCTCTCTGCAGAGGTTGGATTGTAAACCATCAATGTATACATACTGAATGGCGGTGGATATGCCTATGGGTTATTACCTCGTTTTGGCTCGCTAATATCGCTTCTTGTGTTTGAAAAGTTAGGACTTCGAGGGCACGGTTTTAAGTACATACCTACATAGTATTGTGTTAAAATAGGAACTCCTTATTTTACTAGCCCGACGTGTAGAGGTGTTATATAGCTATTGCAGGCAATCTGATTGTAGTTACGATGGAACATGGCAGCAACATCTGTACTGACGTATCGCTTTGAGCCTGATATAACAGCAAATGGAGACTTATACCCCCTTGATATTTATTTAACTTTACTTTACTACACCTGCTTGACAGATGAATCCGTGCACTCCATGTTTACCTACAATATTAATATTTTAAGTGGGTAGTACCACCACGTTAGGAAAACGTAAAAAATAATTCGAATAGTTATACATATTGATTATTCCAAATATCAATATTACATGTATCAATTCTTCTAATTGTCTAAGGTAGAAATGGTTGTAATATGTATGCTCTTGTAAAAATGATGAGAAACTGGCAGATGCACGGATTCGGTTGTCAACTAACTGTACCTATCTAGATGCTATCTTCTCACCACGACCTTTGACATGAATGACTTGCTAAAAGAACAGGGGTAGAATCCCAAAATCCAGTGTTAGATATATCAAGAGCTTGAGTTTGTACTTGATCATATTTTATTCCCCATTTCTTTACTAATTACTCTGAGTATTACTCCGTACATGGCTACCGCACTCTTGGCATGATAAATTCCGCTAATAGTACTCTGTAACCCCTGAAATCTTAACTCGGCGCGTGAGCATTCGGGAAAATGCATGCGTAGAAGCAGTCATGCGGAGAAGACGAGAAGACCACAGCATCGTTGATATCTCGCATCGAAATGTGGCCTTTAGGGCCGCACTCTAGATGAAAAAGGCGCTGCCATCGCGAGGCATGAGGACAAGGAATCAAAGATCATTGGGACTCAGTGGGATTTACAGAGTATAGTATTTTCCCCCAAGTATGAAGTGATGCCAACCCCCCTTTTCACGTAAGTCACCTATGCATGAAAAGAAACAGATGCACAAGACAAAGTAATTAAATGTAGGCATTGCTCACTACGACCCCTATTATAATTGGGATTCTAAAAAAGATCTAATTCTAAAAATCTAACACTTTGGACAACTAATAACACAATTTATATAGGAAACGCACTTGGCATCCCGCCGAAGAAAAGAACAGGGCAAAGGAACAAGTGTTTCGTGATGGACATGGCTCGATGATGGCCTACTTCTTAGCGCACATGCGTCCCGTCCCGAGATCGACACTCCACTTGGCATCGTTGCCCACGGCAGTCGGCGTCCACAGCGTGTAGTCCGGGTCGTACTTGGCCTTGATCTTGGCTAGGCGGCCGTAGTTGCTGCCGAAGTAGTCCGCCTTCCACTGCGGGTTGTCCCAGGTGCCCTCGTTGAGGTAGCCGCCGCCGTTGGGCATCAGGGTGCGGAACGCGTCCTGCATCCCGTTCACCTGGGCTTGCTGCGCGCTGACCTCTGCCCAGCCGGCCTCGGGAGAGAGCTGGCGGCCCATGTTGATCAGCATCAGCGAGTCGCGCCACGCCGGGTTGACTGAGTTGGCGTTGGGGGCGATGCCCGCGTTCTTGGCGGTCACGTTCATGGCCACGAAGACGAAGACGGAGTCCGGGATCTCGTCGGTCAGGCTGCGGATGATGCTCACGAGCTCGTGCGCGTGCTTGCCGGCCGTGGCGCGCGGCACCAATCGGTCGCCGACCGTCTGGTTGACACCCCAGGGGCTGACGCCGGTAAAGTACGTGTAGTGTTCCGAGAAGGTGGCGTGCGTCGCTGTCTGGTTCAGTACGAGATCGAGTCCCAGCGCCGTCCGATCATCGTGGAAGGGCTGCATCGCCGCGTTGAGTTCCGCTGAAGTCTTATCGGCCCACGTGGCGAAGCTGAGGAAGAACCAGTCACGCGTGAATGTGACGGCTGTCTTGAGCGTCGGGTATTGCGAGTCTAGCACGAGCAGGTGCTTGACCCACGCCTCGATCGCCTTCCAGTAGTTCTCCGTGTTCGTGTTGTAGAACATGAAGGTGTTACCGGCCACATCTCCATCCTTGTGCGCCTTGGCGGTGATGGAGAGCACGATGGCATAGTTTCCGGCACCACCGCCGGCCAGGGCCCAGTAGAGATCCGAGTTCTGGGTGGCAGAAGCGACGAGGTGGTGACCGTCTGTGGTTATGACTTCGAACTCCAGAGCGTTATCGGCGCCAAGGCCGTAGCTGGCCGTCAGAGGCCCGTGGCCGCCACCAGGCATCCACCCAGCCAGCCCTACCGTAGGGCATCCGCCGGCAGCGACCCGGTAGCCGTGGGCACTCGCTATCTCGTAGGCTTCTCCAACTTGAATGCCGGCACCGAGCTTGGCTGCACCGCCTTTGTATATCGGACCCGAGTAGTCGAAGAAGCTCACATCCTTCAGGTGGTGTGTCCACAATGCCAAGGACCCGGCACCTGTGGATCGGCCAAGGATGTCGTGTCCCGTGTTCTTCACCGTCAGCCGAATGTTGTGTTCTTTGACGAATTTTAAACCGGCAATGACATCACTGGCACCAGTGACATTGATGGCGTACGATGCCAGGTTGCCGAGTGTACACGAGCCTTGTGATGCTAGGAACGGGCTGCAGGTGTTGTTGAGCCAGTAGGGGCACATGACGTTGACGGGGGACTCGAGACTGGGAGTCATCCAGGTTAGCTTGGTTTCCATTCCAAGTCATCTCATGTCCTTCAAACTCTGGAAAAACTTACTATGGGTCGACATAGGGCCACTGCTCCTGAAGCACAGCGCAGGCTGCGCTATCGGCAACTATCCCATCTTCGTTGTTGCTATAGCAGACCTCGGCAATAGGAGTACCGCGAATCAGTCTTCCTCCAACTGTGGCGTTGAGTTTGTTCCAATCCGAGACGCTAGGCCATGCTTTATCTCCTGGAAGCGCTCGGCATGTGGACTTTGTCGAATTTGCTTCGATATCACGAGTCGATAGAGGGCTGCTTGGGTTACCAAACTCCCAAATACCTTGGGTCAGGCTGTACGGAACGTGGAGAGTGGCAGCGCCGAAACTCGACAATGCGAGTATACTCGCCGCCTGGAAATGCATATCGAGGTAACTTGGTTTTTAATGTAGACTCGAAATGAAGTGTTGTGTGAAAGCAGATGCTGAGCAGTACTCGATTAAACACCGAGCCTTCGAAATCTATTCATTATTATATCCCTAATCCTCTGATCCTTCTCCTCCCCCCCAACAGTCATCGTTTGAGCGAAGTGCTGATATCGTTCCGCACAATGACCAACATTCCTTTCGTTTCGTGTTTTAGTCAACATGGGATGAGCAATATCACAGCCACCAAGTTCCATCAGACCACGATCCTGTCATTTGACTGGTTGCCTCATGTCAGCCCCTTTCAGCCCAGCTCCCTCCTCAAGGATAGCGTCGCGTGGAATGATCGATTTGAAATCGTTCCGGCCTGGAGTCGTGCCACGCCACACTAGCGTTGGGTAGTCTATAGTAGTCTATTTTGACTGAGTCGTGCTGAAGGATTTCAATCCATCCCGCATTGGATCGGATTTGCTTCAGGGAGTATAAAAATACTTCCATTGAATGAACATAGGGGCAGCTAGCGGGTGATGAACTCTGTGTACCGAAAACGAGGGTCTTGTAAATTAGTCTCGCTGCCAAATTTGGAACCATGGCCTCGTTTTGTCCGTGCAATGGGTGACGGAAGAAGTGTGTCTTTTTCCATATCTCGTGAGTCGGTCATGATAGGAGTCATCTCATGACAGGAGTTAGCATAATATTATGCCATTGCTTGTATTTTTCCTAAAGGCGATACCAACACAGTCAACCCAAGGACAAAAAATAGAATATACCTCGCCCTAGGTATCTAGCCCTAGGAGATATCCTAGTGTAACCTAGGAAGTAATAATACCCGTTGGGACGGAAGGGGAGTCCCAACGGGTACCATTGGCAACAGGGGGGATGAGCCTCAATGGTCGGCAACATAATCATGCAGCTGGTGGGGATCGAACTCCACCTATCTCTGTTAACCGGCCCCTGTTGTAAATAAGCATGCATACGGCACGGGGGTATCGGGCATAAGGTTGGGCCGTCGCTCAACCTAGAATTCGAGTTGACGATGTTTGGTAGTCCGATAACACGGGACCCCTGTCGCTGGAAAGAAAGGTATTACTGTACTTCAAACAATGCATCTACACGTGTATGGCATCATCGAGCATAGACCTGGATGACAGTATCATGCGCCCGGTACGCTTATGTGCTCTGGGCCCAGGGCACCCTCGTCCAGATCCGAATCTACAGCCTTATGCGTGTTGTTGCATGGGAAGCCTAGGGTCTGTTCCCACGAACCGACTTTATCGGTTCCTTCGACTAGGTTTGGCTCTTTGCCGCTATCATACAAGCGTAGCAGCTTAGACGAGCTTATTTTCTGGGTCACGGTAGTCACCGCCCATTTGGGCGCCCACGTGTCCGTGTAATCTCACAGGCGACACACCGCCCTCTTATCATCCATACGGTCTATAATACTTTGGATATCACGAGCGAGGGGAGCATTGTTTCACACCAGACAGTGTGGATACCGCGTTGCTTAGAGTAATTATTGCCCATAACTGCAGCTATCGGTATCAGTATTAACGACTCCACAGAGGACGGGATCTTCATCCTTGAGTCGCTCTATTCAGAACATTGTGTTACTAGAACTTCTCCTATGGGTAAAATTTATACATGGACTGAGAATACACGGATCAGTCTCATGTCTCAGATCACTACGACTCTTGGCCGAATAGTGTATGAAAGTAATAGTTTACATCATCATGGGCAAACAAAAAGAGCAGGATTTTTAGACACATAGAAACGATCGCTTCAAGTCAACTACATTCATACAGTACAGCTCTGTGAACAGTCCTCAGATGCTATGCTCATTTCGAACTGACAGAGGCAAGGTTTAGAAAATCAAGGTTTGGTGAATCAAGTTTTACTCTGTAGTGTGCTCTCAGATGGCGAACTAATCTATCTCAACGAGTATATATAAAACGGCACAAAATCAACTCTATAACATGTCACCCGCCAACACCACTCTGAAGAACTCTACTGTTGCAGCCACCATCTCCTTGGAGCCGTCCCCTGTAGCAATATTGAGATGATCCTTCCCCTTGGCAAAATACTCCTGCTTGGGGGCCTTGATTCTATCAAACGCCTCACGCTGCTCTTCAGGGGGCGAAATGTCGTCGAGCTCTGGAATGACCATCATGACGGGCGCCTTGATCATGTCCATATACTCCTTGGGACGAAACAGGGCGAGTTTCTGGTATGTCTGGAGCGTGATTCGATCTCGGAAGTCGGGGTGCCCCAGCTCGGATGCAGCTTTCATGAGTTGATAGGCTCGGATTCCGCCAGAACCACCGGCACCCCCGAACCCGATAGGGTTGTCACCTTTCGGCGTGAAGGGCGGCAGGCTGTATGCCTCGTTCCCGCGCAGTTGCGAGACACGGTCCTTGATGAGTTGCACGTAGGCTTTATCGGCGCGGTCGGGCTTGACGTAGCTAAATAGCGGGCAAACCATGACTATAGCCTTGGGCCGCCGGTCAACAGCGGCAGACGTGGCGCTGACGACAGCTCCGAACGACATTCCCCAGAGCACAATTTGGCTCGAATCCACGCTTGGAAGTCCAGCGACGTAAGTGTAGATGTCTGATAGGTCCTCTGCCATCTGGAGAGGGTTGAGCAGGTTGCGTGGTTGACCTCCACTGGCGCCAACGCTTCGCGCATCATACAGTAGTACGTTGAAACCGTGAGAATGGAACGCCTCTGCGACGTCTGGCAGCGTCATTTCCTTGACGCAATTGAACTACATGTCGCCTCTATGCATGAGCCATGGACAGAATAACTAGGTTTGCGTATTTGGACCGAGAGCAATTGTACGAACGACTTACGCCATGGGACATTATGATTGCAGGCGCAGGGCCATCGACTGTGTACAGCCATCCCGATATCGAAGTGCCATCGATGGTCTTGCACTCGACGAGGCGGTGACGCGAACCCGGAGCCATGGCGCTCGTGTAGAGGTAGGTAAAGATGGTGATAGCAACGAGTTAGGTGGAAAGGTACAGACACAGACACAGACACGGAATAGGAAACTGATTTCAGGAGTAGATTTAGGGTTTCGTTTGTCTCATTGTCGTTGGCTTGATGACCACTATCACCTTCACCTCCCCCCCCCCCCTTTCCGCTCACTCGGCTTGCTCATGATCAGCATACGAGTTACGCGGCAAGCAGACACAGATACAGAGATGCAGTGAGGCCAAAAAAGCAGACCCCTATGCAGCTGACAGTCTTGCTTGTGTTTGCGTGTAATGTTGCATATTCCCAGGTAGTCATATTGTAATTTGCCGCATGCGGCAGTCTTACTTGGGCGCGTATCAGTTTTGTCTGTCAGCATTACACTTGCAAGCTTACGTCGTCGCCACTTAGTCCTTATCGCGACGATAATCGACTCCGTATGCTGCATTCCTACCCATGTGCTATGCTCGCTGACGGGGCGGCTTAGTCTGCGGTCCTAATCGATGGTATCCAAAGTTTTCAATGTTGGTGTTGTGCATTTTTGGGTGTGTTCATGACTTAGCTATGTATTGTCTGAAGAGTCGTTGCTGGAAGGTGGAAGATGATGAATCTGTCAAGTTAAAAGGCCAATCCCCTCGGATTGAACCGTTGATTTACCTGCGTTCCAATTACAAACTCCCCGACGGACACTGCGACGAGAGCCTGAGCCTGTGTGCAGATTGATCAGCCCGGCTGTATATATCCCATCTAAGACTTGTCAATTCAGTCTTATTAAAACCAAAGGCAAAATGGCTGGACCACGATTCCAACAGGAGCCTGTCGCCATCGTCGGTTTCGCTTGTAGGCTTCCGGGCGGCAACCACTCTCCTCAGAAGTTATGGGACTTCCTGGAGCGAGGAGATGTTGCTTCGAATAAAGTACCTGCAAGCCGTTACAATATCGATGGACGTAAGTTATTACCCTCATGTCCTATTCACCCTAATACTCCGAGAGTACTATCTACGGTTCTAAAGCTCTCTAAACGAATTTACATGAATCACTATGAGAGCACAACTCATTGACATACCTTGATTGTAGATTATGACGGATCTCACAGACCCGGGACCATGCGCCCCCCGGGAGGCATGTTCCTCGACGACGTTGATCTCGCTGATTTCGACGCTGCCTTTTTCGAGATCGGAGGAACCGAGGCCATTGCAATGGACCCTAACCAACGCCAAATGTTGGAGGTAGTTGTTGAGGCTCTCGAGAATGCTGGACAGACGCTCACCAAGCTTGACGGGGCACCCGTGGCGTGCTATGTAGGCTCATACGCATCTGGTAAGTTGGAACATTCGCCCCAATTCTGTCGAGCCGTAACGGGAAAGAAAACAGATTGACCAACGGCCTGAAAATAGACTATGGAGACATGCAGAATCGAGATGCAGAGGATCGCCCAGCGAACTGCGCCATTGGTGTTGGTAGAGCTATCATGGCCAATCGTCTCAGTTATTTCCTCAACATCAAAGGTCCTAGCGTCACCATCGACACTGCTTGCTCTGGAAGTTTAGTAGCTCTTGATCTTGCTTGCCGGTCAATTCAGGCGGGAGAGGTGGACGCAGCCATTGTTGCCAGCAGCAACCTTTACATAAATCCCGACCATGTGATGGATGCGGGTAATGTTGGCCAGGCACACTCACCGTCAGGTTATTGCCACACCTTCGACATTGATGCAGATGGATACGTCAAGGCTGAAGCTGTATCGTGTGTCATCATCAAGCGATTGTCGGACGCGATCCGGGATCGCGATCCTATCAGAGCTATCGTTCGGGGTACTGCGTCGAACAGGTGCGTCTTGATATCTTGATATGCTACCCACTTCAATCTATGTTAGGACTAGGCTGACTGAGTCTCGATAACACAGTAACGGGCGGACAGGCGGTATTGCCAGCCCCAGCTCCGATGCGCAGGCCGCAGCTATCAGAGCTGCATACAGAAATGCCGGCATTACTGATTTCAGTGCCACAGCTTACCTCGAGTGCCACGGAACAGGCACGCAAGCAGGTGACCCAACAGAGGTGAATGGACTTGGCTCGGTCTTTTCAGCTTCCCGCACGACCAAAAAGCCTCTTTTGATCGGCTCGATCAAGAGTAACGTTGGACACTCGGAGCCTGCAGCAGGTAATTCGGGCTTGATCAAGGTCATCATGTCTATGGAGAAGGGAATAATACCTGGTTCCCCCTTGTTCATCAAGCCAAACCCCAAGATCGACTTCGAAGGTCTCAAAGCAAAGGCCTTCCGCACAGCCATTCAATGGCCAGACGAGGGCTTCGCCGTACGAAGAGCCAGCATCAACAGTTTCGGCTATGGAGGTTCGAACGCTCATGCCATCATTGAGCAACCAAGCGAAGAGGCTCGTAGCTTTTATGCCTCATCCTACAAAGCCGACGACGAGTTCGACGACGAGGAAGAGAGCGTCAGACCGTACACCCTCGTTGTTTCGGCCAACGACAGTCATTCCCTGAAGAAACAAATCGAGGCCCTCTGCAACCACCTGGCTAACCCTCGTATCAAAGTCAGCTTGCCAGATCTGGCATACACACTGTCCGAGAGAAGGACACACCACTGGCACAGGGCCTTCCTCACCACGCGAAGCACCGAGATCAACGAAAACGACTTCATCATAGGAAAAGACAGCGGCAAGCCCTCCAAAATCGCCTTCGTCTTCACTGGTCAGGGTGCCCAGTGGCCGCAAATGGGCAAGAGCCTTTTGAAGTCATTCCCTTGGACGCGGGCCATTCTTGAAGAGCTAGACGCAGTCCTTCGAGCTCAAGCCGACCCGCCCCAGTGGTCTCTCGTTGCTGAACTGACGGAGTCCCGGACTGCGGAGCATATGCGCAAGCCTGAGTTTTCACAGCCCTTGGTGACTGCTTTGCAGCTATGTATCTTTGCAGTTTTAGAATCGTGGGGTGTTAAGGCTAGCAGTGTAGTCGGCCATTCTTCTGGTGAAATTGCTGCTGCGTATGCAGCCGGTCTTCTCGACCGAGCTGGCGCTATCAAGGCCGCTTTCTACCGTGGAAGGGCTGCTGTGAACCGACAACACGAGGCCGAGGCCAATGTTGGTATGTTGGCAGTGGGTCTTGGCCCCGACGGTGTAGCTCCTTTCCTGGAGAAATACCCAGGCGACGTCTGGGTCGCATGTTACAACAGCCCTAACAGTGTGACGGTCTCTGGAAGAACGCCAGCACTTGAGGCTCTGGCTGCAGATCTCAAAGCTGCCCAGCACTTTGCCCGTCTTCTGCAGGTTGATCTAGCCTACCATTCTGGTTTGATGGGTGTTATTGGTGACGAGTACGAGTCACTTCTGGCTGCAGACAAGCAGTTCTGCCCAGCCCAGAAATCCACCACCGAGGGCACAACCATGTTCTCATCTGTGACGGGCGACAAGAAGACGAACGCCGCGGATGCCCTTTACTGGAAGACGAACATGGTCTCTCCTGTTCGCTTCGCCGACGCCCTCAAGCAGCTGATTACGGAGGACGAGCCAAACTTCATCGTGGAGATCGGTCCTTCAGGAGCTCTTGCTGGACCAGTCTCACAGGTTCTCAAGTCCATGCCTGGTGGTGTTGGAGATGTTATCTATTCTGCTTCATGGGCACGAGGGGCCGATGCGGACAAGAGTCTATTCAACTCTGCTGGCCGTTTGTTCATGACGGGCTCCTCGATCGATCTGGCCAAGGTCAATGACTATGCTCTTTCAGGGGAGTCGGCAGTTCGAACCTTGATTGACTTGCCCAGCTATTCGTGGAACCACACGATCAAGTACTGGCACGAGAACGCCGCGAGTCGCGACTGGCGTCACAAGCAGTTCATCACTCACGACTTACTTGGGTCCAAAATCCCTGGCACTACGTGGCAAGCTCCTACCTGGAGGAAGCATCTCAAGCTCGCCGACGTACCTTGGCTTCGTGACCACAAGATGGGACCTGACGTTCTTATTCCAGGAGCAGGTCTTGCCACGCTCGCGGTTGAAGCCATGTATCAAAAGTACCGGACACTCAACCCTGACTTGGGCATTACTTCACCAAATGAGCTCGCGTACCGCTTCCGAAACGTTAAATTCGACCGTGCCGTTGTTGTAGAGGAGAACAAGCCGACAACTATCATGCTAACGCTGTCAGCGGTCCCGGGCAGCAAGGACTGGCATGAATGGCGAATCCGATCTACGGCCGACGGAGTGATTTATGAACACTGTGGTGGCTTGATCAGGGTACAGGATCCCATCGGCGATGAGGAGGCCCTTCAAGGTGAGGATCTCGCGCCGCTCCGTCACCCGCAATCTGCCAAGCTGTGGTATAAAGCCCAGGCCGAAGTTGGCATGGGTTTCGGTCCAGCTTTCCAGAAGATCGAACAAATCGAGTCAGTCAGCGGCAGTCGAACATGCCGCACCATCACTTCGATGGAGCCACCGCCGTCCAAGTGGGATCCGCAATCTTATTATCCTATACACCCAGCTGTTCTTGACGGTCTGTTGCAGACAGCAACACCTGCAAACGCAGCGGGCGAGCGCAGTCTGATCAAAGACACCATGATCCCGGCTCTGGTCGACGACATGATCATCAACGCTCTTCCAAAGAATGTTGCCAAGGGCTTATCGGTGGCCGAATCTATCTATACAGGGCGTGGCCGCAAGGATGTAGCTAGAAGTTGGACCGCGAACATTTCGATCCATGATCCTAACACCGGAGCTCTGTTCCTACGTGTTAGGGGCCTTAACTACATCAGGCTTGATGTTGATGAGAAGCCCGACTCCCACGTTTTCCAAGCCACGACCTGGAAGCCCGATATTTCATTCCTCAATGCGGAAATGGTTGCCGACTTGACGTCTGAAGTCGGCGTAACTGCCAAGGTCCACGCCGCTCTTGATCTTGCAGCGCACAAAACCCCGGGCGCGAAGATAATCGAGATCAACCTTGACAGCTCGGATACTTCGACGCTATGGTTCCAGGGCGGTGACGAAGCAGCTCGCTTTGCTTATGCTGCTTATGATTTTGCGTCGAGTGACGCAAAGGCCCTTGTGAGCGCTCAGACAGCTATTGAGTCCAGGCGGAGCACATCGTTCCATCTCATCGATGTTAGCGGTGAGACGCTCGGCTTACCCGCCACCAAGCCAACTTACGACCTTGCGATCGTCAAGGCACCTTTGAAATCGTCTAAAATTCGCGTCGAAGACGTGCTGAAAGCCCTCGAGCCGCTCTTGAACCCCAATGCAATCACCATATTGTTATCAAGTATGGAGAGTCAAGCTTCTAGTCCGCGGTCTGCATCTCCTCCCGCGGGTCTCTCTGCGTTTGCTTCTGAACAGCCGTCAGAACCACAAACGGCTTTGGGGCAGTCCGCCGCCGACACCCCTACGACAGACGTCAGCATCGACGATGAAAAGCAGCTAGACTTAGTTGATAGTAAGCTTCGCAAGATTACTCCACAACGCTCGCCATACGATTCGGCTCTTGAGATTTCAGAAGACGGCGGTAGCAAAGCGTACTTGTGGCATGACCTTGTGAACGGAGATAAGCAAGACGCGCCAGTACCTCATATTATCACCGTGGCTCTATTCAATCAGGCCACACAAGCTGCATCAGAGCATATCCGCGCTGCATTGGCTTCATTCGGTAGCAAAGTGGATGTCCAGACGATTGAGACTCTTGCCACACAGCTTAATGTCGACTCCAAAACAACGGTATTGGTGCTCGATGAGTTGTTCAGTCCCGTTCTGACTGTTATCTCCGAGGAACGTTGGGATGCCCTGAAACAGGTGATCAGTCTAGGAACACCGCTATTGTGGGTTACCAAGGGCGCGCAGACAGACAAGGTGACCAACCCCAGTACTGCCATGGCACAGGGACTGTTCCGCACCATCCGCCGAGAGGACCCCCAGGCTAATTTGACGACACTTGATGTCGAGGCCGCTGGGGGCGCCTCAACTTCCTGGGTCATCCGACAAATCTTGCAGAAGATTAGCGCGGGTGTTGACGTCGAGACTGAGTACGCTGAACGAGGTGGCGTCATCCATCTCCAGAGAATTGTGCCCGACGATAAAGTCAATACCTTCAAGGCTGCGGATGTGAGTGGAAAGGGCCTACAGACTGAGGTCAGGAGCCTCCACGCCAATCCGGCTCAAATTCGAATCCAGGCTGAGAAGATTGGAACTCTTCAAAGTCTTACATGGTGTGAAACTGCAATTGGGGAGGTGCCCATGGAGCCAGGCATGGTTGAGATTGAGGTCATGGCGGTGGGTGTCAATTTCAAGGATGTTGCTACCACGATGGGTATCGTCCCCGAGAACGAGTACACTATTGGCTGCGAGTGTGCTGGATACGTCAAGCGCATTGCCCCTGGAGTCCAAACCACGCTCAAAGTCGGTGACCGGGTTGCTGCGATGCGCAGTGGGACCTATGTCAACCGTGTTCAGTGTCCTCATGAGCGCGCACATGTCATTCCCGACTCGATGAGCTTCGAGGATGCGGCGACAATTCCTCTAGTTTACTTGACGGCGATTTACTCACTCTATCACCTTGGAAACCTCAAGGAAGGCCAGTCTGTTCTCATTCACTCAGCAGCTGGAGGTGTAGGTATCGCTGCTATCCAACTAGCCCAGTACAAGAAGTGCGATGTCTTCGTCACCGTCGGTACTGCAGACAAGCGAGAATTCCTATCAAAGAATTTCAACATTCCCGAGAACCGTATGTTCAGTTCTCGCAACACCAAGTTCGCCGAGGAGATCCGACGGGAGACGAACGGCCGTGGAGTTGATGTCATCCTCAACTCCCTCATCGGCGAGCTCCTTGATGAAACCTGGCGACTGACCGCCGATGGCGGTATTATGGTCGAGATCGGCAAGCGCGATATCGTTGATCGAAACACACTAGCTATGGAGCCGTTTGACAGGAACTGTTGTTTCCGTGCAGTAGACCTTTCGTACATCAAGGAAATCAGCAATGAGCTGGTCGGCAAGCTTATGGTCGAGATCTTTGATCTCGTGAACAACGGCCATGTTGGCCCCATTCACCCAGTGACAGTCTTCCCGTTCGATCAAGTAATCGAAGCACTCTCATTCATTCGCCGTGGGCAGCATATCGGAAAGCTGGTTGTCTCGAGCGGGGAGCATGAAGACGTGCAGCTACCTGTCCGCCCAGCTGTTCGCAAGCTTGACCTTGACCCAGAAGCCGCGTATCTTATCATCGGTGGCCTCAAGGGTCTGTGTGGCAGTGTCGCCGTGCATATGGCGCGTCACGGCGCACGCCATATCATCGTGATGAGCAGGAGCGGTACTCAGGATGTTGCCTCGGCTCGGGTCATTGCAAACTGCGCCGCCTACGGGTGTGAAATCATCGATGCCAAGGGTGACGTTGGAAATGAAGAAACGGTCCGACGCGTCTTCATCGACGCGCGGCCGAGGAGGATTGCTGGAATCATCCAAGGAGCCATGGTTCTCCGGGTAAGTCAAGTGACCTCGATCAGATTTGATTGGAAAATTTGCCGACAATTTGTGCTAACTAATATATCTTGCAGGACAAACCATATGAAACAATGACACACGATGACTATCACACCGCGATTCACGCCAAGGTTGCCGGAACGTGGAATCTCCACAACATGGCACTCGAAGAGCAGAAGGATGCGCCTCTGGACTTCTTTACCATGCTGTCGAGTATATCGAGTATCGTGGGTAACAAGGGCCAGGCCAACTATGCTGCAGCCAACTCGTTCCTCGACGCTTTCTCAAGCTACCGTGTGGCGCGCGGCCTGGCGGCCAACACTGTTAACTTGGGTGTCATCCAAGACGTGGGTTACGTGGCTGAGGAGGGCAGTGGCCTCGAGGCACGCTTTGACAGGAGGCAGTGGACCCCCATTGACGAGGGTATGCTGCGCCGGATCGTGGGCTACTCGGTTTTCCAACAGGTAGGTAAGCCATTGAATGCCCAGAGCAAAGCACAGCTCATCACTGGTCTTGCCTACCCGCTGTTAACCGACGGCTCGGACCTGGCGGAAGAGAAGCGGTTCGGCTACCTGTTTGGCGGGATTGTCGCCGGTGGTGAAGGCGGCGATGATGATGCTGGCAATGATCAGACTACACAGGCCATCAAGGCCTTCGGAGTGATGCACACTAGCGGCACGGATGCGGCAACTTTGGCCAAGGCGGCGCTCGGTCTACTGACGGGGCAGATCACCAAGATCCTGAACTTGGCGACTGAGATGGAGCCTGGCAAGCCGTTGATGGCTTACGGTCTGGATTCCTTGTCGGCCGTTGAGCTTCGCGGCTGGGTGCGCCAGAAACTTGGAGCTGAGCTTAGTACCTTGGACATCACGAATGCCAGCTCTCTCATAGCACTCAGTGAGAAGTTGGTATCGAAACTACCAGAACGGGTGAAATAGATTGGCGGGCGCTGTAGATGTGGATCTTATTCAGTACATACTAGTATGTATTTGTACATCTTAAGGCGCATGGGTCTCTTTGCTGGTGGCGCGTTGTTGAGTACCTACCTTCATAGTTGAAAAAGTTATTGTTTAGATCTGAGAGATGCTACCGTGTTGATTGATTCCATTGCGAATACTGTTCGAACGCCCCTCGTAATTACTCTACCCATCTCATCTGCCGTATGCTAAAATGATGTTATTGGGTGATTGTAGGGATTGCATGCGAGTAGATAACTGCATTAGGATGATGTTTCATGAGGACATAGAAGGAAGGCTAAGTAAGTCACGAAGCTTTCCGTCACGACATGAATCATAGACAGGTACCCAGGTAGAATCCCGTACCAGTCGTATATCGGAATGGAAACAAGCCAGGCGCTATGGCGATAAAGGAAGAGAGTGAGACTTGAGCCTATCTAGAGTCGAAGATGGAAACGACGATAGAATTTGCAGTAGCAAATTGAAGTGAAGGATGCTGGCTTTATGATTCAAGTGTCATATTGACTCCTATAAAGTGATGATGACAGGCTTTCTCCGCTCAACCTCCCCCATGTTCTATTTTTTTTCATCGACAGCAAGACATGGGCTTGGAGCCATTGTACTTATAAGGATCGCGATGATTTTCAAAAGGCTTCAGGGAGACACACACAGTTCATGGAATCCTACAATTGCGTTGTTTTACTTGTTACGTTGATCAACGGATTCCCCAAGTGACTCTATTATTGTTGCCTACGGAAGTGTGAGATCTAGACTCTCCTCTGAGGTAGTCCGGATATGAAGCCCACGATGGCTTTCTCTAATCCACTTCACTGCTTAATTGGAAAATTAAATCAGGCGAAAACAATCTGACATGCACGCACGGTCGATGGTCAGAAACACAGATTCGTTACAGCTGGACTGAAGTCATGTCATGGGTACAGAATCGGCATTGAACTTATCAGCCGAGTTGCACGGTAACCCGTTACTCGTTCACATCAGCCAGCTTGAAACCACCAGGGCAAAGCCTCTGGAATACCCCTTTGGGATCATACTTGGCTGCAACTTGCTTCATCCTCCTCACGTTGTCCGGGCCATAGCTCTGCAGCACAGGCTGGCTCTTATCGGCGTAGTTCATATACAGCCACGGAAGGATGCCGTTCTCTATGTTGGAAGCGAACGCGCGAAGCGCTTCGACCCATGCCCGGACCTTTTCGTATGCAAAAGAATTCTGCTCCGGTGTCTTCACCATGACGACAGCAACGAACATGAGCCCATCCACGGGTTGGTTTTCAACACCCATGATGTTTCCAATATTGGTGGCCGCAGATTTCTGGCCGTAGTGGCGTGGCAGTGGCTGGACCAGACACTGCGTGATAAAATCGCCTTCGGGGATGAAAGCAAGGAGCTCCTCCACCAGGTTGTCGTGGAGCTCTGAAGTTTTAGCCACAATAACCGGGTCGTTCTTGACGGAGAGTGTGAAAAATGTATTGCTGTCATGATCGAACAGATTAGTTTGATATAGATTGATAGATCACAAGAGTTGGGGACTCTTACTAATATCCTTGCGGCGCAATATCGTACTCGGACACCACAGCGGCTACTGTGGTCATCTTTGTGGTATCCATAGTTGCTGGTATCTTGAGGAACTTGGCGTATGCCGGTGCCCTTTCGACGCCTGCGATCTGAACATATGCTGCCACAATCACAGTTTGCTTGAAGTTTGGCTATTCAGACTTAGCATCGTTGCTGGTAAGGCAGCAGCACCTTTGATGTACACAACCATCCACCCCCCTTTTCGGCTGAAGTCTTGAAATGGCTCGCACTTACTATACAAAATTGTTAGTCACCGGCTGCCGGAGGTGATCGGGGTGGAAGATGTTTTCCTCACCTAAATAAGTAAAAAAGAATAAAATATGACTATCCTCATCCTTGGAGCAGTTGGCAGTAAAATCGACCAGTGCGGCAATAGCATCCGGTTCGACTTGCTTCGGGAAGAAGTTCAGGCCGCCCCAAATCTTGTCGGATTCAATGGCGTTCATGGTGATGTTTGTCACCACGCCGAAATTGTTAGATCCTCCTTTCAAAGCTTTGAAAAGGTCCGTGTGGTTCACAGCATCGGCAGTGACAGATGTACCATCTGCCAAGACAACATCAAAGGCGACGACATCATCGCAAGCGAAACCTCTTTTAGCAGCGAAGAAAGTATACCCCCCACCGAGTACGATGCCTCCCACACCGACGTTGCCGTCGCGACCGCCCGAGACGACACGACTATGCTTGGCCAATTGGCCGTACACATGCGCCCATCGCCCTCCAGGCCCGAGATTGACAGTCTCACTTTCTTTGTCAAAGTAGACGCCATCGAGCAAGCCGAGATCGAGAGTCACGCCGTCACCATTGATATTGTTGGCGCCTGCATATTGTGTATGACCGCCACTGCGGATTGCAAACTTACATTCGGTAGAACAGAGAGCCTTGACCGCATCTGAAACCTCCTGTTGGGACTTTGGTCGGAGGATGAAGGCTGGCGTGGGGGTCTTCGCCAGCATTGACCAGTAACTCTCCTGCCGCGCCGCATAAGCTGCATCTCCTGGATGAAGCACTTCTATGCCGATCTGTGCGAGGGAAGCAGCCATCGCAGTGAAGCGGTGGGGTTTGTCTTGCAATGGCTGGCTTTGGGCTATTCTACCGGCCTGCGTTTGGCCACTTGGAATAGCTCCGTCGAAGTTACTACCGACATCCATGCTGTTGTCGATGGGGTTTTAGGAGATAAGAATCTGTTGTCGAGCTTCACCGTGACCAGATCAAATCCCGTCGATAATCTGCACCCGCATCCTAACATGCTTGTGTCGGACGGGTGTCAGCCATATCTATGACTTTGAATGCCCTCTTGCGGACGCCAAATTGAGACGGACAGTAGGTGAGATAATCACCAGGCATACATAGTAATCTACAACATTATGATGTGGCCGCAAATGGAAACGGGGGCGTGGACCCTGTCAGTTGCGAATCCGATCAGGGGTGAAACACCCTCGAGCGCTTCTACAGGTTTTTCCAGACTATAAATGTAAGCATGCGCTGTAATCGCGCGTCCAAAATGCTTTCCCCTATATAGATATATATATATATATGTACCCAGATGGCACAATGTGGCACAGCAAGTTGGCGCCGAAGTTTGGGTGGCCGGCGCGGGTAGCCGGAATTTGAACGAGCCACGCGAGAAGGAGAAGTTCTCGAAGGACTCGAGTGTGGCGTTCCGGACGGCGACGATGCGCGATATTTTCTCCAGCACGGAGGCCTTGGTGTTTTTGACCGCTCTTCGTGTGTTAGTATTACGTGATTGTGGACAAGGACTTGTGAGAATCGTCTGCGTCAGCAGTTTCTCGTATAAGTAACCCGGTGCGATTGTGCCATGATGACAGGCCGGTTGCTTATCTTATCTCTAGCTTCCCTCTGCGGCTTGCTAAGACTGTGTCCAGACTGTACTGACCGTCATACTCCATAGGGGTCAGCTCTGCCAATCGGTTTGTTTGCAGCATTCGTAGAATATTGTTTCGGCACTCTGCGCACTTCACCCGACGGGCGCGAAATCCTCGGTGCTTCTGTGAGTACCAAATCTACATGATGTTACTTGATCCCACTTCGTCTTAGACAATGTGCGGGCCTTACTGACCACCATCTGTCGCTTACGCCTTGTATATTTATAGATATAATTAGCCCATTGAGTAAATGAGAAGTTGTGACTCGACAGGAGTGAGGGCTTTATTTACTACTTTGTTGGGAATATCATGTGTGATTCGTATTTATGCTTTAGTGTAGGATCAACTGCAAGTACAAACCTGCGTATTACTACGCGAAGAATTATGTGAACCAGATTAGCTGGAAAGACTATGGAATGCTACCGTGTATTTCTATCTTTAACGCAAGTAAGATAACTCACCGAAACTGTGCAGATATCCAAACGGCGATGCGGCATATTGCAGGCTTGCAGAAATGGCCAAAAGTCTTGATGATCCTTAGTCAGACAGGTTGATGAACAATGGCCTGAACCAGATTTAACACACAACTGACTATTCCATACTGACTATTCTATAAAGGATAGAATAGAGTCATTACAAAATAGCCTATCTAGGACCCTTAAGATTATGCACTCTATGAACATGTGACAATGGCAATACGACTTGTAGTCTATGAATGAGTTCGAATGAGGAAAATGACCTCCTGCAGGTAGGTCCCTGCATGCCGCTTCCGATCAGGCAGGAGGACCCTAAGCCTAGGGGGTTTCACACTACTATGCTGAAGATTAGGTTGACCTCGTAAGCGCAGATATCTGCCGAACAATTTCTCGAAACCGCAAGATAATGCTATCACCGCATGCAGCTGCGTGGGGTTGAAGAGGTAGAGTAGGTAAAGTCCGAGGTTTCCGATTCTCACGCAGCGGCAGTTTGTCTCGAGCCGTGCCTCGAGAGTGTTGGTTGGATAATAGTAACAGAAACACTATAAACTAGATGGAATTCTGATCTAAAGAACAAAAGGTCCTTCTCTACAACTATGGGAATAAACTGGACTTATATACACAATGTCTCTCTAAGCAACAGCTCTGTTACAGAAACACTGATCTATGCCGGAGATAAGACGACTTATGATACTAACGCGTAGCAAGTGTTGGCATGTATTGATAGGGTAATGGTCTTGATAGTTCGCAATCTCGCCTCAATCTCGCATCATATCTTACAGCCAAGCCGTGTACTTTGTAAGCAACGCTCTCATATATAGATAAGTTCCAAAATCTAAAGGTCTTTAACAGCCCAAGTTGAAAGAGATATAGTCATCCCGGTCGCGCCAAGGCACAACTACCTAGGTACCTATAACTTTCTTTTCTACACTAGCCACCCGTTAGTCCGTCCATGGATGCCTGTCGCTTTTGTGGGACAATAGGTTGTCCCCAGTACCTAACTGCATGTGCTATATCAGGTTAAAGGTTGATGTGCCATTAGAACAGCAACAACCAACACCTGGTAATATTCTTGTGTACTTTAGTTTATTTCGTTATGGACTCGTGCTCTGCTTTCTAGCATGTTTTACCAACGTATAACTGCTGTGTAGGACAAGGCCTATAACCTGCCTAAGAGGGGGTGGGGGTCGAACCCACTCCTACCGCATACAGTCACCCAGTCATAGTGTAGGTCCTCTCGAGGTTCACCACCTTTTGCGGGATAGTAGTTAGCCTAGTTCGGCCTGTCTTAAAATACATATCCTCCTTTGTTCCGTTCTGTCTAATGCCTCTCTACCATTCGTACGGTATGCAATGCCATCTTATCCTCATATTGTTTCCCTCTATCAGCCCATTTTCTCTTAGATCCAATCCATTATATATGCATCTTTCCTTATACTTTCTTCTTTCCTTTTTAACCCTCTCTATTATTTTCTCTTATAGCCTAGCCTGTAGCTCTCCGATCACTATCAGAATTAAGAGCCTCTCGTTCGCGTTCGATAGTGTTCTTGGTCCGTATGCGTGTTTCAGGTGTTGTCTGTAGGGAGCTAGCAAGGGGAGCTTCCTCCGGGCCCATTCCATAGCGGCCGCCGTCATAACCTATTGTTCTAAGCGAAAACTCGCTCTATCCAGTAGTTGTTTCATTCGCCAGTTGTGCATGCCATAGATGCCTTCAACTAGGTCATAGGGATACACCTGGTAATATTGTTCCGTCGCTCTCGAGCAGCAGCAGCAACAGTAGGTAGTCTCTCCGTCTTAATCTTAACGCCGCTAACGCAGCCAAGTACTGTAGCGGGAATACGATGAGAAGCGATCATTACCAACCGCCGCCTGCCTTGCCTGTTTACCCACCCGCGACCGTCGATAGCACGAAAACATTCTGTGCCTTGATCGCCGATGGCGCAAATCTGCTCCTTGATGGGCTTGGCGATATTGACATGAGCGATGTAGAGCTGCCGGCTTCCTTCTTCGCTGCTCGTCACCCCAGTTCCTCACGTCCATCACCGACACCTGGCGAGGTGGTCGAAGCCCTGTCCAAGTCGATCGTCTATACGCGGCCACCGATACCCACACCGTCGTCCAGTGCCGTTAGCGAACAAGGAGCCCCCACAGGAAGTCTAAGAGCGGATGCGGAGAGAGGCAGCAGCGTAGACTCAGAGCGAGGACGTAGAAGCTGGGTCGCACCTCTCCACATGGCGGCGCGCAAAGGCCAAGACAACATTGTGCGGACATTGCTGCAATACAACGCAGACTGTAACCAAGAGGATGGCGATGGTTTGACGCCACTGCTGCACGCCACGATGGGCGGCTATTCTGAGATAGTAGGCATGCTCCTGTCACGAGGAGCACGCATCGATCTCGTGGACGGTCGGAACCGCTCAGCTTTACACTGGGCAACGATACAGCAACAAGAGGCCGTCCTGCGCTTATTGCTAGAGAATGGAGGCGACAAACCAACTGTATTGAACCAGCACGACAGCAGCGGTATGACGCCTCTGCATATCGCGGTCAGCGATGGCTTCGAGGCTGGAGTCCATCTTTTGTTACAGGTCGGTGCCAGCGTCAACTGTTAGGAGTAGTGGAGAGTGCATGACTAGCAGTGGCCGTGTGCCAGTTAGCAGCACCTCGACTGTTCTCGAAGTTGGAGTACCAACTAAATTATGTGAGCGAGCAACTTCCAGGAGCTGCTTAGCAATAATGGGGAATCACAGAGGCCCAGATTACCCAGCTAAGCTTTTCCGCGGCTCATTGGATCCCCTCCTCTTTCCGCCATATCCCGTTGAGATAAAGCAGGGATAAATCTTGAATAGAGGGCTAGCAAGAATGTTCAGTGTGCTTCACACAAGACTATCTACGATATAAATGAGAGCCGCTTCCCCGATCGCATCCTCGTCAAGTAAGAGCTGTCAATTTGCTGTTCTTGCTATCTCACCAGCTCCCCTCCAATAGGAAATACAACAAGAAGAGTCGCCGGCTCGGGACACGTTAAGTGGCCCAACTTGGTAAAACACAATACCTTCGGTTTCGGACATGTACTCAGGCATGATTTATATGCTGAATCATAACTTTCTAAATCTATCTACTATAGTATACTACTACAAAGTCGAAGCGCCCATCGGCCAATGACGAGTGCGTCTAATCAGATGGTATGCGTGTGTTGGATGGCGCCAGCGAGCTCGGCGACAGGGAGCCGATACTGCACTAAGGCTTGGCTCACGGGGGGCACGCTTCAATTCCTCTGAATTCAAAATACCTCAACATGTCCGGATCGCGGATCAGATCATTGATAGCATGTCTCTCGAAGGGCACCATGAGCTCCAAGCCCTGGTCTGGAAATGAATCCTGCAGCCCCGGTGCCGGCGGGTATATGACGACCATGTTCTCGAGTACGGTATCGGAGAGTTGCCGAAACGCCGCCGGCCTGCCGAATCCAAAGTCGGTGTCGCACATGCGTGCTCCGCGCCAGTCCGTGACTACGAGCGAAGTCGGCGGTAGCGCGTTGAGCTGCGGCAGCATCAGCCACTTGTCTCGCACCGGCGCCAACATCTCCAGCGTCTTCTCCAATTTTTCCTGCGTCGCGCTCGTCGTCACGCGTCGTATGAACCCCGCAAGCCACGACAAGGGCGCATTGGAGATGACGTCCCCTACACTGGGAGCCTCGGCAAAATCTTTTGATAATCCGGCACTGAGACAGTTGCCTTGGTAGTCATTAGGCTGTTTTGGGACCACTGTTAGGGCATTGACACCCTCTTAGGTTAGCTCAAGGTACACTCGGGTTGGCTGGTGAAGGGGAGTTGATGACGGGATGAAATGAGAAGGGATAAGACCATGAATAGAATAGAATAGACTAACGTCGGCTACGCATATTGATTGCTTCGCAGTAGAGAGCGGGCGCTGTGAGGTCTGGCTTGTAGATCTCGGCCCTCCGTCTCAACAACACCCTCCACAAGTATGCAGCAATGGCATCATGCGTCGATATCCAAGTACCGTCTTGAGGGCTACACAAGTCTTTCAGCTTGGCAGCCTTACTCCGGGGTAAGTGGAATAGTAGCCAAGAACAAGGGTGCCAATCGGGATGTCTTCCCGGAGCTAAGGGGGGATCAACCATGGCTGCCGGCGATTTGTCTGCCGTGAACCGAGATCGATCCATAAGCCCCTCATCCCAGCGTGGCGGTTCCAAGCCGTGGTAAATAGAAGCACAATTCTTGGCAATCTGGCGGACCAGGCTCGTTGTGCCTGCGATATCTAGTGCCGCGTGATGTTTGTGTACAGTAAACACCAAACCGCCTCGGATGATGTTCAGTTGAAATGCAGACATAGGAGGGCTCTTGTCAGGAAATCGTCGACAGGACATGGTCATGCCCTCGATGGTCCAATCGGCCGGGTCTCCGAGGCTCGACGCCGAGAAGTTTGCTTTCTGTATATCAGCATAGGAAGGATGTCTGGCAGAAACATCATCGAGCCGTCGAACGTCGAGTCGGACCCTGCTTTCAGGCGTCTTCAAAATACCGTATGTGCCGTCCTCTCGCTTCTGGACCGTGCCCGCCATGTGGCGACATTGCCCTAGGGTGTTCTCTAGACCGCGCCGAAAAACGTCCACAATATGCGGCTTATCGGCATCGTCGAGCTTGAAAAAGAGAGCATGGGTACTATAATTTTGCGTGTTGAAGAGATCCATGGGTGACAGCGCGAACCATTCTTCTTGGGTGGGTAGCGCCTGAAAGTTCATGGAAGGTCGTATATCGTACGTCTCTCTTCGTGGCCCAAATGGGTAGGGTTCCTTCATGAACTGATCCTGCTTGGGCTGGTGTCTTCCCCCTTCTCCTACGGACGGATCTCGACGCAACCATGGCCCCCTTAGGACGGATGTCGATGAGGTGCTTCTCATACCACCCGCACCACCACCACATTGTGTTTTTCTATATGATAGTGACGCTGGTTCATTACTTTGGACTTTGGGATATACTATTCCATGATGTCTCCGCGGCAAGGGGACGTGCATGCCACGGATGGCACGTAAAGTTGCCATGTTCTGATGCATAGTGGGTGTGTGAAGCCACACTTGGCCAGGTGGGAACTCGGTAAACTTCCTTGTGGTGATTAGCCTGTCACAGGAAAGGTTATATTTTCTATATATACGTATGATTTGATAGATATATCAGCCCACTCTGGCTTAATGTTCTTGCAGTAGATCCTGAAAGCATGAGCGGCGTTGTGCTAGCAATTGTCCCGAGACAGGGGAATGCTCACTCAGCATCATAGCTGCACCCCTATATTTAATCCTTTTTGCATAGTGAAGTGGACACCTGTAATTAGCTACTCTCGGCTGGCCTCATTATCGTAGTGCCCGTATGCTAGGAGATAGGCTGAACTTACACTTTTTAGCATAGTAATTACTATAATCTAATAAAAGATCTGTTGATTAAAAATATATATAAAGTAAAAAATTAATTTTTATTATTCTGCGTATACATATTATATTCTTCTTCGCTAGTATCAAAAGCATTTCCTATAGTATTTTATTCTCCTATATCAGAATAGCTACCAAGTGGCTTGAGTACTTGCTTACTCATGTGGTCTACTTATACCACCTCAATAGCTAAAGTACAATAACCTTACAAAGTATTACCCTCTGTTATTATTTGTTTATCTGAGAATGACACGGTGGGTGGACAGAAGTTCCAAGCGGAATTCGCATTTCAATAATTAGATCGACCTATTTCAACAAAATATTTCAATATAGATTATAGTTTGTTAACCCTTCTGCATAAACGGATAGTTATTCTATTGGCTTGGTTCTTTAATATTGGATTTGTTTGTATCCAGGTGTACAAATATGTTGTGGGAGTTGGAACACCATACTTTTTTATTTTCAATTTGCTTTAATCGTCCAAACGTGTTCTACCTTGCGAATTCTAAGCAAGGACTAATAAAAAATATAAAATTTTAATAGCTTTTATCTATGAAGACGTTTGGTTTGTTTCTTGTGAGACATGAGAATTTGGTGTATTGTATTGCCACTCCGGATCCAAGCTATGTCAACTTGGGTAATATACCAACAACCTTGTCCTAGTACTGCAGCTTCGAGAAAGATACACTAAGCCACCTCGGGATCAGTCCAGGGTACTGCAGTCTAGGCTATAGCATCATGGAGAAAGGAGCCAGGGCGTTTCGCCCTACGGATGGAGTAATTATGTTACATGCCGTTACGTGCCGGATTAGTTAGCAAACAAGCTTTTTTTATCGATTCGTATACGGAGTAATAGTAGCGGATGAGGGAGTGACTCTTAGATTCGGGCTGACTCTACCCCCGACTCTTCAGCCGTTCAAGGGATACTTGATGCATGATTACACCCTTGCACGACCGCCGACGTATCAATCGCCTACGATCCGCACGCGCCCCTTACACGTGTACGCGCATATGATAACCTAACTCGTTATCAACTTCCTACTATTCACGGCTCCAGCCTCGTACCATATCGTAGGCAATTGACGCAATTCGATAGGTACCGAGATCGCGATAATACTTGATCAGAACAATTGACGCACGTCCGTATGGTAGGCCAAAAACTCAAATAAAGTGACTCGTCCGACTGGCAAGAAGTTAGCATCACCAGCCGCTTACCGGCTCCCGTGGTGTACTATTGCAGTTATGTGCTTCGTACCTTGTACCTCTTCGGAGGGACATCCTGCCATTGTGGCAACGGAAGTCATATCCTCCCGATGTAACGCCCGTCCACATCCTTACATGCACTGCCGCTCGTCGCAGTGGACGGGATTTAGATTCAGGAACCCGAAATCCGTGTAGTACTCTCATTATCGAAACATATTGAATGAGTATTCCCAAAGGTAGTATATTCCGCATTCTTCCAAGACTACTTTGCTTGCGACTTGGCATTTCGTGTCTCCAATTCCCCATTTTGTTTTCTGTTCTGTAGTCCCCTGAACATCTTGAGGTTTTCATTCTCCCATCTATTAGTCTTGCCCTAATTATTCATCATTTTTATGTTGCTTCGTTCTTCGGTAGGAGGAGAACAGACATGTCGCACTCCAAAGAATACCCAAGACCTACCGGGGTCCAAAAGCTGTCCAGTTGGAAGCTTCTCACAGCTCAAGACAACATCACAGACGACATCTTGAATTATAAACACAAAGGCAGCGGGACGGAAGAGGACCCGTTCCTGGCCGAGTGGCTTCCAGACGACCCTGTAGACCCGCTAACCTACCCAGGCTGGAAGAAATGGGCAACAACGCTTGTCATGGCTTTCTCTACCTTGGCCATCACATTTGCATCTTCGGGTCTGGCGGGAGCGCACCCCCAGCTCCAGGCTTACTTCGGCGTGAGCACGCAGCTCGTCAACGCTGATGTCTCGCTGTTCGTGCTCTCCTTCGCCGTGGGCCCGGCCCTCTGGGGGCCCCTTTCCGAGCTATATGGACGCCAATACATATTTGCTGGCACCTACGCGGGGGTGACTTTGTTCAGCGGCGCGACACTTGCTAGCAACAACATAGCCACGCTCCTCGTTCTCAGGTTCTTTGCTGGCATGTGTGGGTCTTCGGCCATCGTCAATGCAGCGGGCGTCATATCGGATGTTTTCTCTCCAAGGGAGCGCGGGCTGGGTGCGTGTGCTAATACCGGCGTTACAACGTGACAATGTTTCCTTCTGGCCCCCAGTACTGACGAAGAGCTCATCTAGCTGGAGTGGCATTCGTTGCCGCCCCTTTTCTTGGACCAACCCTTGGGCCCGTTGCTTGTGGCTTCCTCGCTCAAAGCAAAGGCTGGAAATGGGTAGTGGGATTGATCACCATACTTTCCGGCGTTTGCTGGTTACTGGGCATGTTTCTGGTTCCGGAGACGTATGCGCCCGTCTTGCTCAAGCGTCGAGCTGCCAAGTTAAGTAAATTGACGGGAAAAGTATACAAGAGCAAGCTGGAAGCTCAGACTGCCGCCAAGCCGCCCCGAGAGCTATTCTATTCTACCATTGTTCGGCCGTGGGTTCTGTTGTTCAAGGAGCCCATCATGTTATTCAGCGCTATTTACATTGCTATTGGTACGTCACTGCCAGTATCAACTCCCCACCTCTGTTCAGGCTCTCGTTACTGACTGCTCGCTAGTCTACGGCACGCTATATCTTTCCTTTGCCGCCTTTCCGATCGTGTTCGCCGAGCACCGTGGTTGGAGTCAGGGTATAACTGGTCTTTCCTTCATCGGCATTATGGTTGGGCAGATTCTCGGCATGGTGTACTCGATACTAGACACCATTCGATACAAAAAGATAGCCGATCGCTACCCAAACGGAACCCCTCCGCCCGAAGCCTGGCTCGCCCCTTCGTGCGTTGGCGCTGTCGCTCTGCCTATCGGCCTGTTTTGGTTTGCGTGGACCAACGGCAATAACATCCCTTGGATTGTGTGCCTTATAGGCATCGCCCCCTTCGGCTTCGGCCAGGTTCTAGTGTTTCTCAGCATCAATCAATATCTGCTTGACGCCTACGGTATCTACGCGGCCGGCGCTCTTGCAACAAATTCAACTTTCCGAGCTCTATTCGGGGCAGCATTGTAAGTTGGCCAATATCAAACCCCCTTAACTTGATATTTCTTGGTACGCTAACTGCTTGATCTTCAAAATACTATATAGCCCATTATTTTCCACACCTCTTTACCATAACTTGGGAATCCATTGGGGAACTTCAATTCCCGCTTTCCTGGCACTGGCATGCCTGCCGGTACCTTTCGTGTTCCACCGATACGGTCTGAAGATTCGCGAGAGATGTACTTTCTCTCGGGAAGCTATGAGGGTTTCCGAGGAGATAAGGTTGAAATCCACATACGTACCGCAGCGTCCAGCAAGTCCAGCTGCTACAATTGTGGAGAGAGAACTAGAATCTACACACGGAAGTCAACACGGCAAGTAAAAACCAGATCTACTATAGGTCTACCAATTACCAAGATTATACCAGCGTATAAAGGCTGGAGACACCTAGTAGTAATAGAATAAAATTCAGTCGCAAGATATATTGTGAAAGCAGCGAGTGACAGTGTACAATCGTTGGTCCCATCATCATCGAACTTAACTAGTCTATAGTCCGAAACCGCTCTCTAAAACTTTCGTTGGCCGTGGAAGAAATCTGCATGAGCGGCGAGAGAGGGTCGGGAACATGGGGCAGATTTGGGCTATGTGAAAAGACAGTCGGGATTATTTGCATTTTGGGGAAAGGGGTAACACATTACAAGGTTGAAATTTCGAGCCTTCGCACATAAAGAAACACCGAAGGAAAAAACCAAGGATCTCATAGTCACATTATTTTAATTTAATTTAATTTATTTTATTACACACTGCGTAAGGCTCATTATCGGCATTATCCGGTCGAACAACAGAAAGAGAAGACGCAAGGGCATCTCGTAGAAAATGTCTGCTTATCGTAGGTTGAGAGAAGTAGTTAGCCATATAATCCTCCTCAAATGGTCCTCTCTAGTATCCCCGGAGCGATTCCCTTGTCTTTTTCAATGAAGCAGAGTGTTAATGAGGCAGGGGCTTCTCACCTGGAAATGGGCCCTTGTTGGCTCTGCTTGAGTCCGAAAATAGCAACTATACAATTACAGCCCCCCACACAAAGGGCACCGAAACAACAAGGCACGGGAGTTAAAAGCTAACCCGCCCACCGAGGCAAAAAAAATGGCTGGTGAGGTTAAAGGATGTATTATCACGGGGAAAGTAGTACAACGAGAGACGATTGAGCTGCAAAACAACAGGAAGGGACGCAAGCGTAGATCGGAATATAACGTAAGGTTCTGCCATTAGGTTTGCTAGTATCCCAGGAGCTCGCAGGCACACTATTCGCGCTAAATCCAACACTTGCTACATTTTATATGTACCTTTGTTTTGATTTTCAACTGGGTATTATTCTCTTTGAGTTATCCCAACTTTCACGTTCGCTTTTCTTCCGATTGTTGCTTATGTGTTGTCTCACTAGGTACGAAAAATGGAAACTGGTTGTCAGACATCTACGGTGAGGATAATATGCACACTCCCCTGTAACAAATGCAGAAGACCTCCAGTCATACCTCCCTTGGGTCGCAGATGGTATGGGGGATGTCACGGCGGCGCACTTGCTGTGCCATGTGGTATTTACTTGGCAATATACGTTTAATTATACGTAAGGTGATGAAGTAAGGTCAACATCGCGGGACAAGACCTGCGCGATAAACCTACCTACTTATAAGGGCTAAGTGGGTTGTGGTGGCACTGGCCATGATACTAGCCACGATACAGCCACACACCGGCTCGACAAACCAAATGCCATACCGCGAATGCCAGCTAGAGCCACTGCTCAGTCTTTGCGGGAAAGTAGAAATTCCACGCGATCAAGAAAAGAGAGGTGAATGAGACAACCACAAGTAATGCGAATGGTGGGAAGAGCTTGTCGGGAGGGAGCCATTGTCTGATGAGAGTTGGTCCCAAGGACGGGAATTCAGCGGGTGCGACATTATCTTCAAGTGCATGAGATGCGAGAGCCGTGTGTAGTAAGACCAGTGGGTCCCAATACCCCATCGACCATCACAGATGAAGTCTATTAGAGTCCATTATCAGAGCTCGATGCCGAAGCCGGGACATGTCTAGTCAAAGAAGGGGTAGGCTTGCCGCATCCTGTTTTTGGGTGGTGTGGGTGGTGGCGTAGAGCTTGCTTCCGCTATCACTACCAGGGATATAACGCGCTACACTTTTGAGGTACGGCACACTATCAGTACTAGGATATGTGTCCCGTCGTTGCATAAGGGGGCATGCAGAGGGGGGATCGAGGTCGCTATTCTGTATGTGCCTGATGATGGCGGTTTAGGGCTGTGATAACCTGTTCCGGCTTGCCTCAAAAAAAGATCTGACTACCTAGCCCATTGATTCTTTAGCGAAACCGGCTCCCCCGACCTTCAGCGTAAGGCTGAAGTCATATTGACTTGGTTCCCAGTCATCGGTTGTTCACTTGCATGCGTGCATATCTCCCCTCCTAGATCTCCGCGTATCTACTTTGGCCTGATAATTTCAATGGGCTCCCCAGGCTTATTCGCGGAAATAGCCAGATAATGCCAATGGCTTTGGCCTCGGTAGGCCTCAACACCAGCAACAGTATTAATAAACCACCGCTCGAGCCTGAAAAGGCGAACGAATAGATATGGTATTAATGCGAGCAGGAAGAATAATCTAGTCATGGGGACAATGTTTTTGGAATAGTCGCGAACTACAACATCTTCGAAGCCTGCCTCTTCCAGCAACCTTTTGAACACGCCAGGGTGTGATATGGCATTCGTAGGCATGGCAGCGTACTCGTTCACCTTATCCATCGACAGAGCAATGTCCCGTGGCGCGGTTTCGCGCGTGTTGTGGTCGTACTCGAATTGGACTAAGCGACCACCAGGTTTCAAGAGGCGATAGAAACCCTTGAGGACTGCCGCGGGATCGGTGGCATGAACAAATGTTTCCATAGTATATATGCCATCGAAGGACTGGGAACCCAAAGACTCAAGATGATGGTAGTCCATCTTCCGAACTCTGAGTTGCCCCGGGGGGAGACCAGCCTGCTTGAAATTGCGGGAGGATTTGTAGACATGATGGTCCACGACATCGATAGCCTCAACCCGTAAATTATGAGTCCGGGCCATGCGCAAGGCCACATGCCCAACGCCGCAGCCGGCGTCCAAGACCTGAGAGCCAGGCGGCAGAGCAAGCGCCTCGGCTAGCTTGTCTTCCATCTGGCGAAGACCCCTCGACAAAGGAAAAGGCCAGCATGTGTCCTGTTCATAGTATCCGAAATGTCGCGTGCCCCCGAGCAGCAGCCTATACCCTATTCGGGACTCGAGGGAGTAGTAGTAGGTCTGCAGAGGGGCATTTGCATTGATGAGCGGCTCGGTGTTTTCGTCGCCCGACCGGCCCGCTGAGGGTGACATGGCGGATGAGGAGGCTCCAAGGGTTAGTCCCGTAAGCTCTTTGGCACGAACACAAGTGAGGTAATTGTGAGGAAGTAATAAGAAGCATGAGAGTACGGAGTATGAACAGATGGAAACCCGATCGCATGGATAGAGGGGCAATCCAGGAGCCAATTAGATGGCTAGAAAAGACGGAGCCTTCCTAAATATAATTATAGGATTGATACCTTTAAAACAGTGAACTAACTACTGGTAGAGCTTCATTAATTGCAGATAAAAGGGTCTCGTCGGAAGATGCACCCGTACTCTAGACTGAGTGGACATTGCCTGTGTGTTACCTATTATATTGTATTGTCAGTTGTAGATGAATGGGATGGAAGATAAACACTGTGGTACTCACTGTATGTATCATGGGTACTTAGGTACTTATAGTATGTGGGTCTGATGTACCCTGCACTCTAGCCATTTGTGGCCGTGGTGGCTTATATTGTTAGATTAGATAAGCTCCATGGATCGCGACTAGGTACCCTACCTAGGTAGATAAATTTACAGCCACCTAACAGGAAATCTCCAGGGTCTTAGATTCCACGTTTCCAGGTGCCGCGCTGAAAATCCAGGCACATTCAAGTTGGCCTGGGTGAGTAAAACATATCTACCTAGGTAGATAGGCATTTTTCGTGGGTGTCACGTGCCTTTAGGCCGTCTCAGGTCCTCTACGGCTACCTACTCTGATGACCGGGTTTACACTGGTGATCTGGCTTATACCCCTGTATCTAACAGATGTCCAGCCTCTTCGATTTTCTGCTGTCCCATTCTGTCCTGTAATAGGGTCGGATTCTCCTAAACACTCACCCATGAAAGGTACCCAGCGACTTGTTTCGTGATAGAATCGATACAGGTTTGTCTTCTGGTCACATCAGTGATGGCTATCACTGTGTTGATACCAGCCACCTCTAACTCCTATGCAGCGCGGGTGCCTAAAATATGGCCCGGGATCTCACACTTTCAATCCAATCATCATTCGTCCCGGGTAGCTGAAAGGAAGAACTCGAAGGCGATTTCTCGCCCCAAGATAGCGAGTTCGTCAATGTAGACGCGCCCCTTGGAAGTTCTGAACAAGCATTCGAGACTCGACAAGTTCTCCCCGAAATGAGATAGGTCTCGGTTGCCCCCAAGGAGACTGCGAGGTATCGGCCCGGAAAGACCTTGAGAGACCCAATACTCAAGACGGTCGTGTTGTAGCTCCTGCCGTATCACAAGCTCAACCGGTTCAAGCTCGTTCTCCCTTCGGCGTGGCGAGTCCTCAGTTCCGTATCCGGACCGTCTTGGGTGGACTGTGTCTGGTATTTTGATGTTGTGTTTGTCCGCGGTGCCTACGATGAGGTCGTAAACCTGGCCCATGGTTAGGCCGCCGGGAGTGTCGAATGCCGCCTTCAGGACTGGCATGTGGACCGGAAGAACCCCCTGCTCAGATTCCCGCAATTCCCATCGGAGTTTGGTGATGGCGGGCTGGGCAAACTGCATGTTCCTCCATGATGCAGATGGTACTAGCCACCTGGAACGCCATGTATCGTCGTGTAGCCCTGTTTTAGTATAGAGGAGCTCCGTCGAGATCGGCACATCCCTCCAACCCGGATGATGAAAAAAACAGGGCATAAATCGCATGAGGAGAGGGTTTGATTCGTAGGTTTGTTCGTGTCGTGATTTATTTGCCCGTTTTCTCAACCACAAGTGTTTCTGAATAAAAGTCGATTGGTTTACATAGAAATACCAGTGCTTTGAAACCCTCTGCGCACTAAGTAGTATAGTCCACGGATCCAGTTCCAGCATGATTATGTCGAAGAGTTCAGGTATGCAGAAAACCTCTTGCCGGGCACGAATGGGCCCCGGCTCAGGCTCTAGCCGTTCGTTAGAAACATTGAGTTTTTTTATGGCGTGGAGTAGATGATTGGATACGCGTTCTATCCTTGTTAACGCACTGAATTTCCGCCGTCGCGTCATTGTGTCGCAATAGCCTGCTTGCTCTAACATGCAACGACTCAGTCAGCGAGTTTAATATTGGCTTTAGAGACCAAATAATACTGATTCGTGAAGGCGTAATCTGGGTTGTGGGGGTATGTTGATATTTTAGGGTGTTGCCTAAGCTGATTGATTCAAGATTGCAGAAGGCTAATTCGGAGACTAAGCTGATTGAGTACCGTGCCCTATAGCGGCGCCATAGTGTTACTTCTATAAATATACAAATGCTGTTGTACGCGGGCTATCACAGAAGGCAAGGCTCCAGAATAAAGCTCAAGTCGTATAGAAATCTAGACAGATAGATGTGAAGAAGACAGGCGAAAACAAGCAAATGGCGCGTGAGCGCTCGAAAAGGTGTAGGTGCCCGGTTGCCAGGGGTGCGTGGCTTTAATTGCGTGTCGCACCCACACTACCAGCACCTGTGAGAACGTACGAGGGACACTCACTGCCTATTCACCGTTGTTTCCATGTTAATTACTCCATTTCTTCTATAGCTTCTCTCGAACACCCAATTCTAGGGAAAACAAGTAGGTGAAGGTCAGTCTGTATGGGTGGCTAGGCCTGTGGCTCAGGTTGTGGCTGTTCTGTGTTCTTATCAAAAGTGGACTAGAGCCAATCAGAAGCGCCAGAATCGAATGTTCATGATTAGCCTATTTCGGAAGAAATAACCCGATTCGACGTGCCTCGGCTCTCATCCTCTCGTATTCTGTACCAAGGCATCCCATTGCATTCTCTATTGCATTCCAGTTATTCCAACTTGAACGTTAGCTTTCTGCTAATCGTTCCTCGGGCGGAAACCTCCGGTCATATGAAATAAATTAAGTTCACTATCTTATATTTTTAAACACAATTTCTCGGTAGGCCTAAAGCGCCGAGGGCGAAAACAGAGCCACAGGCGGCTAATGGCGGGTATGGCGCTAAAGAACCAGAGTTTTAGGCGGCGCTGCTGGTCATTTGCATAATCCAGAGGCTTTACGACCAGATCTTGTCCGTCCCGGGTGGATCAAACTTAATACCGTGGGCCACAGATTCTTCTTGTTTTAGGACATTGAGTGTCAGGAATACGAATTTGGGAAGTGAGAGCCGGGAAAGAAAGCAATTCCATTCGCCGTCATCCACAGGTTTTCACTGAAACTCTGAAATCCTACAACATCTAGATGAGAGTAGTATGAACATTACCCCCTCAACGGATCGTGGGGAATTAGAAGAGCAAGGTACCACAGCCGAAACAGCATCTCGATTTACCCACCGATATCGAAAAGTACCAGAAAAAGAGGTTCGCTACATGGTATCATGGAAGAAAGTCGCTGGAAACTCCCCCCTATGTCATGTTGGTCATGAAGTCATGAATCATACAATCTTCAGACATGAAGCGTATGCCGGGAGCGTCAATGGCCCTTGGCGGTGACTGCTCCCACGGCAAGTGCTTCAATCCGTGCTGCGTATAGCTTCATCATATGAGAGACAGGATCTCCCCAAATAACATCTCGAAGTTTCTCGTCACTCGCGACCTGCGCGACGACTCCTTCACTCAGGCGCTCCTCGATCGTCTTCGTGCGCTTCACCTTGGGATGTGGGTTGCCAGACCTGAGCACCACGATCCGCCCTCCATTGCTCAGTGTGCTTGGCGGCACTCGCCATATAGGCCCCTGTGCTGTTGGACTGTCTCGTCCGGCCGACGAATTCGATTGTAGGGACTGATTGGACTTCGACGAGGACTTCGAAGTCTTGGACGCTGAAGCGGATTTTAACTTCTTTCCTTGCGGCTTATTGGGCTTCGGTGGGGGGTTTGCAGGCGGTCCAGGTAATGCCGTTTTTGTAGGCGTTGGGGCTGGAGCGGCCAATAGTTCGAGCAGGCTCTTCACGTACGCCTTGTCTGCCCTCGTTACGGGATCTCCTTCATTCACGAAACTATAGAAGAGCGACTTTCTAAGTTCATGCCTGTGTGGCGTCTGCAAGGGAAACAAGGACACCGGCGGCGAACCGAATGTGATGCAGTGTATTCTTTTGAAACACCCTGTGAGGAGGTTGAGCTCAGACGAAGAAGCGTTGGATGTCGCGAGCATGTGCATGTAGAGGAGTGACGCGATAGCTCCGCCGGCAGAGTGACCCGTTATGAGAAGTGAATGAGAACAGCGTCCTGGGTCCTCTTCAAGAATTTGGCGTAGACGTGAAGCAACGGGGGCTACCATCTTCCTAGCAACTGACAGGAAGCCTGCATGGCAGAAATTCCTCGTGTCATCCAAAAATCCCGTTGGCGCCGTGGGCGCCGTATTCAGGTTAACAGCCCAGTCCATAAAGGTCGCGGTTCCCCGTATAGCAAAAACGATGGTGCCCATGTGATCCATAGAAACTGACTTGATGACATGGCTCTTTGTGCCCGTTCTCCAGTCTGCCTCAACATAGGCATCTCGTTCTGGCCCTTGGGGTTTCTTGTATACCCTTTCTGAATACTGTGCGGCCAGGCAGAGAAGAGGGTAAGCCGCCATGAACCTGTTTTCGTCAGTACCTAAATACTGATGTTGAAATATCACTTAACTCACGTTCGGAAAGCAGGTAAATCTAAGGGTAATCTCGAATTTGCATAGAGATCTACCTTCGCGAAATAGCCACCTGCTATAGTCGGCGTGGCTACTCCGCTGGCTTGACCTTTTGGCAGATCTTTACTCTTCTTCTTCCCTTGACCGCTTTTAGAGACGTCTGAATGATGCTTCGCAGTAGCCGACGACGACGATGAGGCATAGCTAGGTTGTTGATACATGAATAAGTCGTTCTCATTTCCTAGAAACTTGTCGCGATCAATCAAGGTCATCACGTCATCGAATTTAGACGATATCTGGTCATATAAAGCGGCACCTTGATTGATGAGTTGAGTGCCGTATGCGTGCCATCTTGGCAGTCCATCATCGACGATTTGGTTAACGACATCTGCTGGTAGTTGAATCAGGTCCGAGGTGGAGCCCACCTTCAGCTTGCTCGAGGCGCCTACGCTGTTGCTTGAATATACATTGGAAGAATGAGGGAGAGGCGGCGGAGGATTTAAGTAGTAATGTTGATTTACGATAATGGGAGGGTAATGTCGTGGATCCTGGCCACGACACGGGATCTGAGCGGGTGCACCACCCGGGCGGGAATTATTCCAACCGTAGGGCGGAGGTGGAGGTGGCAATAACCCAGCGGTTGGAAATAGATTTGGAGGTAAGTTAGCATGGCGACCAGGTGGTTGTAACTTGGCGATGTGCTGAGAGTGTGATGAGGGTTGGGATTGTTTCTTCTTGCTGAAGAGACCCATGGCGAAGAGGCACCGAACCTAACATGGAACATATGAGATTGGTCTGGTGGGTCTCACCACATCGATTCGCATTCTACTGCATAGCTGGATACCTTTTCGAACTGGCTGATTAAGACGTATCACACGCGTTTGGGTTGTGGGTATATAAGTAATGTACTAAAGGGAAAGAACCCCCCCCAAAAATGCGGAATAAAATATCGAGAAGAATAAAGTGCAGATGGTTAAGCTGCACCATAAATCTGCTGCCTATCTACTAAAGCAGCTGGGTTTCACCCACCAAAAGCACTGCCTGCCTCCAATCGGTCGGCTTCTGCAGCACTGCCCCTGATTCACGATAGGCATATTCGACTATTGATTCGCTATAAACTATCAACTAAGCCACAATATAGTTTTTAGGTGTGCGCCGGACTAGGGCAAATGCAGATAATTGGCGAACCACGAGCTGTAGATATATGGAGCTGCCGCCAACTGCAGGTGATAATTAGAAAAGGTTGGCGGCGGCGACATCTTACTGGACCTGAATGATTAATATCAGTGCTTGTGATGGAACCCTCATTCCTCTTCGGGCGCTTACTTGCCTTGCATTTGGAGTCGGCCTTTCATTATCAATTCCCACCAGTGTTCGCGGCTAGGAAAGTTATATTTCTTATTACTAGTACATTCCTTCTCTCATTTGACAAGGATTCCGCCTACCCAGGCCTCATTATTTTGAAACACTGCGATCATTATCCCTAGGATTAATCAGGAAATCATAATAATTGGAGGGTATGTTTTCCCCACAAATAACCATTTATGATGGCCTCAGAATTGAAGCTCTATAAGAAAATCACTTGGCGCAGCGCTTGCGCTTAGGAAGCGCCATATGCCCATTCTAGTGCTACCTGTATTATGGGTTTGTAGGGTGCATAATGACCAAATACATACAACAACATTGTCCAAATTTCCCAAAACTTGGGCCTGTATCAAAGGCTTTTGGTAGGATTAGAACAGGGTGCGCCCCTAGTCTCATAGCAAGCCCGAACACCTGTCTTCCGCGCCCGTGAGATAAAACGGCTGTTCCAAATGAGCGCCAAACATCCAAGGAGCGGGGAATGAGCCGAAAATACTAGTACACTAGAAATGAACAGCATTGCTGCAGCTTGTATGGAAAAACAAATGTAGTATCACCCGCAGGCTGCGCAAATGGCTCTACTCGGTTTTCGAACCAGGTGGCACTAACCCCGCGAGGATACCGACGTCCGGATTCTAAGCATGCAAGAATCGGCCGGCAGGACAAGGGGGTTTTAGTCTCAAGAGCATCGAACTCAACAGTCTCAACTAGCAAACCAAATACACAAGTCAATTGCTGAAATACTGCTTTAGTGTCAAGAGGCGCTAGAGCTGTAGATTTTGTTTTCATCATCAATAAACAAAAGAAAGGAGCAAGTCTCGGGACCTTGCCTTGACTATAACTAGTCTTCATCCTCGCTAATCTCGATACTGCTCTACTACAGAGATCATCTTGTCCTTTCCTTGCTTCATTTCCTCGAGTGCAGTGGCTAGGGGATTAAGGTTGTGGCTTTTGTGCACTATGGACAATAACTAGGAACACTTGTTTTATTGATTTAATACCTACATCGCATATTAAAAAGGCCTAGAAACTAAATGCAGTGAGGTAACGTTATATATAGCCACGCACTTAAAGACACAAAATAAGTAAATGAATATTGTTAGCTGTTTAACTTCATAAAGCAGTCCACGCGCAGGCCGTTAACCTGCGGTGTAATAACGCTACTTACCCTCTTTCGGCCCCACGAGCCACGAAGGGAGCATTTAGACTAGCTGTAAGCGAGGAGTGGGCACCCGGACTCTATATTCCGACGTATCCGAGTGTCTCGGGGATTCTGATGTTAGGATGTTCTTTGAATACACCACTACTCAGTCGCATTCTAGGGAGAGAGAAACAAGGGATAATTCTTTTGTGAGCAAGTTCTAGCTCAATCCTCATTGGTGAATTTGATACAGGCTGGTACTCAGTACTGCGGTCTAGGTCCAGGACACAGTGGGGTATCGGATGCCTACTTGTGAGTGAACGAACATGCTTCCCGTATCCTACCGCCATTGAATTTATGACCACATATCTATCTAGAGCTTCGCTATTTTGATTTTCCCATATACCACATAACTTTTATTAACCACAGCCATACCAAGTATACCTTCAACATGTCCGAGGCCCATTATGAGCTCATCTACTGGAATGTCATACCTGGGCGTGGTGAACACATTCGTCTCTGCTTCGTTGAAGCCGGCGCCTCCTACTCGGATACCGCCTTCCTCGAAGGCGGAATAGATACCTTGCACAGCTACACCAGTGATCAGAACACTGGCGACGAGCTCAACCCGCCACCATTCGCCGTTCCCATCCTGAAGCATAGTAACGTGGTTATTTCGCAGACGAGCAACATCCTCATGTATCTTGGACCAAAGCTAGGTCTCGCTGGAACGAAGCCTGACGATATCTGGAGGATTAATGCGCTCGCATTGACTGCTCTTGATGGACTCTCTGACGAGGTCCACAACTGCCACCACCCAATCGCGATTGACCTGTACTACGAAGAGCAGAAGGAGGAGTCCCTACGCCGTAGCAAGGACTGGGTCAAGAATCGGCTTCCTAAATTCCTTGGCTACTTTGAACGAGTCCTCTCCGGCAAGGCGAGCGGCGAAGGGCCTTGGCTGTACGGGGGTGTTTTGACTTGGGCTGACCTAGTCTTGTTCCAGGTAATACGTGCCACCCTTTTCATTTTCTCCTTCCCGTTTCACCACACGAGTTGACTTGATGCTTACTCTTACTTAATTACCAAGACTATTGATGGCACAAACTACGCTTTCAGCAAAGCCATGGTTGCCGCGAAGGAATCTGGTAAGTACGGTCGTGTCTTTCAGCTTTATGAAGCTGTCAAGGCTCGGCCTCGAATTGCGGAATACCTGGCAAGCGAGCGGCGCCAGAAATTTTCAGAGTACGGTATATATCGACACTATGAGGAGCTAGATGTAGAGCCTGAGGTGGAGTCGAAAAGTTAGGGTTGATGAAGATTCATTGATGCGAAATCAGAATGTTGATCGCTGATAGACTAGCGATTCCCCTGTACGCTACAACGTGACCAGCACAATACACGACCCGAAGATACTCGATGATGCGACTACATAGGGCGTGCTAGCTCGGTTCCAAGACTATTTGGTTGATTTGGCAGATGCTAAGAGAAGGGCTGACTACATTAGGGACCCGTTATTGTCTTTATCGGAACGGAGCAAAAATCCGTGCTCTTGAGAATTGCCCCATATTTAAGGAGGTAAGAAACTGTGAGCTGGTAGATTGCCTTCGTTTTTAACGATTAAGCTGATCTGGGGGGTTAAGGGTTGGATGAATCACCGCATCAGCCAAGCCGATCGACTTCTGTTATACAACGTCATAGGTAAAACTAGCTTGACAGACCGTAATTCCTATTATTTGGACCGCGAGCAGCTCTGGATAACTCGACCTCTTTCACCACATGGATTTTTCCATAACACAAATCATCGTTGCCAGAAGCCGACTTCCTCGACACGGCTGCTGCGACAGCTTGGGGTTGCAGCGGAGTCCCGGTCAGCATCGCGATTTCGATATCGGGGGAGATTTCGGTATCGGGCTCTGGGAATGATCGACTGTGCGGCCACCAATTATGGGGGTTCTTAGACGACTCTGGCCGAGATAGTTTGTACGCATGCCTCCGGTAGCCGGACTCGTGCGAGGGATAACTTGCGGGTCGCCGCTGAGACGAGTGGAACAACATCGGGTAAATAGAAGGTATAGAACCACACATGATGATCAATAAGGCCTCGGTGCACAGCAAAAGGTATACGTAGAACAAGTCCCAGGTGAAGTCGCCTGAAGAGCCCCCTGACTGCTTCGCTATGTAGGCACTCTTGACTGCGGCCGCTACGCCGGTAAGAAGTGTGAGTCCGAGGCCGATGGTGAGAATTAATTTACGCCGTGTCGACATGCGCAGCCTCCAAACGATGAAAATGGGCAAAATGGAGAAGACAAAGTCGGCGAAGGCCTGCCAGACGGCCGTAAAGGTCGTGTATTGATTGAGGGTCCCTGCATCGAGGCACGTGGCGGTCGCCTGCAACGCAAAGTCCCAAATCGCGCGGGGGTCACGGCCACACTGGAAGAGGCTGATGAAAATGTCGACAATGGAACTGACAGTTGTCACCACAATGACGGCCCATACAACCCATCTTTCACTCGACGACGCGGTGCTGACGATGCGGAGAATTGTAGCCCCAATGGCAATCTTGCCCAACGCCGTGCACACGATGCTGATATACAAGATGATATAGCTTATTTCAAGCTGAAGAGATATCTCTTGTATCGTGAGATACACCTGATGCCTCATTCCGCCGCTTGCCTGAGCGGCAAATTGGACTACCGACTTCGTCAGCTATCTGGGAATTGGGGGATGTAGGCGCACCCCAGGATGTCGTCTTCAGGGGCATCGGGGGTCGGGGGTCGGGTCAAAGCAGCAAACTTGAGGACTCACCGGCTACTGCACTTGCAAGGAAAAACAACTGGAGTATGTTAGTATCAGTGGGTTCGAAAAACTGATGGCAAAGCCGATGAAATGTCAAAACTCCAGCGTACCCATGAACCAGCCATCAAGACATCGTCGAGGCCAAGACTGCGCTTCTGGTGTCTGGCCGCCAAGCGGAGGAAGATAAAGAGGGTAGCTACTGAGAACTCGGTCCATAATATCGCCTCCAGTGCTGCTGCACGACTCTCATTTGGAGGGAGCGGTGCCGACATTGACGTTGAATTGGTTCAGCTGGCCAGTTGGTTTTCCTTCAGAAAGGCCGACGAAGTTTGCTTAAACTTCACTTCCCTCGGAAACGGCACCTCAGCATCATGTTTTAAATCTCTGGAATAATCCGCCATACACTTTTTTCGACCTGACACACGCGTGTTGCTATGCTCCATGGTCCTGATAAGGGTGTAAGCGATGACTGTTATACCATCGCTATCGTGACCCTCTCTGCATTTGACAAGATTTAGTGATAAGATGTGTTACCTATAATGAGCCCCTCTAATGGCAAGGGATGAACCAACAATTCCTTCCCCAATTTACACATGAGGATATGCTGTTGATACACGATGTGGAGAGCGCTTGGCAAGGATAGTCCCAATCAGAATCTCTAAATGATCAAGGAAGGTAGCAGCAGCCAGTATCACCACTGTAACCAAATGTCCCTGGGTATCTGCCGTGGATTTAGAATCCACCTGTCAAACATAAGGGGTATATAATTAGTTAGTATATTGGCTAAATAAGTATGTAACAATAGACCTATATTACTATGTAGGAATACTACGCCCTCTATACAAATTTGCTAGGGATACACATTACTTCAACATAGCAAAAACATTAATCAATTACTACCTATACAACTAACTATACACTATCGCTTATATTTACCTTCCGGATTGACTAGTCCTCCGCGTCTTTGCAGGAGATAAGGTTATCACAGATTACTCTTCCACTCTCTGTCCCCCGCATTGGGGGTTGAAAAAATTGCTGGGGACTGCAGATCCCGACTCTATTGAACCCCAAACCCTTACGGGGCCTGTAATTTTATGGTAGCGGAGTCGAGGCCTGCATAGTAAGCATCCGACTGTCTACACGTATGGTCGGATATGGATTTTGATAGTGAGTTGGAGCTGGCTGGTTGTGCTCAGATAGAGCTCGGTCTGAATTGCCGAAAGCTCTCGAGCTTGGCTGTGGGAACCCTGGTATTCTTTGACGAGACCTACAGAGTCCTAGGGGTGGTCCTGCCTCCGATCTCAGGTCCGTACCTAATGCCTAGCGTTATGTTGTGCTCATCATCGCTGCCACGATGCCTCCACCAATTCATCCGGCTTTTCTCACTTTCCGTACTTGCGCAGGTCAACGCGGTGGGTATCACGATAGTCCACTAATTGCGTCCGGATCCTGCACTGCTTCCTCACGATCCTGTCTGGGAGAGGCTGGGTCTCAGCCTCTACCCACTTGTACAATAGGTGGGAAAACCTGCGTCGACGTTGGGGAGCATGCACTGCAGATAGACCCGATGAAACCCTGTCTATTCGGTACCATCTCACCGGCACCGTCTCACCCCCGTGACCATATCTCACAAGCGATGGCTAGAGATCCTCCCGCGACAGGTCCGGAGGCATAAGTCGCGCGGAATAGTAGAGTTGATCTGTTGAAGGAAGTGAACCGATGCACTCTCCAGATGGGATCTAATAGTAGTGTATTTAGTTGATCTAGGGAGTAAGTTGTATATTAGTCAATATATGGTTCCTTACACATAACATAACTAGATCTATAAAGAAGACGTATTAAAGGCACACTTGGTCAGTGTGCATACAAATGATAAACACCTCATATATTATTTGCATTTCAAACCCAAAATGAAAATTTAGTCAAAAAGTTGATTTTGGGCGCTCATGCGTTGATCTTATCATCTTGCCGTACATTTTGGACCTCCTAGGATCTTGCAATTAGCCACATAGAACTATCAATTAAACAAAATGCAGGAACATGCTTGGAGCTCTAAGCTCTTTCACAGCGTCAGAGAATTACTACTTGTCGCCTACTTTCAACAGCAGAATCTTCTTTATCACTAATTTCATGAAGCGAGACATTGCTATGTAGATGATAGGTAGCTTAGGTATTGAGATGTCCCGAGTCTGGGGTAATATCAAGAATATTAATATCTGTTGATTAAAATGCACTCTTCCAATTGTAGTGCATGTCAATTTGGACCGGACGTTATTATCATGTCATTATTGTCCTGCTAATTGAGTGGTAAAGAGATAGATGGTCTATGATGATGACGAGCTAAGCACTCGAGCTCTAGGTAGATTGAAGATCAAAATTCATGGGATATTCTAAACAGCATGGCAATACTATTGTTATGCTCAATTTTTGTGTCTTAGGGTTTCCGTGGTCAAGGTATATCATGAATACCCACACAGAATGTGTCAAGAAGGAGTCTGTTGCTTTCAAGCCTGCACAAAATCCTCCGCTTTCTACAACATCCGTCGGCAGTACAACACTGACAAACCTATAGTTGTAGCGCTAACATTTCCTTTTTAATTCCGCCTAATTCTATTTAGAATTGACAAGTCTAAGTGCTATGATGCTGAATGATCCTGTCCTTCGCCACAAACTGGTGTGTGGCGAGCGTTACATAGGTAGGTAGGCAAAGCAAAACCCCAAATGCGGGGTTTCATACATCTTCGGTTCTCAAGCCCATTACTACTGAACGTATAGTTTTAAGGCAATAGCCCAAGCCTACCTTCCAGTAGTGGAATCAACCTTTGGAAATAGTGTTTCCAGAACAATGCCCTCATTCGTGTTGTGCAACACGTTTGTCCGTCTTGTTTGTATTTCCTCTCTCTCAGAAAATAGCATAAATAATAATAGAAAGGGAAATAAAGAGGATTTCAAAGGGGTGGTTTACTGCAATGGAGTTTCGTTTTTAGCCCTAAGGTCGAGTACGTTTTTGTACATACAAAATTCACACTTGGGAAGAGGACTGCTGACTCATTGTGGCAGTGCTCGCCTGTAGTAGCGTATATATGTAGCCGAGACTAAGTGCTTAAGTGGGTTAGGTACAATCTGCACAGCCTTCGGGAGGGAGCGCAACTTGAAGCTCTGCGCTCTCTTTCAGCTCTCCAGCTTCCCCAAAACCAATCTCGGGATAGCACAAGTCATCAACATGGTAGAGAGTTTCGGCGGCTCTGTAACCTGTAATTGCACTTGTACTGAAGACGACTGGCATCAATATTGCTGGCCAGAATCGGCCCCGTGTTTGAGTCTAACATGGATCCCCTATCAGCGCTGTCGGTCGCCGCCAGTGTCGTCCAGTTTGTAGACTTCACATTTCGTCTTGTCAGCAGCACCCGCGCAATCATAAAGTCAAAATCCGGCTTCGCGGGCGATGTCGATACCCTGGATGCCATTGCGAGGGACGCGACGGAACTGAGCGACGCTCTCGCTGCGTCGCCGGCGCTGGATGCTTCTAGCACTACTTTACAGGCGCTTGTCGGGGAGTGCAAGACGATTGCTGAAAGCCTGCTGGCCGTGCTTGAAAATCTGCGTACTAATAAGACGAAGAAATGGAGCTGCTTTGTTGCTGCGCTGCGAACGGTGTGGTCGAAGGGAAAGATTGATGGGTTTGTCGACCGGCTTGGAAAGGTGCAGGCCCAAATCTCGACTCATATGCACTTCCTCATTTTGTATGGCTTCATCGCTATGATAAGACAGATACGCGAGTAACGCTAACACGGGGTTCTAGGAATTATATAAACATACAGTCGGTTCAGATCTATTCCCTCAAGGCGAATGCCCTGAGGCTTGGGATGGAGGATCAGAATCGAATTGAGAACCTCCGAGATGATGTCGTCACAAGGCTTGAAAGGTTATCTGAAGAAACCTCCAAGACGCAGGAGGACATGCGACACCTGATGGAAAATTTGGAGCCGAATGCTCCCAAGCCGGCGGCAGCTCATCCTACCCGCCTCGGACTATCCCTCGATCTGACCAACTATTTCTCTGGAATTATTAAGCATCTCGCAGAAGAACAGTCTCTAATGGCGTCGAATCAAGAGTTCTTGGAGACTCTCTATTTTAGTAAGATAAAAGCACGGCAGCGGAAAATCGAATCGGCACACTCGAAAACATTTGGGTGGATTTTTCGACCCTCTGTTCCCGATGGGTCGAAGACAGTCTCCTTCTACCAGTGGCTCCTCGAGGGCAATGGGACCTTCTGGATACAGGGAAAGGCTGGCTCTGGCAAGTCGACGCTGATGAAATTCATCTGCGCTCATGGGATGACAGGAGAGTTGCTTCGCGTGTGGGCCGGTAGTAAGCGACTCATCACTGCTAAGTTTTTCTTTTGGAACGCAGGTACCGTTCTTCAGAAATCAACGGAGGGTCTTCTCCGGTCTCTCCTGTTCGAGATCTTGCGGAAATGCCCGGAACTAATTCCCCGGGTGTCCAAGGGTAACCATAAAGCGCCCTTTCGGAGGCAGGGCCCGTATACACAAGCCGATGATGAAGAGCTCTGGAGCCAGGAAGCTCTGATGGAGACCTACCACAGGCTTGTAGCATGCTGCGATGAAGTGGAAGTAAAGTTCTGCTTCTTCATTGACGGGCTGGACGAGTTTGAGGAGGAGAGCAAGACGCATAGTGACTTGATTGCGACGCTCCATATCCTGGACACATCACAGAACATCAAGTTCTGCGTATCAAGCCGGCCATGGACAGTCTTCTCAGACGCGTTTGGCGAAGACCCAGATCGGCTTCTCAAGCTCGAGGATCTGACGCGAGATGATATCCGTAGCTATGTTCGTGAGAAGTTCAATGAGAATAGCCAGTTCCAGCTTCTCAGCGTCGACAATCCACACTACGCTGGTCTTATCGAGGACATAACGCGCCAGGCCCAGGGCGTCTTCTTATGGGTTTTCCTGGTGGTACGAGACCTGCTCGAGGGCTTCTCCCATAGTGATACGATCCGCACCATGAGAAAGCGTCTTGAGTGGTTCCCGGCCGAATTAGAGCAGTTCTTCCAGCACATGATTGATTCGATCCCCCCCATTTACCTGCCACACATGGCCCGCACGCTATGGATGGCCACCTCGGTGTCGCAGCCACAGTTCCTGATAGTCTACTCGCTTTTGGACGACGTATCGGATGCCATGGTTGCTTTCGCAGAGGAGCATTCCGCCGGGGTCATGTACGATCACGAGATGCGCACGCGCGTCCAGCAGATGCGCAGACGCCTTGACGGCCGCTGCAAGGGGTTGCTAGAGGTCGTCCTTGACGAGCCCGATGCCGGCTTGTACTTTGAGTATAAGGTCGATTTCTTGCACCGCACCGTTCGCGACTTCTTGCTCGGATCCCCAAAGATCCGCCGGATACTAGAACAACAGCGCTTCGCAGAGCTGAGTGGTGTTGGCTGCTGCGGCAGCGATGTCTGGTTGTTGCCCTGCCTGAGCATTTTAGAGGCCTTCAAGCGCGCCCCCTTTAGGATTGGACCGCAGGCTGCTGCCATCGATGCAGAACTCGCCGTGAGGTTGTTGGAGAGTTTAATGATGTTTGCCTACGAGGCAGAGGTAAACATGAGTGATCGCTCGGCACTGATACAGATTCTTCGTGACGCCGAAAAGACATATGACTGGCGAAGGTGGCAGTTCTCCTGGCCCTTGGACACAAATCTATTCCTCGGGCTTGCCTGTCAGGCCGATTTGTTTTCCTATATTGAGAAACGGATTAGCCCCGGTTGGTTCACCCAACCGTCAGACTCAGTGAGCAGCACGGCGAAGTTTTCTCGTGCAGAGCCAACAAGGACTCTTCTTAGCTATGCTCTAGAAACACAGCCGCGGAAGCGACTCGGTAATTCCTACCAGTGGACCCTGCATCCTCGAATCGTAGAACATCTGCTGAACATGGGCGCTGACCCAAATCAGCCGGATAAACTGCAAGAACCCTCTAGGCTAAGTAGCTGGCGCACATTTCTCACTGGGGTGTCATCGAATATGCCGTTCTCTGAAGACGAACAGGTGCGTGAGACTTTACGTCTCTTGCTCAAGCATGATGTTAAGTTGGGCGCCGAAATCATGGCCGGAGATGGGCGTTTTACTACTGCTGAGAAGCTTGTAGACGAGATTTTGCATGGAGAGATCACAGAATTACAAGGGGAGCACATGCTGGAATTAATGCCCGAGTCGAAGGAAGAACCTCCCAGGCCCAAAGACGAGGAGGAGACTGGACTTGAGACTAGGACCCGACCTAGTGTAATATCTTGGCTGTTTTCCTGGCGGAGTAGGTAGCATTCCTTTTTTTTTTCTTGGTGAGCGTGGCGTTCGCGACCTTAGGAGGGAATGCTTGGTGCGTTAGATATAACACCACAGCGAAATAGAAAACAGTAGATATTGGGTTGATGTAAATCTTTTTAGCTTAGTACATAGGTGCTTAATTTACTTTGAGGTGGTCCACTTGATAGGAGTTAACCAGGCTTAGAATATTCGTTTTATTGATAGAAAAAGAAGCCTCCCAACTACCTACCCGGGTTTTGGGGGTTGTCATTAGAAAGCGTTTTTGAAGAATTGCCCCCTGGGTTATTCGGAACAGGTATACAAACCTTGCAATAGAATTGGTCACTTGTTTTTCTAACCTATTACACTAGGCCCCGTCCCTGCTGGGAGGCAAAAAATAGCCTTTGTTTTTAAGGGCTATTATTAGCTCCCTATATCGCACTAGCTATCTTGACCTAGCCATACTTCTATGGAGGGCCATTGGGACCACTTGTGACAAAACGTAAATCGTAAAACGGGAAGAGATAAACAAGGTCACCTTATTTTTTATAACCTTAATAACTTTACAACCAGTTATCTGAATATTATATAATATATATTTTATTTTTTGTTATTTTTTTAATATTATTTTTATTTTTTTTACAGCTTATATTTGTAAAATTATTAGGTTTTATTTATTTATGCCAAGAGTACATTTTTATGTTTTGTCAGAAAAGGTCCCACTGGCCCTCCTCTAGGTGGGCCATTAGGACTATAAGTAACAAAACATAATAATATTATAAATATAGGCTTAATAAAAATAAACATGGCATTAAAAAATAAAACAAAAAATAACAAAAAATAAGGTATATATTATATAATATTCGGATAACTAGTTGTAAAGTTATTAAGGTTATAAAAAATAGGGTGACCTTGTTTATCTCTTCCCGTTTTACGATTTACGTTTTGTCACAAGTGGTCCCAATGGCCCACCGTCTACTTACCTAAGTAGCCACAGAGTTGGAAAAACTTACTAGAGTATTTTAGTATTAGTCGAGTATTTTTAGTACAAAGATCCCGCCCCCGGGCGGAGGCATTAGATGAGAGCGATAGGCCATACAGACTGACCCAGCCAACCTAGCCCTCCCTTGTCGGCTATGTAAGTCCCTTCAGTATATACTATAGCATAACTATCTCTCCTCACTTATTATACCTAGCGAGATCCACTTCTTTTCAGATTTTATCTGCAATGTTCCAGAAATACTTTTCGCAGATGTTGGGGTTAGCTGCTGTCTAACCTAATAATCATCTGCTCTCCTTGCCCCATTGCTTTAAACGTCACTACCAGTCTCAACGTTATCCTCCTAGTCAAAATTCGCCTGTAAGGTGTAACAAACAAATATCCCTACCCTATGTACCACAGTTCTATAGGCTCCTATTGGGCGGCGACGTGTCTGAAAGGTTGTATCCAGTCTTAGAGGAGTGTTGAGACATGAAGTTGGCTATCTCCCCGGCACCTGGTTTATGGCGAGGAAGCTGTTTTCAGATTCGAATGCGCCACTTCCAAAATTCCCGCCTCTTAGCTTTTCCGAGGGGGTCCCTCAATAATTTTGCTGGTGTATTAGACTTCAAATCCAGTGGATGATGATACGGGCTGTGCCAATTTGACTAACATCTTAGAGGAGATCCAAAGATTGACAGCATCTCGCTTGATATAAGCGGCAAGTACATGTCAATTGAACATCTCTGTGGGGATTAGTATACACTTGTAGTAGTGCCAATGAAGAGGCTTGATCCTACGTCCCGCAATGGCGCGTTTCGTGAACCTTTATTGGTAGGCGCGCATAACCTCATGATTCAGCTCCTCATAACTACAGGGTTCAGCTCTCAGCCGCGTAATATAATACACATTAATTCCCACCGGATGTCGGCCATCAACTTCGTCTCACCATCGTTCGCATCATCTGTGGCCATTGCCATTTCGTCGATGGCATGCCACTACTTAAGCTGTTCAAGAACCTCTGCGGTGGGTCTTTGAAGCGGAAGAACGCGGGAAAGCCCCGGACTGAACCGCCAAGCGTTGCCACGGCGCTACCGACAGGTAAGTAGATGCCGCGGCGGTATACGATTCTCCGCACTTCATGAGCACAGCTAATATATTCTAGCTACGGAGACAAATATTCCTGCTTCAGCCTCGCATATCAATGCCGCCGCCCAAGGGATCTCCGGCAACGCAGACACAGCAGCCGGCGGGTCTCACGATACATCCAAGGCATTCACCGTGCGACAGATTCCAGAGGCTCCCTTAGCCCCTGAGGATCCGCATGGGCTCGTGGCCAGCCCCGGAGCCAAAGATTCCGAGCATGCAACGGATAGCATGGCCCAGTCGGGGCAGGAGCTTTCCCAGAGGCTTTGGGATGAAGCTTACGAGAGCCTTGAGGTTGAGAAAGGCGAGCTCATCGACTCTTATCTGAAAACCCTGGTTGGAGTTCTAGTGGACGAGAATTTCAAAGGTTTGAAGGCCAAGGAGCGCAAGGAAGCTGTGGAGAGGATCCTGGATAACTATCAAGACGGGCTTGGGGCTGAGGATGCTTCCGAAGGTTCTGCTGCTACAGACAGCAGCGCTGTAGCTGAACTCAACAGCCCCGGTGCCGAAATATCCGCTCGGATCAAGGACCGAGCCAACCGCCTGAAATATATACAGGAGCTAGTGACCAAGGGCCAGGTGAAAGTTGCCGTGCCGTGGCACGTTGCGGAGAGAATAGGTGATGTTGCCAATGTCTTCAACGTGATAAAGCCCGTGGTAGACACTGTGCTCCAGATACCCCATGCTGCACCTGCTGCGCTTCCGTGGGCTGGCGTCTGTGCCGGGTTAAAAGTGAGCTATAGTCAATTCATTGTCTGGTCTTTTGCGCGTTGGCTAACTAGTCCTCAGATTCTGTCAAATCCTGGCACTGTGGCGGGATCCAACCTTAAGGGTATTGCGCATGTTGTTTCCAGGATGGACTGGTATTGCGTCTTGGTAGATCATCTCCTGCAAGGTGACCCATCTCTTTCAGATGTCCGGCAAAAGCTGGAACGGCAGGTTGTCAAGCTTTACGCTGCCATCCTCCTCTATCAGATGAAGAGTGTATGTTGCTACTATAAGAACCAGTTCGGCGTTTTCCTCAAGAGTCTCGTCATCCTGGACGAGTGGACCACCCTTCTAGCCAGTGTCGAACTCGCCGAAACCACCCTTCTTAGCGAGTGGAAGACATATAGCGAGCTCGAAGCTGTCAAGTTCGGGGAGAAGCTCGGCAAGATTAATGATCAGCTTGGGGATATCCACCAGACGCTCTGGAGTTTCACCGCCCAGCAGAAGGATTGGCGAACAGAAGACCTGGGACGGCAGACAGGTGCCTTGGAAAACAAATGCCTCCGCAATCTCCGAGTTGTCAATCCACAGGACGATATGGAAAGCATCGAGAGAGAAAAGGGGCGCTCTCTTCCTGAACAGTACGAGTGGATCCTCGAGGACGAAAACTACGCCGCATTCACCAACTGGGATGAGTTAAATTCCAAACCATGCCGAGTGCTGTGGGTCAAGGGGCATGCTAGCAAGGACACTTCAAAGCTCATCATCAATGTCGTTCGCGAACTCTCCAGCCAGCCCGCCACGTTTGCACGAACCCTCTCTTACTTTTTCTGTCAAACTCCCCATGGAGAACCCCGCGATGCCACAATCGCCCTGAGATCTCTGATCTGGATGCTACTGTTGCAAGAGAAGACTCTCTTCTCCCACTTGCTACCAGAATTCGACAGCTCTGGGCAGGCTCTCTTTACAGACAAGAATGCGCCGATTGCAATGCGACGGGTCTTCAAGGCTATGTTGGCCGATCTGAAGTCGCCGGCATACTTCGTCGTCGACGGCCTTGATGATTATGGCCGAGGAGAAGAGGATTTAAACGATCTACTGACTCTCATTTCGGATTCCCTTGCTCTGTCGCACAACGCGAGGTGGTTAGTCTCTAGTCGCCAAGAGACTCGAGTTCTAGCCTCCTTCAACCAAGATACTCTGGCAACCGTACTCGAGCTGGATATGAAAAGTCACCATGATCATATCGAGGAGCAGAAAATTCAAGACTATCGGAATCAGTGGGAGCACACGATGACCAGAATTCAAAACGAGAAGACGGGGTTTAGGGAACATTGTTGGGATATTCTAACCGTTGTTTCTCTTGTCCGAGGCCCTCTCTCATTTGAGGAGCTGTCGGTTCTCGCCGATTTACCGGCAGAAGTTCGCCCATATCCAAGCATTTGCGAGCCCTTCCTGACCGTTAAGGAGGAACGGGTGTCCTTGGTCCACAAGTCAGCCAATGGCTATCTGCAGGAAAATCGGCCCAGGCTTCTAGGAACTGCGGTCCAGGGCCACCGAGACATTGTCAAACTCTCAATAAACGCCATGTCGGTACTAAAACGAGACCTCTACGGCATTGGGCAGCCTGGTGTTCAATTCACAGATATAACTACACCCCAGTCTGACCCCCTAGCGCCCATTCGTTACTCGTGCCTATTATGGCTCGTCCATCTTCGCAGTGCGATTATTGACGAGCCCGTGAAGGCCAAGGAGCTCTGTAATATTGCTTTTGAGTTTCTGAAAGAGCACTTCCTCCACTGGCTTGAGAGTGCGTGCATTTTGCACATAGTTTCACCTGTGATTCGTAGCATCCGCGAGCTTCGGAAGGCCGTTCAGGTACGTTTCTCGCAAGACTTACCTGGTTTCATACACCGTACTAAAGCTGTAGAAGCTTTCTGAAGCATATCCTGAGTTTCTCGGCTTCTTAGAAGATGCGGAAAGGTTTGCAGCCACCAATAGGTCAATTATAGAACAGACGCCTCTGCAGATCTATGGCGCCGCTCTTGCATTCTGTCCGACACAAAGCGAGGTGAAGAAGCTGTTCTGGAAGCAACGATGGCCATTTGTGGAGAAGACAGCAGGAGTTCGAGAAAACTGGGATCTCTACCAACACATGCTCACGGATCATGGGGGGCCGGTTGAATTCATCACCTTCTCACCAGACGGCAAAATGCTTGCGTCAGCCACGAGGTGTGAGGTGCGGCTATGGAGCTTTGATGCTGCATCCGAGACCTGGGATTGCAAACAGACGCGAAATTTACCTTGGATTTTGTCCATTGCGTTCTCGCCAGACAGCAGGACGCTTGTATTGGCTTTGAAGGAGAATATCCTTTTCTGGGTCGTCGGTGCCGCAAACGCAAGCTCGACTACATCACAGCTTAACCACATAACCCAGGAGACTGCCATTGCCGTAGCCTTCTCGCCGGACGGCAAGATGTTGGCGGCAGCTTCAAGGCATCACATCTCTTTCTGGGCAATCGGCACTGCGACCACGACAGCCACAAGTACGAACCCCAAACATTCGGTCGATTGCTATCGTTTTGGAGTCGAGGCTATCGCCTTCTCGCCCGACGGCAAGACGCTTGTTTCGGCCTCGCAACATGGGATGGACCTCTGGGCCGTCAATACCGAGACCACAACCGTGGCGGAGACAGGCAGAAAGTGCTCTACATACCACAAGGAGCAAGTCCACGCTCTCGCTTTCTCGCCGAACGGGGAGACACTCGCGCTGGCTTCTATTGATGGGATGTGGCTCCTACCCATGGATACCGCCGCCACTACGTCCTTCCAGGAACCCCGGGAATTCCTCACCACGGATGTTAGAGACAGGCCGGTGCGCGCTATCGCTTTCTCGCCGGACGGTGAGACGCTCGTGTCAGCCTCGGGGACCGGTCTGCGGCTCTGGCCTGCCATCCTCGCGAGTGGAACCGAGACCCGAGAACCCATACAGATGCTTGACCACAGTGTTGCCGCCATTGCCTGGTCGCCAGACGGTAAGACTCTTGCCTCGACAGAAAACCGGGCGGTGCGGCTCCAGTCAATGGATATCTCAATCGAACCTCGGGAATCCGGACCGGCCACCGAGTGCCACAGGTATCCACTGGAAGCCGTCGCCTTCTCGCCGGACCACCAAATACTTGTGTCTGCGTCGAGAGATGGGGCGCGGATTTGGGTTCTTGATGCTGCAGCGGAGAACTGGGAGTGCAAGCAAACGCTCGGACTGCCAAATAACTCCATCAACGCTGTCGCCTTCTCGCCGGACGGGAGGAAGCTTGCTTTTGTTTTAGGGTGTTCCGCGGTTCAGCTCTGGTCCATCGATCGCGCGGACATGACCGCAGTCCAGGAGCCCAAAGGCATTCTTCGGGCCCGCGGAATCACGCCTATGTCTATTACCTTTTCGCCAAACAGCAACGAGCTTGTGTATGCTTCGTCCAACGCGGCGTATTCCTGGGCTACAGATGCCGCGACTTTGAAGAGTAAGCCCGTCCAAGGCTTTTATTGTCAGGGACTGGTCGCGGCGCTCGCCTTCTCCCCTGATGGCAAGACGCTTGCATCGGCTTCAAGGGTTTCAGAGGTGAAGCTCTGGGGCCAAAACAGGGCAACCGCGGCCTGGGAATGCAAACAATCGCTCAAGGGCCATGAACGCAGTGTCACAGCCGTCGCTTTCTCGCCGGATGGCAAAAGGTTTGCGTCGGCTGATGAGGAAGTGCTGCTGCTCTGGTCTATCACTGCGTCTGGAGTCGCACTCGAGAAGCCTTCACGGAGACTGCCGGTCGGTGTACAGTTGACAAACCTGTCGTTTTCGGAGGATAGTCAACATCTTGCGGCCGACCAAGGAATGCTCTATGTCTCTGACTCCGGTACCCTTGTGCGACACAATTCAGTTTCTACAACACTAGTGAAGGATGATTGGATAATTCGAAATGGGCGGAAGCTTCTGTGGCTTCCCCCTGATTACAGGGCGACATGTTCGGCTGTCTGTGATGGTCTTTTTGTTTTGGGTCATGTCTCTGGCCGCATTACTTTCCTGTACTTGGCAGCGTCTTAAGTAAAATGGATTGAGGTGGTGTCTTCTCGAGCAGTGCCTCGAGAGCTTGTTGGATAATATAGAACAGAAACACTGTAAACTGGATTGAATTCTGGATAAAAAAGAACCACCTATCGAAGTCGGGCTGTTAAGGAGAGTTAAATATACCATAAGTGTCTAGGCAGCCAGTCTGCTGCCTCCAACCAGTGGTGATATTGATGTGGGCCAACAGTTCTGATATAACATGGGCTTAGATAAGGGCTTGGAGATTGGTCTCAATATTGCAATAATCTACTGAGGTTGCCAAGGACCGTATGTCCCCTTCCGTGTTGAAAGTGAACTACGTCAAGGAGTCACTTCATGTACTGTACAAGATCAAGGGCATGAAGGGCACGGTCATCACCGTTCATGTATATATTGAGGTCTTCCCACCTTCTGTCATAATGTAGACAAGCTGAATGCAACACTCATATACCAATCATTTTACCATTCCGAAGCTCCCGGTATCTCAGGCTGGCCTTAGGTCTATATATACAACTCCATCGGGCTTACTAACCTCCGATGGCCGCGAATATGTCTGAGATTAGCGAGGGCTGAATAGCCTCACCGAGACCTTCGTTCCACAGCTCTCAGCGCGTCAACACGCGTACGACCTTCGTGTGGGCTGGGGTCACGTAGACCTTCCGTATAACACCTGACATGTTTACATCGAACGGTACTATCCTAGCTGTATGATGCGGCCGATATTGTACGCTACTAGCGATCGAATCTAAAAGCGTATCTAGAATTCAATACATGTTGTTTACTCATTGAGCCTTCACAAATAAGGATACATTGTCGTGTCATCGCATGCTAGTTAATATAGTCGATGTATCCATTGATGGAATAAGTTCCAAAGAACATACTATCCTGCAACCCACTGTTGATAATACGTACTATGTGAAAGAAAAGTGGTATTCATGTTACAATGGATAAGAAGGTAGTAGGGGACACCGTTGCTGGCTAATACAGTATCTTCGAGTCACATGGAGGTAACAAAAGCCACGAATCAAGACGAGCTTGGGGCCGCCAGAAGTTTATTTCCAAGAACATCGCTCTGATAAGAACACTATCGCCGTCAGGCCTTCTATAATTGCATACTTTATATGGACCAAATAAATCCCCTCCACGTAGTCACCAATATGTACATCCGAGGTAGTATCTGGGAGAAAGCCAGTCCGTGGTTCTCAACTACCATAGCATGCTCATTCCCAGCGACGTTGTTGAGAATAAAATTTGAATCCTTCCCACTACGTGCTATATGAATCATGGCGAGAGCCACCTTCACATTCTCGTAACATTTTCCTGTGTCCTTATTTAGTTTATAAAATGTGTTTCCGGCGAAAGCGGCCTTGATTCTTTTTTCTGCTAACTCTCATGTATGGTGCTGTTATTATAGGTACTAGCCTCATACTTGGCCGGGCCCACCACAGACAAAAGGCGGAGGACAACCTATGCTGGCTGGAAAACGTCCCACTGGCTTTCATTTTCCATTCTACCAAATATCTATGTCGGCTGTTGTAGTATAGTAGCGGTGGTGGTCTATTAGGTGGAGCAGATGAAACATCGCGGAGATTCGTTGGTGGATTAATTCCCGCGCGCCAGGGAATATCCTCAAGCTAGGGAAATTTCCCTTTTGGGTCACGGCAGCTTGATATGTTTCCTCAAACGATATGTCTGCCTTATATAAATATGACAAAGCTGATTTCGATGAAGATATCCCTATTGACTTTCATGCCCTAGCACACGACATTCCTCCCTGTCTACTTTTCCCGTTTTGTTCCATTATTTCAATTTCCAATAGAGGAAGTCAGGTCTCAACAAAGATGAAGCGCACTCTGACCGGCCTAGTTACCTTGGCCTCTTTACTGGGCGTCCAGGGCCACGCCGTGATGCAGTCGCCTGTTCCCCGAGGCGTATGATTCATTCAGCCCACAACCTCTCCTCTTCTGCCAAGCCGACATTGTCCTAACGAATTACTCTAGACAGGTCCAAAGCAAGTAGAGCTCTGCGGAACTTTGGTGACCACGGTCTTGGAGCGAGGTAACTTAATGCAACCTCTCAATCAACGATACTTAGCTTGGACGAGAACTAAGGCAACGGAACAGATCTCGCCGGCCCTATCGAAAATGCCGTCAAGTCAGCCGATTCAAGCTATAACTGCAACGCCTATCTATGCCGAGGGTACCAGTACGAGGACAACGTAGACAACGTCCACGCTGTGGACGCCGGTGATGTCCTTACCTTCCACATCGATCTCGTTGCGGGTCACCATCCAGGATATGCCGTGAGTCGCGCACCCACACTATGCTATCAATAAATACGTCATGTTCCCATTGATGGCTGGTATGTGATGATGCTAATAATTATATGTCCCCCCCAAAAAGAATGTCTCTGTTATCGACCTAGCGTCAAACACCGCAATCGGCGACCCGCTCGTGAGCTGGGACAACTGGCCAGATTCGACTTCCGGACCACCTCGCAACGACAGTAAGCTTTCGATTCTTTTCATTTCCTTTTCTTTATTCGTCCAACGCTGCTTGGTTTTATTTTATAAGATGACACATGACTAACTATCACAACAGCCGATTTTACCGTCACAATTCCGGATACGCTGGCCACGGCCTGTGACGTAGGCGGCAAGTGCGCGATCCAGTGGTACTGGTGGTCCATTAGCAACTCACAATCGTATGAGAGTTGTCTTGATTTCTATGTTCAGTGAAATGTGTCGATATAAGATAAGTCCGCGGCTGGTTCTCAATTTTGGAGATCCGTGACTTGGGCTACTCATATAACACAATTGGAGGAACAGTGCATTTAAGTCAATTAAACCTATTTTTCAAAGCCAGGCTTGACTGTCTGGATGTAAGGCATGCAGATAGTTAACAGTCGATATCTTTTGGTGGAAACAGAGCCTTGCTTTTGTTCATGTTAAATATGATAAGTAAACCTATGGATCATCGATGCACTTACACGTGCTTACATGTGGTGGAAGGCAGCTAAAAACTCATATTAGCATATCCTATTAGAGGACCGTGCAACCAAATTGTTTAAAGCGAGTTCCAATCCAATGCCCGTCCTCCTGCTCACTCTCTATTTTCATTCTCACTCTCATTCTCACCCAACTCATCTTCACGGTTCCCATCCACACACAACCAGTTCCAGTCCCCCGCATTTCGTTTAAAAATCACCACCACCACCACCATCATCATCGATCTTGACAATATCCAAAAGCGTCATCCTTTAACTTTGGCAAGATCGTTATCCTTTTTACTTTGTATTTTCAAACAACACCTTTTGAAAAAAAAACATCCGTCAGCCACTACCACCACCAACCAATGCCACCCTTCCATCATTTCCCCCAGCTCCCTACAGAGCTCCGTCTCGAGATCTGGAGGGCGTACTTCCAGGCCTGCCACGGGACGCAGATCCACATATTCCTCTCCGCACCCGAGGGGCCCAAATACATCAACCAGGACGCCGCCACCGGCGCCCCGGGCTACGACACCCTCGCGGCGGCGAGGATATGCGCCGATTCCTGGGCCGTGTTCCGGGAATCCTTCTACGTGGGCGACACGCGCAGTCTGCGGCCCAAGGCGCGCGCCCCCGCGGCCCGAGATGATCGGTACGCCGTCCGGTTCGCCGTGGGCGCGGACGACATGCTGTACATCATCGACTCGAAGGTCAGCGCGATCCTGGGGGCGCTGAGCGGGACGTCGTGGTTCCGGGGCGGCGCGCGGCGCGTGGCGCTGCAGGTCTTCAACTTCCACACGCCGACGCCCAACCCCGAGCACCTGCCGGACCCGCGGCCGTACCCGCACAACCTCGACTACTGGGGGCGCAACTGGGTGCTGTGGAACAAGCTGCTCTCGGCGCTGCCGCGCGACGTCCGCCGGGTCCTGGCGAGCCCGTCGCTGCGGCAGCTCCTCTTCGTCGTGGTCCCGAACCGGGAGATCCAGCGCACCCGGCCCCTCGAGCCGGACGTCTACGGCTTCGCCGTCGTCGACCCCGAGTCCTTCGCGCTCGGCTCCGCCGACGAGGTCCACGCCGTCAACGGCCATGCGGGGCTCACGTACTCGCGGGTGCGCCTGGCGTTCCCGGACCTCGAGGTCGACCGCAAGATCGGGTACGTGGCCGACGCGGTGCCGGGCCGGGCCGCGTTTACTTGTCTCGATGAGATGTCCGTGACTGGTTACTGATGGGACACGGGGTTACGAGGATCCGGGGGCACACATGATTGCATTTGATTCACCGACGCGTAGATCTGGGTGAACGTGGCCGGGACTTCACGAGGGTGCGACTGCTGGCCTGTTGTGCTATCGTGTGTCCTATGTTCCTTCGTGTCACTCGAGATTCGTTTGCGCAACTTTGGTCTTCGTCCCGCTCTGCCCCCCTGGCTGCACCTCGATATTTGTTTCCGGTATCACAACTACCCATCGCTTTATTAGCGCGCTGTATCCTTCGTTACTGGGCTTCAACTGGAAGAATGTCGAAAGAAGCTTTGGCAAGACCAGCTCGAAAATACATGAACTAATATGCAAAATGCTTCAATAATAAATAGGAATACAGGTGGGGATATGGGCGAGCAATCTTTTAATAAAGCATGTAACGTGCAGGACAGTCAACCACCAGCGCTAGAAGGCTAGGTAGGCAATACCAGCTACCGCGGTAGTGAATTCAGCTCGTACGATAGGTCTAGTACTCACTCGACAACCACTACTATTCCGATTCTCCGCTGTAATCATTTTCGGGCTGTAAGTGGGATGCTTTGTGTAGATGTACCTACATATATCTCCTTGACAGTATCGAAATTCTAAGCTTGGCGCTGCTATTCATACCATTATGTTCAGTTGTACAAGTCTGCATATCTATAGGGTTAGTCATAGTGAGATTGGGAAAGAAGAAAGAAGAGGGCGAAACATGGTGGTACAATCAAGCGAGTTTGAGAAGAACGAAATTGGTATTATAATATATATTATATCTATTGGAGTGAGAGCCAAAGAAGAGAAGAACGAAAAAAAAAAAAAAACCTAGAGTCAGCAGCGCGAAAGTGTAACATGGTAATTCCAGCCACCTTCACAGCAACCAGGGCATCTAGAGAATTGCTTCCCTGAACACATCGACTGGGAACATCAGGTTAGGGGCCCAGTAAAGGGTTCATTTTGTAGTGGTTATAATACAGGGGAGGGGAGGGGAGGGATTCACCTTGAGAACTAGAACAGTGGCAGCAGACGACAAATGAATGGACGGCAGCGTCAAGAGAGAAATGCATTGCATGATCGTAGACGAGTGCGACCGTATAATACATACCCAAATCCCCAACCCCAGCGAGACTTGGCCTTGCCCTGCGCTGCCGTCATTAATGAGCATTCATTCTCTCCCGATCGGTGCCTTGCCATGCCACGCCTCAATCAATGGGCACCAATAGAACTTTGTTTATGTCTGTTATTTCCCCGATCGACCGTGTGTGAAGGAAAGTGGACGCCGCCCATCATCTTGTAGAATCAATCTACCTCGCCATGACAGGTCGTAAGTGCGCACCATGCAATGAGAGCCTCGAGTGGCGACAAAGGATGCGCAAGGGTGTTGATACTCTGTCTTTCAAGAGTTCAAGATATTTTTGGGGGGAGCCTGGGCAAATTTACGGAAAGTCGCAGGCAAAAAGGAGAAATAAAGCGCAAGCGGCCTGTGGAATCACCCTGCGGCGAGTACGTTGTGCTTCATGCTCTCCTACGAAATCTCGTCGCAGCCGTGATGTGAAGCACAGGCTGGATAATTCGAGGGTTGGACAAAAGTCCATAGAGAGGAAACGTATAAACAAAACATCGGAAATGTGACAATTTTGAAGGCGGAGGAGGAACCTGCGACTGCTACCCACAGCCGCCAAGTCTGGCCTCGTCGCTTGGACGCCTCAACACACGCACTATTCCCACTTGTCAATTTTCTGATCCTCGTCCAACGTTCTCTCCAACTCTGTCTCCTTCTAGCTGACTGGCAGCCGGTCAAGACGCCCACCCTTGGCGAGCCAATCTTGATCTATCAACGACTCCCGAGCCTGATATAGGAAGCGATAGGCCGTCTTGATTGTACCATCACTGACGCCTGCCACTCCGGCGATCTGTTTCGAGCTCTTGCCTTCGCCCATGAGGTGAGATATCATGTAGATGCAGGCTGCGGCGACTGACAAAGGCGAACGGCCAGCCAGGTCCTTGACCGAGGAACTCTTCTCACACAACTCGGACGAGATGCGGGCCATGAGATGGTTGTTGTTGAAACGGAGCCCGCTGCAGTATCTCGCACAGAGCTCGGTGGCATTGGTGGCGCTGAGGGTCGGGGGCACGCCGTCGTGGTTGATGGGACGCACAAAGGTCTTGTTCTTGTCGTCCTGGAGGAACTTCTCCAACATCTTGAAGGTCCGGCCGATCTCCTTCTTGGGCACCTTGGTCAGGGCAAAGATCTCGCGGAAGGTGCGCGGGGCGTTGGACTGGCGACAGGCGATGAAGATGCAGCCGGCGATGATGACCTCGGACGACTTTCCCTTGAAGTACTTGGCGTCGTCGGTCATCTTGAAGATGTGCTTGGCGGCATCCTGGGTGGTCTTGGAGATGTTCATAGCATCGCAGAAGTTGGAGATCTCGCGATACGCGGCGAGCAGGGCCGTGTTGCTCTGCTTGCCGTCCTTGTCGTTCTTCTTGGCGGCCTTGCTCTGGAGGCGCTGCAGCTCGCGCGCGTCCTTGCCCTCGAAGGCGATGTTGGTCTCGAGCTGCGAGCCGTTGAGCAGGGGGTTGACCGAGTCGCCGACACGGCTGGGGTCGTCGTTGTTCTGGTCGTCGTTGGCGAAGGTGCGCCACTCGGAGCGCGTGTCGATGATGCGGTCGCCGAGCACGAGCCCGCACGACGCGCACACCATGTCGCCCGATGAGAACTCCTCGATGAGGTTCGGCGGGAACTCGCGGCAGTCGGGGCACTGCATGATCTCGTTGAGGTTCTGCTGCCACGGCTGCTCCTTCAGCCCCGTCTGGCCGTCGTCGCTGGCGGCGACGCTCGCGCTCTGCTGGGCCGCGATGAAGGCATCTGAGTGCGACGTGGCGGCGGTGCTCATGGTGACGACGAGGATGGTGCCGGCTGGAACGATGATAGAGAGAGAGAGAGAGAGAAGCGCGCGCGAGAGAGGGGCAGCGAGTCGGGCGGGGAGCGAGGAGGCAGCGCTTGGTGGGTGGAAAGTGAGAAGAAGGTGAGGAGCCGGATTGCTGACGAGAGACGCGTGGAATGATTAAGAAAATAAGAGGTAATGTAAGTACCTAGGTGACTACTAGTCAAGTACTGGTAGTGCCAGTTGCGATGAATGCCTTGAATCTGACTAATCAGAGGCTGTTGAATAGGTACCTAGGTGCCTACCGAGTACCTAGACTGAGTAATTTCTAGTTAGGTTGATACGATTAAAAACTCTGACGCGAGCACCTACTTACCCAGCTGGGTAATAATAAAGGTAAGATACCTCAGTAGGTACGTAAGATAGGTAAGTACCTTGGTACTCCTGCACACTCCTGCACAAGAAGTGGGGATTTCAGCGAAGTGGTGAACGTTAGCCCTGTGGATGCCCTGTAGGCTGTAGAGAGTGCGTTTGGTTTGGTTTGGCAGAGAGAGCTGTTTGCTTCGGTTTAAAACGAGAACTAGGTAGATCGGAGGGAGGCTCGTGCATTGAATCAACTCGGTCAGTCTTCACACGACTGGAAAATCTCGAATCATGAAGGGTTATTATACCTCTGCAAGACAAAGGGCTTGTACTGCTACTAGGTATTTGTGTATATTGACACTGTTCTCTATTTCCACACAGCCAGCAGCAGCCTTTTGCTGAAGACAATGCATTTCTTTTTACTTTGTCTTCTGACGCGGAGGAGCCAGGGTATTTTTGTGACTGTCATTCCATGTTACAGACAATAAATGACCCAGCAAGAAAACAAGGAAGAAGAAAAAAAAAGGTATTCGAACCACCAACTCCACGCTTGCATTTCCTAAGCACAAAATTGCAAATTGGCTGCGGTACTGGTCCCATCATGAGCGCCCAAGCCTGATGGCGCAGCGTTGCTCGTGCTGGTGAAGAGGTGGGGGATGCCGTCTGAGGTAGTAGTCGAGTCGGCCCCCAAACCTACATTTACTTCACCGCCATGAAAGATGACGAGCTATTCCCGGCCGAGAAGGGTCTAAGTGTGACGATAAGCGGTGGGAACACCGCGCACTGGCGAGGCCATGCGCGTAGGTTGTGGTACGGACAGATAGGAGGCAAACGCCGGATGTTGGTCAAGCCCGACGCCTCCGGGAGTAGACGTTCCCCTCTCGCTCTGGACGCGGGCCTCCCACGCCTTCCAATCTTCTCTCAGGCTGGTCATCTCGCCTCCGTCTCCTAACGGGTCCTCTAGATGATAGCCTTTGTCCGAGATGGAGGACACCTGAGAGACGGGGTCGGTGGCCGTCAATGAATGCCGGCTAGCCAATGACTTCCGTATCATCATGTCGCGTTCCAAGTCCTCGACATTGTGTCGTTCGACTAAGCCTAGTTTGCGCTTCCGCATATATGCCGAGCTCATTTCTCCCACCGGATGAAATCCAGTTTTTCGTCCCCGTCGTGACTTGATGTAGTGCGCGCACATGAAGATGGCGAGCGTCGCGACGATGAGAATGCCGATGACAATCACGACGACCAACCAGGGGTCGACGGCGCCTGGTGCGGTGCTCTCGCTCGTGCTTTGGTCAGACTTGGGGGTAGACCCGGCAGGTGGATGACTTGCGTCTTCATCGCGCCGAGAATAGAGGAGGAGGGGGCCCATCTCGGGGACTATCCAGATTCAATTGCTAGAAATGAGGTTGATAGTAGACGGACATGGCGAGCGACGGACGGCAGCTAGGCGGGGAAGAGGCAATCTATTTGAATACATCATTCAGAGCCGCTCAATGAGCCGAAGGCAATGTGCCCTTCCAATACCTCGCCCTTCTGTCGCGCAATATTCGTGCACAGGGAAACTGGCGGAACGTCACCATGCACGTTGGGTAACATGGCTCATGGTTCGGTGCTATTCTTGGGCCAACCGCACCCCGTATCTATTGGTCGGCTCGGGTGGGAGTGGCTGTGGGGGACAAGAAACAGGGCATTGCGAGCATCCGGGATCCAGTCACCGTTGAGGCTCGAAGGGCTTAGGAGGACATGTGCATGCTACCTCGAGAAATCTGCCCTTTATTTACAGTACTGTATGGTTACCTTCCAAGGACCCTATTCCCTGCCCTTTTTGGTTGAGGATGGCTGTGTGCAACCCGGACCATCACCTGCATTGGGCATAAAGGGACTGGCATAAGGGAACGTAGATGTAGGTGGCGTAGGAAGCGAGCCACAGGGATCATTTAAAGTTTTGTAGCTTACCATCTAAAGGGCTATGCACCAAATACCAATACCTAGCACGATTTTAATCATGTCGTCTCTTTTTATCCCTTCCGTTCCTAGCACATAGGAACACATGCAAGGCGTTATTCCCGTGGTTGGCTCATCAATGCGCAGCCCTCTCACGATGTATTGACACTCTTCACTTCGTAGTATACGGCGCGAAACATATCGGATTGAGTGTGCTGTATGAATGCACCAAGGGTGCTTGATTGTGATGGGTAGTTGGCTGGTGCTGTGGCCGGCTCGATTAGACATGGGAATGATGGAGAGAGCTATATTTATCTTCCGGGGTAGATACTCAAATCCCGCGGCCCGGTCCGTCAGGGTGGCAAATGCGGTAGAATTAATGTCCACCAAATACCTACTGCCTTCTCTGGCCACAGCAGGGTCGCTTTGCCAAGTCGGGGTTCACAGGATGTTTTACCCTACCCAATAATGGAATTGTTCCCAATAAAGCTGCGGATGCCGTCACTTACCGTATTACAATGTAAAGGACGCCGGCACACAAGAACAGCCGTACAACCCGAAATGCGCCGCCCTTAGACTCACATCGGCAGGTTACTATTCTTGATATGTCTGAGTTTATGAATACTCCCACTTCATCCGCTGTCAGCCTTTATTCCCGACAGGCGACCGGCACAATTATAGGATACAGGTGTCTCAAGTAAGTATGAACCGACCCCATCACTACCGTAGGGGGCTTGTATGTCGTTCAAACAGGCATGTCCACTATCTAGGTAGAATACTCACAGCCGCAATATGCGTTTCAGAAGATTCGATGTGTGCAGGACTAGATTCTGGAACATTTTCCGGAAATACGGAAATATGCACCCGCGCGGACCGCGTGGAGTTCGTTGCATCGCGAATTACTAAATTAGTAATCCCTAAATTAAGTACCTACTTTAGTTCCCGCGCGACAGAGACCTAGCTAGCGTCATCTTGGCCGAACCTCCCCGTCAACAACAATCTACGCCAAGTGGCTAGACCCGGTACCACGGTAGGCAAGGGTTTAAATCACGGCATGGCCATTGCTTTTTAGTCTGTTCTGAAGCCTTAAGAGCGTGCATGTGTGTAGTGCAGACCGGCCATGTTACCCATAAGCCGGACCCTGTGTCGAGTCGGCCGGGCGACCCGGCTTTCGGCGAGGAGAAACGACGTCTCATCGTTCCTCATCCGTCGTCGGTCGTCCATCTCACAGACCGGGTCGGCCGCGGACGCGACGCTCCCGTTAGCTGGCTTTCGAGTCCTTGACATGACAAGGGTTCTCGCGGGCGTATGTCGTCCCCGCTATTCAATCGTCGAACGAGAGCTGAGCTGATGTTTCCGAATAGCCTTACTGTACTCAGATCCTAGGCGATTTGGGGTATGTGCACTACGTTGCTCCGTGGCTCCGTGGTCGATGAATGCTGACGCTCATGGACCATAAGCGCAGAGGTTATCAAGATTGAACATCCTACCCGTGGTGATGATACGCGTGCCTGGGGGCCACCCTACGCCGCGTACCGGGAAGGATCCGACCACGAGGGTCCCGGCGAGTCGGCATATTTCCTTGGAGTATGCCTACACACGATCATAGACACGTGTACACTGAAGCCGCATATCGGACTAATAAGCCAATAGGTCAATCGCAATAAGAAGTCCCTCGGCCTCTCATTCCAGCACCCGGAAGGCATCGAGGTCCTGCACAAGCTCGCGGCGAAATGCGACATTCTCGTGGAGAACTATATCCCGGGGAGTCTCAAGAAGTACAACATGGACTTCGAGATGATCCACAAGATCAACCCGTCTCTGATCTACGCCTCCATTACCGGGTACGGGCAAACGGGCCCGTACGCCCAGCGCGCCGGCTACGACGTCATGGTGGAGGCCGAGTTCGGCCTGATGCACATCACGGGCAGTCGTGACGGGCCGCCGGTCAAAGTCGGCGTCGCCGTGACGGATCTGACGACGGGCTTGTACACGAGCAACAGCATCATGGCGGCGTTACTAGCGCGGGCGAAGACCGGGCTCGGACAGCACATCGACGTGGCGCTAAGCGACTGCCAAACCGCGACGCTCGCCAACATCGCCAGCAGCTGTCTGATCAGCGGGGAACGGGATACGGGGCGGTGGGGGACGGCGCACCGTAAGTTACGCACAGCAGTCTCGAGAACCTCACCGAACACAGCTAAACAGCCATTGCACATATTAGCATCGATCGTGCCATACAAGTCGTTCAAGACGAAAGACGGCGACGTGCTCTTGGGCGGGGGCAACGACCGGCTCTTCGGCATCCTATGCGACGGGCTGGGACGGCCGGAATGGAAGACGGATGCGCGATACAGCGTGAACTCGCGGCGCGTGGCGAACCGCGAGGCGCTGGAGGCCGAGATCGAGAAGATCACCGTGCTGAAGACCACGCGGGAATGGCTCGACGTGTTCGAGGGCAAGGGCATGCCGTACGCGGCGGTGAACGACGTCCACGACGCGCTCAACCACGAGCACACGCGGGCGCGCGGCATGGTGGTTGAGCTGGAACACGGCGAGTGCGGGCCCATCCGGGTCGTCAATACCCCCGTCAAGTGGAGCCATAGCAACCCCGGCGTGCGGACCGCGCCGCCGACGCTGGGACAGCACACGGATGAGGTTTTGGGCGGGCTGCTTGGACTTGACGGCGATGCTATTTCCGCGCTCAAGGATGTCGGTGCTGTCAGGTAACGTGGGATCATCGGCGGAGACACGGACGTTGACCGGCTAGTGTTACGGTGTCATATACAGACCAGTAGATAAGCTAAGATTTACCATCCGCCTCAGGCACTGTCATGATACTACGGACATTTATCAGCGGAGAAGTGGTATCTATATATAAGCACATTCATTATACCTAGGTCAATAAAGGTGTTCAAATCCTTTGCAGAGAGAGGTTAATCGTAACTTGTAATTATAGCTCTGTCAAGAGTGGTGAGCCCGGAGTGGATTGCAGTTGTGCGAGGGGTACCAGGTAACTCTGTCGGTAGCAAACCACAACCTATACATCTATTTTGTGTTCAAATCTCAATTCATATTGATCAAGTTTTAATCCTATCAGTTGTAACTCAGATCCCACCAAGAAGTGCACTCTGGCAGAAAATGTCAGAATATATATATATATTTACACTCCATTGGCAAGAAAATCACTATGAGACACTATGAGTTGAAAGTTGAACTGAGTTCGCCAACTTTCACTGTTACTGCTGGTATTGGAGTCTTAATTGGCATTGGCTCAGTTTTGATCCTACCTAGGTCTCAGCTGGGTATCAGTTGGTTACCTTATAGAGACAGTGCTAGCAGTCTACTACCTAAGTTACTACAGCGCACCTACATGGTAGGTCGCTGAGGTCCTCAGCCAAGTAACTGCAGTGCATACTTCAGTACATGTCAATTGACTTTTATCTTCCATGGTATATGCCTTTTGTCGCCCTTCAATGGTCTTGCACAACCTCTATCGTCATTTAATAATAACTAGGGTAGATTTCTCAATAGTACTTACTCACCTGCCTATGCACGAAGATGCGGTGGTTAGGTAGTTGTATTATTCAACCTAACCTAGCCTATCTCGACCGTTCTCATGCACATCAGTCGAGACCTGCATGGACGCCTGGTGTGCCTTATCAGTCTGGTGTGCCTCATCAGCGACCGCCGGAAGACTCCTCTGTGGGAAGACGCCTCTGTGGGAAGGTACGAAGGACAGTGCCTATATATTACCCCTCACGGTGGTTTCATGTCAATTACCTCCATCTCTTCTACAACTTCGCTATCCACCTAGCAAATATAACACCTCCCCTATCAACCCCTTAGGTGGCTGTGTAGATTGTAACGAAGGTAGGTACCTAGGTAACTTCTGACTCATTTGCCACTGAGTTCCCAAAGCCATCCATCTAATTAACCGCTCTTGATCGTCCGACATCTGAGCTGTCCAATTCAGCACTAAACTGTTACCTCCTCGCTTTTTCTGCCATAAAGGAAGGGGGAAAAAGATTAACATATATTTGCCTGTATAACTTTTCGGTACTACCTACAACATTGATCCCGATCTATACTGGCTAGCAACGCGCTTACTCTCGAGGTGAACATCACGGGCTGAGTTTCTACAGAGGCGGGGTAAAAGTTGGTGGCGGGCGTAGGAATGGGCTCTTTCGTAAGGCACATCAACACCCCCCCATCAATGCACAACAATGCCTAGCTTTATTTTTAATTACATTCCCCCCCCCTTTCCCAAGAAGCATATACAACGCTCATTGTAGCTGATATTTTTTGAAAAAATTAGTGTTCATCGCTCGTCAACTCGAACACAAGTCCCGTCAAAAGGAAATGCCAGATCTTGCCCAGTGCCTATATTTCTACAATATTCGAAGACAGGTATCTACCTTGATTCATACGACCTGTCTGATCCTGCCAGTTACAAATTATGAGTAGAGAACGTGAAAAAGATGAGTACACCAGACCTAGACGACCCGATGGCCGAGAAGCCACTGCCGATTTCGCTCGAGGCGGCACTCGAAGCAAAGCGGATAGAGATAGAGGATCCGATGGCATAATAGTCTCGAGAAGCGCACCATCAAGGCACAAATACATTTCTCCAGGCTATAGCAGCCAGTTTGCTCGACTCGATGATTTCAACCGCCATCAAGATCGTCATACCGCAGAAGAGTCCATGAGAAGGAGATTCAGCCAGAAAGGTTCTTTAGTAAGCCAAAGCTCTCCGGTTAACAATATCAAATCTACGGACCCCACCCCTGCTTCGACCACTCCGTCGCCCAAGCCTTGGCGGCTAGGCGACAGCTATTCAGTCTCGCCAGCCCTGTTATCGAGTGCACCGCCGGAAATTCCATCCTCAAAATCTTACAAACCAACACCACCAACCCAGATTCAGGGGGGAAGGAGTGAAACTTCACATCCTTTCACATTGGCTTCATCTAAGCAAACAATCAAGGCGAATGATCAATACGATATTCGCGGTTATAGGCCAAAAGGGGATCCCCAATGGTTTGAATTTAGCATGGCGAAACATAAAAGATTGAAGCACTCGATTAATCCGCCTACATTGCCGCGGCCAGTACTCCCATTGCACAGTCGGCAGCTAGAATCCACCTTCACTCCTTCACCCAGTTTCACCCTTACACCAGAAGACGCCAAGGCCGAAAGCTACATGAATGGTTCTGCAGGGTTTAGGGACCCACCGCACAACTTACCCTTCTACAACATTACAATCATAAGTGCACACATACAACAAATATGCAGCAAATTTATACTAAGTTATTATAACTTATAGCACTTTATTAAAGATTTATTGTTTAATTAGCTTATTAATAAGTTATAAAAAAAATAGCGCTTTATATATATAATAAAAACATTCTAAAGAACTTTCTAGTTAACTTAGCAAAAAATAAAATTTTAAAAACAATATTCTTAGACTTTCTAGTACTAGTAAATATTATTATTGTTCTAAATATATTTTTAGTTTATATTTATAACAAACTAACTTTATAATTTAAAAAAAAACAATAATATATAAATATAATAAATAATTTAATAACTTTAATTTTATTAAATATTAAAATAAAAAAATATAAACGTGCTATATATTTTTAAAACTTTTTAATTATAAAAAAAAAATATAATATTATATTTTAATAAAAATAATAATAATAATAAGTATATTTTATATAAATAGTATAAATAATAATAATAATTATTTTAAATTATATAAATTATTTTTATTTGTTTAAATAGTAATAAATTAATTTTATAGTATTAACTAAAAATAAATTATAATAATTTATTAAAGTAATTTTAAACTAATAAACTTAATTAAACTATAAATAAGTAATAAATATATATTAAATATAGCAATAATACTTTATATTAGCTAAAGTAATATTATTATAATATAGATTACTATTTTAAAACTTTAAATATATAAAAATAATATTATAATATAAACATATAATTTTTTAATATTTATAGTAATATATTATTACTTATTTAAAAAATATTAATATATTATTTTAGTAATAAATAATTTTATATATATTATATATAAATTAATAATAATTTATAAACTAAAACAAATTATTAAGTTTATATTAGCTTAAATAAAATATTATTTATTAATTTTTTATATAGCTACTTTATAAATAAAATTAAACTATAATTAAAAAAATATTTATTTAAATATATTAGTACTAAAGTTATTTTATTACGTTAAATATTTTATTAAAATATTAAAAACTAAATTATATTTATTAAAAAGCTATATTAAAAATAAAATATATAACTATTAAAATAACTTTATTTATAACTATATTTTAGGCCTTTTTTTATATTATTAGAAATATATTTATAAATATTATAGCAAAGCATATAAAAAACTAGCTTATATTTGTTATAATTAGTTAAGTAAAGCTTTTATAGCTAGTTTATTAATATTATAGACAAAAACTCTAAGCTTAAAAAAAAAAAAAAAAAAAAAAAAGTTAAAGTTTATAGGGTAGGTAAATATAAACTTTGTATATATAGCTGCAAAGTTATAGGTTAGTCTATATATAGACTTCCTATTTTATTGCTATATAGGTCTAAAGTTCTTACAAGTTTTGCTAAAACTATACTAACTATTATATTATTATTTTTTAAAACTAAAAGTTTAAACATAGTTTTAATTTAAAGTTATTAATAATATTAAGTTTATATAGTTTTTTTATATTATATTATTTTATTATTATTTTTATAATTATTTATAAATTTATTAATTATTATTGCATATATTTATTTTTATAATTTTATAAAAAATCTAAGGGCTTTTTTATAAGTTTTATAAAATTAATTAAGTTTAATTAGTATATTTTTAAAATTTTAAGCTATATACTAAATATTATTAGAATTGTAGCTTTTTTAAACAATCTAGTATTGTAGCTTTTTATTTTTTTTATATATTTTTAATTGTTTGATTTGTTTAATTTTAAATTTTGTTTTGCTATTAATATTTTTAGCTAAAAGCAATAATTAGATTTATTAAAATAAAAAATTATTGCTTGTTTTTTATAATTAGTTAATATAAAATAAGTTTTTTATTTTATAAAAATTAAATAAATTAAAAATATAATTAAATTTTTGTTTTTTTAAAATTTTAAAAGGTTTAATTAACTAAAAGTCTAATCTAATAGTTAATATTTATATTATAAAGCTTTTTTTTTTAAAAAAACTTTATTTTTTATTTTAAAATTTATTAAATAATTTTTTTTATTAGCTTATAGCTTATATTGTTTTTATATAAAAGTTATTATATTATATATTATTTTTTAAATGTTTTAAGTTTAGCAAACTAGTTCGAACATTTATTGCTTAATATTAAAATTTATAACAGTTTTATTAATATTTACTATTAAAAAGTTTTATATTTTTATTTTTATTATTATTTTTAGTAATAATATATTAATTAATAAATATTACAAAAAATTATGTATAAAGTTTAAAATAAAAAAATAAATATTTTAATTGTTTTGGTATTTATTAATATAAAAACTATAACAGTTAGTACAGTCTTAGTAAAACCTGCAAGAACTCCAGACCTATATAGCAATAAAATAGGAAGTCTACGCACAAACCAACCTATAACTCTATAGCTATACATATAAAGTCTGTATCTACCCACTCTATAAACTCTAACTTCTTTCTTTTTTTTTTTTTTTTTTTTTTAGTTTAAAATCTTTATTTATAATATTAATAAACTAGCTATAAAAACTTTATTTAACTAATCGTAACACTATTCTAAGCTTACTAATTATTTACTAATAAATATTTAATAAATATATATTTTTTATTTCGCTATAGTTAGCAAAACATAAATAAACTTTTTTTTTTAGTTATATACTTAATATAAAAAATCATATATCCTATAATACAAACCTAACCTTAATATAACCCAACAAAACTTTTAACCTTTATATTACCTAAAAACTAACAACCTATAAAAAACCTAACCTTAAATACCTTTATTCTACCTCTAGTTTTTAAACAATTAAAACAACTTTAACCCCTAAGTATAACTAGCCCCTTACTATTAAACAATCCTAAAATCTTTTTTTTTATAAAAAAAAAAAATTAAGCACTAGACTTTTTTATAAACGCTTTAAACAAACCAATACTTAAAAGAAAATCCAAAAAAAACAAAAAAGCAAAATCTAAACTAAAACTAAAACAACCTAAAATAAATAATATACTTAAAAATACGTTAGTAAATATTATAGCTATATAGACTCGCAACCCTACATTAGTTTTAGTAAAACTTTTTTAATAAATAAAAAAAATAAAACGCTAATCTTTTAATATGTTTACTCTAGTACTTTCAAAAAATAACTATAATTTAATAATAAAAAGTATATTTAAAAGTATTAACTTTAAACTTTTTAATTTTGCTACTTTATTTATTTTTTATTTTATTAGTTTATTTTTTAGCGCTTTAAACCTTACTCATACTAAAAAAGCTAAAATATAAAAAACTAATCCTAGCAAATTTATAAAAAATAAAGCCTTATTTAATAACTAGATTTATAAACTAATAAAAAAACTAAATAAAAATATTATTACGTTCCGAACTAAAAATAACTAATTTTAATATATTATAAGCTAGTTAAAAAAATATATTAAAAAATTAATAAAAATATATTTTTATTTAATTAAAAAACTATTTAATAGTATTATTAAAATAATTTAAGTTTTATTAATAATTTATTATAACTTTAACTAAATAATTACTATTTATAAAATATTTTAAATTTATATATATAAAATTAATAAAAATATTAATAAATTTATTTTTATATTTATTAGTTTAGCTTAAAAGTATTAACTTATTAAATTATAATAAAAATATAAATTATAAAACTATTTTTATATAAACTTAAAAAAAAACTTATATAAAGTTTTTATAAACTTAAATATTTTTTATAAATTATTTACTAATAAAGTTATTAAATTAATATATAATATTAAGCAAGCCTATAAAAACTATTAATAAACTAAACTTAGTAGCTTAATAAAATAAAAATCTAATTTAAATAACTAAGTTTTTAATAAACTTATTTACTAACTTTTAGCTAACTTTAAAAATTTTAAAATATTTATTTTAAAATAATTAAAATAAGCACTAATTATAAAAATAAAAAAAGCCTATTAAAATAATAAAACTTATTTTATTTATAATAAAAAAAATTACTTATTAATTAACTGCTTTAACTAAAAGCTTAAAGTTTTAAACGTTTAACTAGCAAAAAAGATCTATAACAAAAACAACTCTAGTAGTTTATTTAACTTAAAAAACAAATAAAACTAATAAGAATCTTTTTATTAGTTTTTTTACTTATTTTAACTAAAATATATAATTAAAACAAATTAATTATTTTTAAAATATTTATTTAATTATAAATTAATAATATTAAAATAAAAACTTTAGCTTTATATAATATTAAAACTTATACTTTTTTAATAATTAGTTATAAATTTATATAATAAATTAAGCAATAATTAAAAACAAAAATAATTTATTTAGCTAAACTTTAAAAGCTTTATAATTATTAAAATAAAATAATTAACAAAATTTATAAATATTTAATATATATTATAAAAATTAATAATTAATAATTTAAAAATTAAATGTTTTAAATTATTAATTTTAGTTATAATATTATTATTAATATTAAATAATTAATAAAATTAAATATTTTAATAAAAACCTAAAAATAATAATTAATATAACTAAATAATTTATTTTTATTAGCTTAATTTTTATTAATAATTATAATTAAACTTTTTAGCTATAAATAATAAAATATAAACCTAAAAATATAAAAAAATACTAATTAATATAATTAAATATTAAAAAAATATTATTAAATATTAAAACAACTTTTTAAAAATAAAACAATTATTTTAAAAATAACTAAAACTAAAAAAATATAAAAAAAACCTAAAACTTTTAAATTTAAAACAAAAAAAGTTTATATAATAACTTTTAAAAAAAAAAATTTAAGCTACTATTAAAAAAATTATATAAAACTTTTAAAATTATTCCTATTAAAATAAATAAAAATAACTGGCTAAAATTTTTTTAAAAAAGCCTATTATAATTAAGTTTATAATAACTAAAAATAATTATATTAAACTATTTAAAAAAAACTTAAAAATAATTAATATTTTATAAAAAAAATAAATTTAAATTAACTAAATAATATTATAAAAAATTTTTAATAATAAACTAATTTTATTTTAAAAAAAAAAACCCCTAAATATATAAAATTAATATAAAACTTTTTACTTTTTTAGCTGTTATATTTAAAAAGATTCTTTTTAAAAAAAAATTTAAAATTTTACTTTTATTATAACTAGAATTTAATATAGTACTAGAACTTAATAATAAAAAATATATTTTTAAGTTTTATTAATATTAAATATTTATATAGTTTATTTTATTTAAAAAAAAATTATAAATAAATTGCTAGCTATAAACTTTATTAAACAAAATATAAACTTAAATATTATTTTTATTTTATTTATATTTAAATTTATAATTAATTATTAATAAAAAAATATATATTTAAAAAACTAAATTATATTAATTTTAAATATTAGTAATATTATATTTAATTATTATAATATTATTTGTTTTATAAAACTAAATATTATTAAAGCTTTTTATTAATTATTATTAACTATAAAATTATATTATATTTTTTTTTTTTAAACTTATAAAAAAATATTTTAATAAAAAATCTTATTATTTAGTTTAAAAATAAAACCTATTTAATAATAAACTTTTATTAATATATAAATTTAAAATTTTTTAAATAAATTTGCAAATATTTATATAAATAATATTTTAATTTATTTTAAAACTAAAAAATAGTATTAAACTTATTATAAAAAATAATTTATTGCTTATATTAAACTAAATATTAAAAAAATATTAAAAAATTTTGTTTTAATATATTTATTATTAATTATTTAAAAATAATTATAAAAACTAAAATAAAAATTAAAATTAATTTTATAAAAATCTAAGCAATCTTAAATTAAAACTTTAATAATTTTAAAAATATTAAATTAATCTAGTTATTTTTTAAGTTTTATAATTATGTTTGTATATTTATTTATTATATTAGTAAAATTACTATTTTTTTAAATTAACTATTAAAAAAAAATAAGCTATTTATAATAGAACTAAAATAAAAACAAGTTTTTAAATATATAAAACTATTAATATATAAAATATTTGTTTTAGTTTTTTTTAAGCTTAGCTAATTAATATAAATAAAAATAAATATTTTATATAATATAATAAAAAAAATTATTTAGTAGCAATAAAAAATATAACTTAAAAACTTATAAAATATTTTTTTAAAATAATAATATTAATTAAGCAAACTTATTTAATTTAAAACTATAAATTTTTAGTAATAATATAAACTTTAAAATATTACTATTTAAAGCTTTTTAAAACTAAGTTTTTTGTAATAATTAATTATTAAGCTTTATTATATTTTTTAAATAAATAGATTTTATTAATATAATAAATATATTAAGCTAACTTTTTATTAAATTTTAATATTATTTTTTAATATTAACTAGAACAAAAAAATATAATAATTAATATTTTATTAAAAAAAACAGCTAAACTTTTTATAATTAAAACTAAAAAAGCTAAAAAAAAAAATTAATATTAGTTTTGTTTAATACAATACTAAATTTTATATTAATTATAGACTTTTTATTTAATATTTTTTAAAAAGCTAACTTAATAAACTTAATTAAACAAAAAAACTAATTATAAGATCTAAAAAATAAAAATAAAAAACTATATATACTTAAAATTACCTAAAATAAAATTATCTTTTTTTATATAACTTTAATTTAAAAAACTTATATATTTTTAATTATTATATACTAAAATTAATATAAAACAATTAAAATATTAAAACAAAAATATTATTAGTTTTATTTAAAATATAATTATAAATAATATATATATAATTATTATAACTATAAAAAAAACAAAATACTATAAAACAAAGCTTTTAGCTTTTTTTACTTATTATTTATATTAGCTATAATATAGCAATATATAATAATAAATAATAAAAATATATTATTTAACTAATAAAATTATAACTATATATAAATATTTATAAACAAGTTTAGCTGTTTAAATATAACTTTATTTAGCAAAAAAACAAATATTATAAAATTACTAGCTATATAATACTATAAAAATCTATATAAATTTTTTAGCATACTAAATATATAAATATTAAATAATATAAAACTATTTATTTTTAAGTTTATAGCAATAATTAATAGTTTTATAAGTACTAAATATTACTTTAGTAATACTTACTACTTTTAAACCTAAAAAACAATAAAATTGACTAATTAAAAACTAGACTAATAACTTTGTTTTTATATTAATAAATATTAAAATAATTAAAATATTTATTTTTTTATTTTAAACTTTATATATAATTTTTTATAATATTTATTAATTAATATATTATTACTAAAAATAGGAATAAAAATTAAAGCATAAAATCTTTTAATAGTAAATATTAATAAAACTATTATAAATTTTAATACTAAACAAGAAATATTTAAACTAGTCCGCTAAACTTAAAATATTTAAAGAATAATATATAATATAGCAATTTTTATGTAAAAATAATACAAGTTATAAACTAATAAAAAAAAACGCCTAATAGATTTTAAAATAAAAAACAAAATCTTTTTAAAAAAAAAAAGCTTTGCAATATAAGCACTAACTATTAAATTAAACTTTTAATTAATTAAACTTTTTAAAATCCTAAAAAAATAAAAATTTAGCTATATTTTTAATTTGCTTAATTTTTATAAAATAAAAAACCTATTTTATACTAACTAATTATAAAAAATAAATAATAATTCTTTATTTTAATAAATCTAATTATTACTTTTAGCTAAAAATATTAATAATAAAACAAAATTTAAAATTAAACAAATTAAATAATTAAAAATATATAAAAAAAACAAAAAACTATAATACTAAATTGCTTAAAAAAGCTATAATCCTAATAATACTTAATATATAACCTAAAATTTTAAAAATATACTAATTAAGCTTAACTAATTTATAAAACTTATAAAAAAATATCTAGACCTTTTATAAGATTATAAAAATAAATATATATAATAATAGCTAACAAATTTATAAGCAATTATAAAAACAATAATAAAACAATATAATATAAAAAAACTATATAAACCTAACATTATTAATAATTTTAAATTAAAACTATGTTTAAACTTTTAGTTTTAAAAAAAGTAGTATAACAATTAGTATAATTTTAGCAAAACCTATAAAAACTCCAAACCTATATAGCAATAAAATAAAAAATCTATATACGGATTAACCTATAATTTTACAGCTATATATATAAAGTCTATATTTACCCACCTTATAAATTCTGACTTTTCTTTTTTTTTTTTTTTTTTTAGCTTAAAGTTTTTGTCTATAATATTAATAAACTAGCTATAGGAGCTTTACTCGACTAATCGTGACAAAAACAAAGTTATTAATCTAGTTTTTAATTAGTTAATTTTACTACTTTTTAAGTTTAAAAGTAATAAGTATTATTAAAGCAGTACTTAGTACTTATAAAACTATTAATTATTGCTATAAATTTAAAAATAAATAGTTTTATATTATTTAATATTTATATATTTAGTATACTAAAAAATCTATATAGATTTTTATAGTAATATATAGCTAATAATTTTATAGTATTTGTTTTTTTATTAAATAAAGTTATAATTAAATAGCTAAACTTATTTATAAATATTTATATATAGTTATAACTTTATTAGTTAAGTAATATATTTTTATTATTTATTATTATATATTATTATATTATAACTAGTATAAAAAATAAATAAAAAAAACTAAAAGTTTTATTTTGTAATATTTTGTTTTTTTTATAGTTATAATAATTATATATATATTATTTATAATTATATTTTAAATAAAACTAATAATATTTTTATTTTAATATTTTAATTGTTTTATATTAATTTTAATATATAATAATTAAAAATATATAAGTTTTTTAAATTAAAGCTATATAAAAAAAAATAGTTTTATTTAAAATAACTTTAAATATATATAGTTTTTTATTTTTATTTTTTAAATTTTATAGTTAGTTTTTTTGTTTAATTAGGTTTACTAGGTTAGTTTTTTAGAAAATATTAAATAAAAAATTTATAGTTAATATAAAACTTAATATTTTATTAAACAGGACTAATATTATTATTATTTTTTAAGTTTTTTTAGTTTTAACTATAAAAAGCTTAGTTATTTTTTTTAATAAAATATTAGCTATTATATTTTTTTATTTTAGTTAGTATTAAAAAGTAATATTAAAGTTTAATAAAAAATCGGCCTAATATATTTATTATATTAATAAAATCTATTTATTTAAAAAATATAATAAAGTTTAATAATTAGTTATTATAAAAAATTTAGTTCTAAAAAGCTCTAAATAATAATATTTTAAAATTTATATTATTATTAAAAATTTATAGTTTTAAATTAAATAAGCTTGTTTAGTTAATATTTTATAAGTTTTTAAGTTATATTTTTTTATTGCTACTAAATAACTTTTTTTATTATATTATATAAAATATTTATTTTTATTTATATTAATTAGCTAAGCTTAAAAAAAACTAAAACAAATATTTTATATATTAATAGTTTTATATATTTAAAAACTTGTTTTTATTTTAGTTCTATTATGAATAGCTTATTTTTTTTTAATAGTTAATTTAAAAAAATAGTAATTTTACTAATATAATAAATAAACATATAAATATAATTATAAAGCTTAAAAAATAACTAAATTAATTTACTACTTTTAAAATTATTAAAATCTTAATCTAAAATTGTTTAGATTTTTATAAAATTAATTTTAATCTTTATTTTAGTTTTTATAACTATTTTTAAATAATTAATAATAAATATATTAAAATAAAACTTTTTAATATTTTTTTAATATTTAGCTTAATATAAATAATAGATTATTTTTTTATAATAAGTTTACTATTATTTTTTAGTTTTAAAATAAATTAAAATATTATTTATATAAATATTTATAAATTTATATATTAATAAAAGCTTACAACTAAATAGGTTTTATTTTTAAACTAAATAATTCTATAATTAATAATAATTAATAAAAAGCTTTAATAATATTTAGTTTTATAAAACAAATAATATTATAATAATTAAATATAGTACTACTAATATTTAAAACTAATATGATTTTATTTTTTAAATATATATTTTTTTATTAATAATTAATTATAAATTTATGTTTAATTAATTTAAGTTTAAGTATAAATAAAATAAAAACAACGTTTAAATTTATATTTTATTTAATAAAGTTTATAATTAGCAATTTATTTATAAATTTTTTTTTAAATAAAATAAACTATATAAATATTTAATATTAATAAAGCTTAAACGTATATTTTTTATTATTAAATTTTAGTATTATATTAAATCTTAGTTATAATAATAGTAAAGTTTTAGATTTTTCTTTTAAAAAAATCTTTTTAAATATAATAGCTAAAAAAGCAAAAAGTTTTGTATTAACTTTATATATTTAAGGTTTTTTTTTTATAAAATATTAATTAATTTTAAATTTTTTTTAAATAGCTTAGTATAATTATTTTTAATTATTATAAACTTAATTATAATAAGCTTTGTTAAAGTTTTTTTAGCTAGTTGCTTTTATTTATTTTAATAAAAATAATTCTAAAAGTTTTGTATAATTTTTTTAATAGCGGTTTAGTTTTTTTTTTTTTTTAAATTATCATATAAACTTTTTTTATTTTAGGTTTAAATATTCTAGATTTTTTTTATATTTTTTTAATTTTAGTTATTTTTAAAATAATTGTTTTATTTTTTTAAAATTGTTTTAATATTTAATTATATTAATTAGTATTTTTTTATATTTTTAGGTTTATATTTTATTATTTATAGTTAAAAAGTTTAACTATAATTATTAATAAAAATTAAACTAATAAAAATAAATTATTTAGCTAAATTAATTATTACTTTTAAGTTTTTATTAAAATATTTTATTTTATTAACTATTTAATATTAATAATAATATTATAATTAAAATTAATAACTTAAAATATTTAGTTTTTAAAATTTAATTAAATAAACTATTTTTATTTTTAATTATTATTTAATTTATTATATAAACTTATAACTAATTATTAAAAAAATATAAGTTTTAGTATTATATAAAACTAAAGTTTTTATTTTAATACTATTAATTTATAATTAAATAAATATTTTAAAAATAATTAATTTGTTTTAATTATATATTTTAATTAAAATAAATAAAAAAACTAATAAAAAAACTATTAAAGCTATTTTTATAATAGATTTTTTTTATTAATTAAATATTTATAACTATAAGTTTTTATTAAAATAATTAACTAATAAATATTTTTTTTTATTATAAATAAAACAAATTTTATTATTTTAATAAGTTTTTTTTTTTTTATAATTAATGCTTATTTTAATTATTTTAAAATAAATATTTTAAAACTTTTAAAATTAACTAAAAATTAGTAAGCAAGTTTATTAAAAAACTTAGTTATTTAAATTAGATTTTTATTTAATTAAATTAATAAGTTTAATTTATTAATAGTTTTTATAAACTTATTTAATATTATATATTAATTTAATAATTTTATTAATAAATAATTTATAAAAAATATTTAAATTTATAAAAACTTTATATAAATTTTTTTTAAGTTTATATAAAAATAATTTTATAATTTATATTTTTATTATAATTTAATAACTTAATATTTTTAAACTAAACTATTAAATATAAAAATAAACTTATTAATATTTTTATTAATTTTATATATATAAACTTAAAATATTTTATAAATAATAATTATTTAATTAAAATTATAATAAACTATTAATAAAACTTAAATTATTTTAATAATATTATTAAATAAAACTTTATTTTTTATAAACTTATTAAAATAAATTTTTTATATTTTAGTTTTTTTAATATAAAAAATATTTAAAATATTAAAAAATAAACTAATAAAATAAAAAATAAATAAAATAATAAAACTAAAAAGTTTAAAATTAATATTTTTAAATATATTTTTTATTATTAAATTATAGTTATTTTTTAAAAATATTAAAATAAATATATTAAAAAATTAATATTTTATTTTTTTTATTTATTAAAAAAGTTTTATTAAAACTTATATAAAATTATAAGCTTATATAGCTATAATATTTTTTAATTTATTTTAAATTGTTTTAATTCTAGTTTAAATTTTGTTTTTTTTAATTTTAATTTTTAATTTTTTTTAGATTTTTTTTTAAATATTAGTTTGCTTAAAATATTTATAAAAAAGTTTAATATTTAAAATTTTATTTTTTTATAAAAGTTTATTTTTTTATTTTTTTTAATAATAAAAAACTAATTATATTTAAAAATTAAAATTTTTTTAATTATTTAAAAACTAAAAATAAAATAAAAATATTTAAAGTTAGATTTTTTATAAATTATTAGTTTTTAAATAATATAAAAATTAAAAATTATATTAAAATTATATTAAAATTAAATTTATATTATAAAATATATAATTTTTTATATTAAATATATAACTAAAAAAAAAAATTTATTTATATTTTATTAATTATAATAAAATTAAAAATATATATTTATTAAATATTTATTAATAAATAATTAATAAATTTAAAATAATATTATAATTAATTAAATAAAGTTTTTATAGCTAGTTTATTTATATTATAAATAAAAACTTTAAACTAAAAAAAAAAAAAAAAAAAAAAAAAAAAATTAAAGTTTATAAAATAAATAAATATAGATTTTATATATATAGCTATAGAATTATAGGTTGGTCTATATATAGACTTTTTATTTTATTGCTATATAGGTCTAAAGTTCTTACAAGTCTTACTAAAACTATACTAACTATTATAGTACTAATAAAAAAGTATAAAACAAGGCAGCTATTTTTTAACTATAAGCTAACTAGCTAGTTTTATTAGTTCTAAATTAAATATATTTTAATAATATAATAAGTTTAAATATTCTAATTATTATTTAAATAATATAAAATATACTATTTTCTTTGCTAAAATTATTAGCAAATTTAGTTCTAATTTTTAATATATATAATTTAAATAGTTTTATTTTAATTATATATATATAAATTTTGTTTTTTGCTTTAATTATTAATAAATAGCTTTTTAATAATATTTATATAACTTAAAAAATATACTTTTTAAAATAGTATAATATAAAGCGCTTTTTAAATATTTAAAACTTTTAAAATTAGGCCGATCTAATAACTTTTGTTTTATAAATAAAAACTATTTTATAATTAAAACTTAAATTATATTAGATTTAGCTTTAAACTAGATCTTAAAAATATTTAATGTTTTAAGCCTATTATATTTATTACTAGGCTTAATTTTTAAGTTAAATAAAAACTAGCAATAAATTTACTATTTTTTTTTAAAGTTAAATTAATAAATAATCTAATATATTTTATTTAATTCTAGTAGTATATTTATACTGCTAGCTTTTTAGTTTTAAATAAAAAAACTGCTTTTTTTTAGTTTCTGGACTACTTTTTTTATTTTTAACCTTTTTATAGAAAGCTTTTATTAGCTGCTAGAAAAATTACTTCTTTTTATACATACTACACACTATTTAAACAATTTTATATTTATAGTTTTTTTAGTTTAATAAAACTATATATAAATAGTTTATTAAAAATATAATTAGCTTTTAAATATATTAAATTTTATATTAAATAAACAAAAAATAGTAAAAATATATGTTTTAAAATCTTTAAAATCAAAATTAATATAATTTTAATATAGGTTTAATTATTAAAAATAAAACTAACTAAAATTAATAAAATTATATCTAAAGTATTTAAAAAACTGCGCTTTTTTTACTACAAAATTAAATAGATTTTAAACTACTTAAACTTTTATTTATTAGTAATTTTTTTAAAAAGATTGTTTTTTTTATATATATAGGGCTTATTTTTTATATTTTAAATATATATATTTATAAAATAAAACCTTAAATAATAACATAATTTATTAAGCAACTTTAATAAAATTTATTTTTTAATAAATATAAACTATAAATATTTTTATTTATTTATAAATATATTAAAAATAAGCTTTAGCAGCTTTTAATATAAAAAAAGCCTAGTAGTAAAACTTTAGTATAAAAGTTTTTTTATTTTAAAATTATAAATTTTTGCTTATTTTTGCTTTAATATTAAAACAAATTTAAATATTAATATATATACTAAAAATTAAATATAGTAATAATTTATATTAATAATATAATAGCTTAATAAAAACTAGCTAATATATTAATAAAAAACTTGTTTTTTTTAGACTTGCTTTAAAAATTTTTTATATTTATAATATATTAAAATATTTATTTTTAAATCTGCTAAATAACTTTTTAAATAATAGATTAACAAATATTTTTTTAAGCTGATTTTATTATAATTACTAACCTATATTCTAACTAGCAAAACTTATTAAAGGCTAGCTTACCCTACGCTTCTAAAACAAAATAAACTTATATAGCTAGTACTATAAAAACTTATATATCTATTTAGTATATACTAGCTTAATAAAATTAATATAAAAAAACTATAAATTAATAATAAAAATATATAAAATATAGTACTTAAACTAAAATATAATAACTTAGCTTATATTGCTTTAAATATTAGTTTTTTATATATATAATAAAACATATAATCTTTTTTAAAAAATAATTTAAAGCTTATTAATAAGCTTATATATATTTATACTATATTTAGTCTATATTAACTTTATATTAAATATATTAATATTTAAAAGTTTTTATATTTATTGCTTAATTTAAAATATAATATACTTATTTTTTTATAAATAAAGAACTTTAAAAAAAAACCTAGTTATAAAATTAATATTAGCTAAACTTATATTAAAAATAGTTATAGCTAATAAAAACTTATATAATATAATATAGCTGTTTTTATTTAAAAGAAATTATTTATAATAATTCTAACCTAAATAACTCTTAAAAATAGCATATATTAAGCTTTTTAAAATTAATAATATAATAAATATAAAATAGATTATATTTTTAAATATTCTTTTATAATATAAAAATAAACAAAAACTGCTTTAGAATTTATATAGTATTAGATATAATAAAAAGACTAACTTACTTAATAATTTATATAAATAAATTATTAAACTAAAAAAATATACTAACTTATATTATAAATTATTTGCTACTATTTTAACTTATATATAGCGCTTTTATAAAAACCTAAACAAAAAATATATTTTAAAATAAGTTAATTTGCTTAAGTATTAATTATAATATATATATAAATTATAGCTTTTATTATAATACTATTTAATATGCTTATAATATAAAAATAAACAAAAAAAAATTAAAACTATTAAGTTATTAGTTTTTTAATATAATAAAATAGTATTATAAAATATTAATAAATAAAAAACTCTAAGCTTTAAAATATTTTATTTTAAGATTAATTATAAAATATTTTAATATTAAAAAAACTAAACATAAATAAAACTTGTTTTTTTATTATAATATATTTATATATAAAATTTAGCTTAATAATTATATAAATATATTATATTTTAATTATTATTATAATACTATATATATAATAAATGTTGGATTAATCGTACGCAATTAGCTAGGGCACTTACGGACCCCTTCGTACGAAGGGGTCTGGCCAAGGGGTCTAGGCCAAGGGGTCCGGCTAGGGACCACTTATAGACCCCTTCGTACGAAGGGGTATATAGGGGGCTCCCACCTACCCATTTCTTTCCTTTCTTTTCTTCCTTTGAGTGTGGCATATAGTGAATAGACTGTATTCTACCAACCTTGCAGGCATATACTGCTGCCTTGGAAATATGCAGTACACTCCATTCAAACAATAAAAATATATAATAGCTTATAATAACTTAATAAAAAATTTTAATTATAAAAAAGTTAAAGTTAAATTTAACCTAAATATAATTTAAAAGAAATCTATTTAAAAAACTATAATTTAACTTAAAACTTAAATATTATTTATTTTAAATTTATATTATATTTGTTTTATTTATATTTTACTTTTTTTTTTAATATTTTTTTTATTAGCAATATAATAAACTTATTTTTAAATATTACTAATTATTTCTTAAAAAAAAACTATATAAATTAATATTAAATTTATTTTTAATTTATTTAGAATATTTATAACTAATAAAACAAAAAGCTTTAAAAACTTTTTTATTAATTTAGTTTAAACAAATAGTTTAGCAAACTTATATAAATAAATTTTATTACTTATTAATATTATAATTATTTATATTAAATTAAAATTAAATTAAAATTAAATTTATATTAAATTTATATAATATATTTATAAAAATATAATTATTAAAATAATTATTTTTATAAATATAAATATAATAAATATATTTAAAAATATTTATATTTATATTATTATTATAATAAATATTAAAATCCTATATTAATTTAATATTAAATTTGATTTATATTTATATTATATATATTTTAATTATATAATAAATATAATAAATATAATATATTTAATACTTTATTATAATTATAAATTTTTAATTTATTTAAATTAGCTTTAAATTTATTTTAAATTTATATAAAACTTGTTACGATCAATCAAGTAAAGCTTCTATACCTAGTTTATTAATACTATAAATAAAGACTTTAAGCTAAAAAAGAAAAAAAAAAAGAAAAAAAGTTAGAATTTATAAAGTAAATAAATATAGACTTTGTATATATAGCTTCAAAGCTAGGTTGATCTATACATAAACTTTTTATTTTATTGCTATATAAGTCTAGACTTCTTATAGGTTTCGCTAAAACTATACCTAAAACTATATAAACTATACTAACTATTACACTACTTTTTTCTAAAACTAAAAGTTTAAACATAGTTTTAACTTAAAGTTACTAATAATATTAGGTTTATATAGTTTTTCTATATTATATTGCTTTATTATTATTTTTATAATTATTTATAAATTTATTAATTATTACTATATATATTTATTTTTATAATTTTATAAAATTAGTCAAGTTTAATTAATACGTTTTTAAAATTCTAAGCTACGTACTAAGTATTATTAAAATTACAGCCTTTTTAAATAATTTAGTATTATAACTCTTTACTTTTTTTATATACTTTTAATTGTTTGATTTATTTAACTTTAAATTCTGTTTTATTATTAATATTTTTAATTAAAAATAATAATTAGATTTATTAAAATAAAGGATTATTGCTTACTTTTTATAATTAATTAATATAAAATAAGTTTTTTATTTTATAAAAATTAAACAAGTTAAAAATATAACTAAATTTTTGTCTTTTTAGGATTTCAAAAAGTCTAACTAACTAAGAATCTAATCTAATAGTTAGTACTTATATTATAAAACTTTTTTTTTTTTAAAAAAACCTTGTTTTTTATTTTAAAATCTATTAAATATTTTTTTTATTAGCTTATAGCTTGTATTGTTTTTATATAAAAGTTACTATATTATATATTATTTTTTAAACATTTTAGGTTTAGCAAACCAGTTTAAATATTTATTGTTTAATATTAAAATTTATAATAATTTTATTAATATTTACTTTTAAAAAGTTTTATGCTTTAATTTTTATTGCTATTTTTAGTAATAATATATTAATTAATAAATACTATAAAAAATTATATATAAAATTTAAAATAAAAAAATAAATATTTTAAATATTTTAATATTTATTAATATAGAAATAAAATTATTAGTCTAGTTTTTAATTAGTTAATTTTATTACTTTTTAGGTTTAAGGGTAATAAATACTACTAAAGCAGTACTTAGTGCTTATAAAACTATTAATTATTGCTATAAACTTAAAAATAAATAGTTCTATATTATTTAATATTTATATATTTAATATACTAAAAAATCTATATAAATTTTTATAGTATTATATAGCTAATAATTTTATAATATTTGTTTTTTTGCTAAGTAAAGTTATAATTAAATAGCTAAACTTGTTTATAAATATTTATATATAGTTATAACTTTATTAGTTAAATAATATATTTTTGCTATTTATTACTATATATTGCTATATTATAGCTAATATAAATAATAAGTAAAAAAAGCTAGAAGTTTTGTTTTATAATAATTTTTTTTTTTTATAGTTATAATAATTATATATATTATTTATAATTATATTTTAAATAAAACTAATAATATTTTTGCTTTAATATTTTGATTATTTTATATTAATTTTAGTATATTATAATTAAAAATATATAAGCTTTTTAAATTAAAGCTATATAAAAAAAATAGTTCTATTTAAAATAACTTTAAATATATATAGCTTTTTATTTTTATTTTTTAAATTTTATAGCTAGTTTTTTTATTTAATTAGGTTTATTAAATTAGTTTTTTAAAAAAAATTAAATAAAAAATCTATAGTTAATATAAAACTTAGCATTTTATTAAGCAGAACTAATACTATTATTTGTTTTTTAGTTTTTTTAGTTTTAATTATAAAAAGCTTAATTATTTTTTTTAATAAAATATTAGTTATTATATTTTTTTATTTTAGTTAATATTAAAAAATAATATTAAAGTTTAATAAAAAATTAGCGTAATATATTTATTATATTAATAAAATTTATTTATTTAAAAAATATAATAAAGTTTAATAATTAGTTATTATAAAAAATTTAGTTTTAAAAAGTTTTAAGTAATAATATTTTAAAATTTATATTATTATTAAAAATTTATAGTTTTAAATTAAATAAGTTTGTTTAGTTAGTATTATTATTTTAAAAAAATATTTTATAAGTTTTTAAGTTATATTTTTTTATTACTACTAAATAACTTTTTTTATTATATTACATAAAATATTTATTTTTATTTATATTAATTAGCTAAGCTTAAAAAAAACTAAAACAAATATTTTATAAACTAGTAGTTTTATATATTTAAAAGCTTATTTTTGTTTTAATTCTATTATAAATAGCTTATTTTTTTTAATAGTTAATTTAAAAAAATAATAATTTTACTAATATAATAAATAAATATATAAACATAATTATAAAACCTAAAAAATAACTAAATTAATTTAATATTTTTAAAATTATTAAAGTTTTAATTTAAAATTGTTTAAATTTTTATAAAATTAATTCTAATTTTTATTTTAGTTTTTATCATTATTTTTAAATAATTAATAATAAATATATTAAAACAAAACTTCTTAATATTTTTTTAATATTTAGTTTAATATAAATAATAAATTATTTCTTTATAATAAATTTAGTACTATTTTTTAGTTTTAAAATAAATTAAAATATTATTTATATAAATATTTATAAACTTATTTAAAAGTTTTTAAATTTATATATTAATAAAAACTTATTACTAAATAGGTTTTATTTTTAAACTAAATAATAAAACTTTTTATTAAAATATTTTTTTATAAGTTTAAAAAAAAAAAAATAATATAATTTTATAATTAATAATAATTAATAAAAAGCTTTAATAATATCTAGTTTTATAAATTAAATAATATTATAATAATTAAATATAATATTATTAATATTTAAAACTAATATAATTTAATTTTTTAAATATATATTTTTTTATTAATAATTAATTATAAACTTATATTTAGTTAATTTAAATTTAAATATAAATAAAACAAAAATAATATTTAAATTTATATTTTATTTAATAAAGTTTATAATTAGCAATTTATTTATAATTTTTTTTTAAATAAAATAAACTATATAAATATATAATATTAATAAAAATTAAAAATATATTTTTTATTATTAAGTTTTAGTACTATATTAAATTTTAATTATAATAATAGTAAAGTTTTAGATTTTTTTTTTAAAAAAAACTTTTTTAAATATAATAGCTAAAAAAATAAAAAACTTTATATTAATTTTATATACTAAAAGTTTTTTTTTTTTTTAAAATAAAATCGGTTTATTATTAAAAGTTTTTTATAGTATTACTTAGTTAATTTAAATTTATTTTTTTTATAAAATATTAATTACTTTTAAATTTTTTTTAAATAGTTTAGTATAGTTATTTTTAGTTATTACAAACTTAATTATAATAAGTTTTTTTAAAACTTTTTTAGCTAGTTATTTTTATTTATTTTAATAAAAATAATTCTAAAAGTTTTATATAATTTTTTTAATAATAATTTAGGTTTTTTTTTTTAAAAAAATTATTATATAAACCTTTTTTATTTTAGGTTTAAAAGTCCTAAGTTTTTTTTGGGTTTTTTTAGTTTTAGTTATTTTTAAAATAATTATTTTATTTTTAAAAAATTATTTTAATATTTAATAATATTTTTTTAATACTTAATTATATTAATTTATATTTTTTTATATTTTTAGGTTTATATTTTATTATTTATAACTAAAAAGTTTAACTATAATTATTAATAAAAATTAAACTAATAAAAATAAATTATTTAGCTAAATTAATTATTATTTTTAAGTTTTTATTAAAATATTTTATTTTATTAATTATTTAATATTAATAATAATATTATAACTAAAATTAATAACCTAAAATATTTAGTTTTTAAATTATTAATTATTAATTTTTATAGTATATATTAAATATTTATAAATTTTGCTAACTATTTTGCTTTAATAGTTATAAAACTTTTAAAGTTTAGCTAGCTAAACTATTTTTATTTTTAATTATTATTTAACTTGTTATATAAACTTATAGCTAATTATTAAAAAAGTATAAGCTTTAATATTATATAAAATTAAAATTTTTATTTTAATATTATTAATTTATAATTAAATAAATATTTTAAAAATAATTAATTTGTTTTAGTTATATATTTTAACTAAAATAAATAAAAAAACTAATAAAAAACTTTTTGTTAGTTCTATTTGTTTTTTAAATTAAATAAACTTTTAAAACTATTTTTATTATAGCTTTTTTTTATTAATTAAATATTTAAAACTTTAAACTTTTAATTAAAATAATTAACTAATATATATATTTTTTTTTATTATAAATAAAACAGGTTTTATTATTTTAATAAGCTTTTTTTTTTTTATAATTAGCGCTTATTTTAACTATTTTAAAATAAATATTTTAAAACTTTTAAAATTAACTAAAAGTTAATAAGCTAGTTTATTAAAAACTTAATTATTTAAATTAAATTTTTAATTAATTAAACTAATAAATTTAATTTATTAATAATTTTTATAAGCTTGCTTAATATTATATATTAATTTAATAACTTTATTAATAAATAATTTATAAAAAATATCTAAATTTATAAAAACTTTATATAAATTTTTTTTTAAGTTTATAAAAAAAAAATCTTATAATTTATATTTTTATTATAATTTAGCAAATTAATATTTTTAAGCTAAACTATTAAATATAAAAATAAATTTATTAATATTTTTATTAGCTTTATATATATAAACTTAAAATATTTTATAAATAGTAATTATTTAGTTAGAATTATAACAAACTATTAATAAAGCTTAAATTATTTTAGTAATATTATTAAATAGTTTTTTAATTAAATAAAAATATATTTTTATTAATTTTTTAGTATATTTTTTTAATTAGCTTATAATATATTAAAATTAATTATTTTTAGTTTAAAACATAATAATATTTTTATTTAGTTTTTTTATTAATTTATAAACCTAATTATTAAATAAAACTTTATTTTTTATAAATTTATTAAAATTAGTTTTTTATATTTTAGTTTTTTTAATATAAATAAAGTTTAAAGCATTAAAAAATAAACTAATAAAACAAAAAATAAATAAAGTAGCAAAACTAAAAAGTTTATTTATGTTTTGCTAATTATAACAAAATAAAAAATATATATTTATTAAATATTTATTAATAAATAATTAATAAGCTTAAAGTAATATTATAATTAATTAAATAAAGTTTTTATAGCTAGTTTATTAATATTATAAATAAAGATTTAAGCTAAAAAAAAAAAAAAAAAAATTTAAAGTTTATAAAATAAGTAGATATAAACTTTATATATATAGCTGTAAAGTTAGGTTGGTCCATACATAGATTTTTTATTTTATTACTATATAGGTTTAGAGTTCTTGCAGGTTTTGCTAAGACTATATTTAAAACTATATAGATTATACTAACTGTTACAAAACTTTCTTTTGCTATATAAGTTAGAAAAAGCAGAGCTAGCGGGCTGTTTTTTTATAAAAACTATTTTAAAAAACATAATAATAATAATAAATTAAAAATAATAAAATAAAATAAAACTATTTTAATATTAATGCAAATTTAATATAAATTTATTACTATATAATATATATTAAAAATATATAATATTTAAAAAAAAAAAAAAACTTATAATATATAATAAAGCTTTTTATATAGCAAATTATATTAGTTTTATTTATATAAACTATTTTATTAAATTTAAACTAATTATTTATTATAATTTAAAATATAAATTTAAATAGTTTATAACTAGTTTTTAAAATAATAATATATTAAATTTTTTATTAATATTTTAATAATAATTTTAATTTAAAAACTAATTAAAAAAAACTTATATTTTTTTTAATATATATATATTTTTTATTTATAAAATATTTTATTATATATTATAAATAAATAATTTTATAAAATTTAAAAACTTACTATATAATTTATTTTTTTATAATATTATAATTATAAATATATATATATAATAAATATATAGCAAATTTATTTTGTTTGCTGTTTTAATTACTAAAGCTTAAAAACTAAAAAAAATAATAATAATAAATTATTAAAAAATAAAATTTTATTATTTTAATATATTATTTTTTTTATTTGCTTTATATTTTAGTAGTAAGCAGTTTATAACTAGCTTTTAAAGTAGCAATATATCAAACTTTCTATTAGTGCTCTAATAGCAGCTTTAATCTAAAAGCTAGCTAAAAAAGGCTTACGCTCCCCCTAATACATGCGTACCCCCTACTTGTGGAGTGCCCTATTATGTGCTGTAGATTGACACGTTGGCGGACGACATCTTCTCAAAGATTGGCGGGAAACAACTAGATGCTCATATGATTCAGAAACTATCGGGTTCTCTCCCTTTGCTCCTAAAAGCTTTGGCACTCAATATTGGTTACCAAAACCAAACCCGAGCTCAACGAGATCTAATGGTTTTCATTCACAAACACAGCGAGTAGGTCAAGTTTCCCTACAATTAGATTATACGGTGGGATGCGGCTCAGTCTAGCTAGTGGTGTTTTTAGGCACGCTAATATCGATTTACACTCATTATATTAGGCAGAAGAGTAGCGAGCTAACAGTACCGCTTTCAGAGCAATTACGTGGTCCTTCCGAAGTCATTATCATTATGGCAAAGATCTAGGCTCCGAAACAAGTACTAGCCCAGTACTACAGCCAATAGAGATAATTGGTCGTTGGCTAGCATCTAGGGACGAGTCGAAGTTTGAAAAGTTCGACACCGAGCCCCCAGAGGATGTTCGCGAAAGTGTAACTCAAGAAGAATGCACAAGGGTTCTCCAACTAATGATACCCAAATTAGAAGAGTATAGAAAAATGGTTGTCGAGGATCCTAGCTATATGTGGATGCTTACACGACTACGTCGGGATCTTATCCTCTCTACGGCTCAAAACAGCATTCTAAATCAAATCAGTAGCGCGATTTAATCGGATTTTCCTCAAACTCGTAATATTAGCCGATGGAAGTCCCCAGAGGAAGTCCATGCAATCTTCATATTGCATTGGGATGTAATAGGGTTTCTCCGCCAACAAGACTACGACATTCCTTATTCTGAGGCTATCGCGAACGCTGTTACGCTGACGGGGACTCATACCCACGCTCAGGCTCTTACCTGCCGGCAGTATATGGCGCAGATGTGGCCATTGACAGGAGTGCAGACACTGAAACTAATTCAAGAAACTTTGAAGGCGACCGACCGCTCGAAGAACTTATTCTGTTAGTCGTTTCCTTAGAAATAGATGAAATTGCTGTCATTCCCCGATACTTACACATCACAGTCAATACCCCTTGTCGCTTAAGTTTGGAAGCGGTGATTGTCGATCGCTCATCTGTCGTCGTGACAGCATCAGGACTCCCTTACTTCATAGCAGAAATAGGAGAACAGTTATCATGGCTGGGCTCCGCCTTGCAACCGTCGCCAGCCAAGGCCGGCATATATATCTGCACTCCATCTCTGGCCAGAATTACCCCCCGAGATTACGCGTCACCCAATATTGAATTTGACATCTATTATGGCGTTAGACTATGTGATTCTAGTGGTCAAAGTCCGAACGGCCAGTGCTGGAGTCATCTATTCTCTACCCCTGTCATCGCTGGCGGCTTTCCAATACTGCACAGACAGGAACCTGACACTGGTGTAGAGATGCCACTCGAACTCATGGTTGCTTTGACGGGCACTAGATACCTCGATACCTTCAACTCGAATACCTTCATCAAAGGCTTCAACACCATGCTGGTACCAGCCAAGCAATCGAAAGACTTGATAGTCTGGCATCTCCTGCGTAGCCGTAAACCCTCCAGACGCATTTCTTACCTCGTATCGAACCTTGAGCCTGCATATATAACAAGGGCAGATCTCGAAAAGTCCCGTCATGTGTTAGGATGGTGCGCTGATGCAACCTCTATCGTCGGTAGGTTTGCATACTCTATTCATAGAGGGATCACATCGCTGACAACTCATCCTTCACTAGGAACGACTTATGCGACATACGATATAGGAAGATCTCGTCTTCCTAAAGCGCATTCCCATCACAGGTTGGAAAAGGTTGAGGTATCAGCCGGCCAATTTGTCACCGGCACAGCAGCGTTTACTCTTGGAAGGAGAGAGAAACCTGTACACATCTCTAGATTTGGTTATCTTACGAAACTTCAATGGATATCTTCCAAGTATATGGTTCTATGGGACGAGAGCGATAAGAGGGGCTGGTTAGTAAACGGAGCCAGCGCCCTTCTTCATATTCTTCGGGCATCCTTGCAGCATAGCAAACGCAAGTTCCAGTCGGCATGGCTGCTAGACCCAAACGCCGTAAAAGACCCACAGGATCTAACTCGGCCTGATGCTGCCCTTCAAGTCCTGATTGACGAGAGTAATCGCAACCTGACATTATACATGGACAAGACCGAGGTTTACGAAGAAAATATAAGGGAAGGCGTGATAACGAACAACACCTCGAGAAGACAAACCCGACATTACCGTCTAGAGGATAGGATTGAGCACATCTACAACATCCTGGAAAAGCTGATCGACCATCAAACGGATGCGGAACGACGGAGCGGTGTACAAATTAATATTCGGCCTCGACGGCAATTAGAGGGCTGGGACTTCCAAGATCTAGTCAAGGACGGCGATCCCATCTTCCCTCGCGTGGCAACCCTGCCAACCATCGGGAAGGGTTGGGTAGACTTCACCCGAGCAATCCACGCAGTGACGTTATTCGGCAGCGGATTCGGCGAGCTGATCCAACCACGACACACAAACCCAAGCGCGACAATCTGCAGTCGCTGGTCCCTGCTGCCGAAAGAAAGCTACTACCTCGCAGCCTGCGTGTCGGATCTGCTGGAAATCATGGAGGCAGACGGCGACGCGGCGTCTAACCCCCGACGGCTATGCGACGACATCATCTGGCACATGAAGCGGGCAACATTCGACCCGTGCCCCTGCACCAAGGACGCGCAGAAAAGCCACCACGACCCCGTTCAAGCGCTCTTTCCCTTGAGATTCACGGGCAGCCTGAAGAAAAAGGAGCAGGTAGATCTCGAGGGCGCCGGGGCCGTGGTATTCGGACATAACATGAGTCTGCACTGGCACTGGAAGGACTCGGGGGATCCGGTGAAGGGCGACCCGCCGGCGGAAACCTTGGTCGTGGTCGATCCGTTCGAGGACAGCGGCATCGGGTCGAGTCTTGGCTCCTCGAGGCTCCTTTCCGTGTCCGATCCGAGCAGCGCCGGGTCGACGGGGGACGAATCCCCGATTCAGTCCCAGCTTCTCTCGCCGTCCAGCCCGTCTGAGACGCCTCTGCGGGGCCCAAAACCTGCGCTACATGGGATTGTTTCGTCGGTTAGGAAGAAGAGGAGAATTTTTGCGTATAATACCCGCGTCCCCGGGACATGAACAATCAACACGAGAACCCGTTTTCATTCGAGAACGGTTGCGCGCTGGGCCTGTGGTTCTTGGCGGCAGGATCCCCAAGGAGCATATCTAGTTGCGGACCCACCACCACTATACAGGCCTAGGGCCAGATGGGGATACAACTCTGCTAGTTAGAGTTCATAAGTTGGTCTGCAAGAGGAGGAATGGTTGAGACAGCTCAGATACTGCCTCATAAAACCCCTCAGTAGGATATACACGTGGCAGAAAGCTGAAATCTGCTATCGAGTGTATACTCGAATAGCTGGAGTGACTACGGGGGTCACTGGGGTAGTGTCGGTAGCCAAGAAGGGACAGGTAGTGAAGATGTGATTTTGCTCGAAGAGCTTGAATTGATACCCGATCTAGTATACTTTAACAGGGCTCGTTGGAATTACCACTTAGCCGTCCCTAATGATATATATTAATCTCGAGTAATAACTACTGTTGCAAAACTGAATATCGTGTTTGTTTTGGTCATTGTTCATGAGAACCAGGTCTGGTTTATCGCATCATTTTTGCCTCTACAATGCGCCGATAGCTTTTCGCGAGGGGGGCAAAAAGGACACAAGAAAAAAAAAGGAAAAAATTTAGAGGGGAATGTGGAATGGCAAGTGATGAAAGATAAAAAAAAGAAACTAAACAATCTCGGTGCTGTTGAATATCGAGAAAGAGGGGGGCTAGCAGAACTGCCTGTCCTTCCCAGTTACGATTGATAGGATGGGCATATATCACTGCAGGAAAGGCGTTTTCTCTCAAGTTCCCCCTATCCCTGCATGATTCTTCAGACTGAATTAAGCAGGAACCTTTTAGGTTTGCTCGCCTGCCCTTGGGCGACAGTTGTCTCTGCGCCACTTGTACGCTTGTGAATAGTATGGATATCGGCCCGAGCTCGCCGGTTTGCTCTTCGCTGTTTCATAACCTTGAATACTGCCCTCAGCAGACTGCTGCTGGTGAGAGAGTATCGCAATATAGATGAGATAGTGCGGAGACGGGCTTTCCTGCAACACTCGAAGACGCGGCCCGATTCTCGCTTCATCCGGCCGCCTGTCTCTACGCACTCGGACTTCTCGAGGCTCGAAAACATGCCATATGAGGGTGATAGGGCATTCTGATTCGGGTTGATGACGAGGCGACACTTGAAAGGCGTGATGGCGAGGAAGGACTCGAAGATAGATACGTTCAAGGCGAAGCGCGCAAGAGATATTCGCGACAGCCGGGCAGGAAGGGCGACGGGTCGAGATGTTATCGCGATGGCCAAGGAGGCTCGTCGTCGGTCGGTAGAACTAAGTCGAGAATCTCTACACCATCCCGGACATGCCCGACAAAAGCCTTCTCGTCCCCATCAAGAATTGATACGCGTTGGAAGGACTGCTGGCGACATTCGGGGATGCGAGAAGAGTCGTGTCATGATAGTGGCCATCTCGGTCTCGGTAGGTTGGCGCCGCAGAGTCAGGTCTCAGGAATTCGAGGGCAATGTTGCAAAATGCCGACTCCAGGCCATTCCAACTTTTAGTTGCCATTATCTTTCGTTCGACATTATTTTTGCGTTGTTGTTTGAGGTTGTAATAAAGTTAGGAGATCAATAATGCTAGATAGGTCTGGTATTACTAGACTAGGTTAGTGGTTAGTGTGGGTTCTGAAGGGCGCTTCATTGCATGGCCAGTGTGCACTTTATAAATGGGTCTGTTAGCACTGTATATACATCTCCACTTTGCATCATCTCCATTTTATTTGGGCAGGAGTTTCTAAACTGTGCGGAAAGTCGTCTTGTCACCAATGCTAAACAAGGCCATGAATGCGTTGATGACAACCCATGCAACAAGATATTATATCGATATGAGGAAAATTCGCATTTTCAATAGGTACTCTCTGCCCCGAAGCAGCTTGCCACAGCAATCTGTGGGCTTTTTTGAACAAACTAACATAACAGTTCAATGCCGCCCCCCAAAAAGAAGAAAAAAAGGCCATTGTGTTGATTAATATGGGTCTATTCAATAGACTAGTAGTCCCGGTGAGATCATGTTTACAATGGTGATAGGGATCCCCACCTCAGCAAGCTTACGCAGAGTCTTTCAATCAGCTCTAAATGTCACGTGGAAGTCACGTGTACTACCTCCACCTTCACCTTCCCTCCCTTCACCTTCCGCCCATTCAATCAGCTTGACTGTCCACGTCCCGATGCATCAGTGGGACATTTCAATTGCATATTTGTATCGCTGTTCTCTCCTTAGTCGGAAAGCAGTCGGGGAGGTGGTTGACTCTGGCCACCATGTTGATTTGTCTCACGTGCACTGCGATCCCCAGCGTTGACCCATGAGTCTGTGGCCACAATACACCAAATAGATCCGTCTCTTATCGCCTCCTGCAACTACGAAATGGAGGATACGCCAGAGGACCCAAAACCAAGCATAAGCGATGGTGGCGGTAGTGGAGGGGGAGGGGGAGGGGGAGGCGAGGATGTGTCCGCGACAGATACAGCTGCGCCGCCTGTAGCCGACTTACCTACCGTGTCTGCTCCGAATCCAGCCGCGAGTCTCGCACCGAGCTCAACGGGTTCGGCTGGGCACCGACCCTATGTACCGCAGTTCTCTGCTGCCACCCAGATGATCCTGTCGCGCATCAGCAGCAAGCCCGGCAGTTTGTCCGCAGCTCTTTCGTCCGCCTCGTCCATGGCAAGGGGCATCGAGAAGTCTACCTTCGAAGATGCTAAAAGACGACTCGTTATGAATATGAACACTTCGTTGACGATGCCTATGCCTATGCCAACTCTAAAACCCGGACAGGTTAGTTCCATGGGCAGCTCATTTCAGCTCCGAGCACCGCCAGTACCCATGCCCGCCCCGGGAACAACAAAGCCTGTTACCGCAAAGACGGTCATGCCCAAGCCTGTCCCAAATCCAGCAGCTCCGAAGCCGCTTTCATCTAAACAAAAAGGAAAGGCAGCACGGGGTACGAAGCGCAAGCGGGGTAAGGACGGCTTGGACACATCGTCAAGCCTGACGGAGCTATCTGACAGCGAGGCCGATGCAGCCGCAAAAGCGCAGAAGGCGGCCACCATGACGAAGTCGGGCCGACAAGTGCAAAAGCCGGCACAGTTCAACCCGGTGGATTCAGCAGGCTCCCAGAAGCGAAAGCACTACGGCAAGCGTACTGCCGAACAGGCTCTTTGCAAAGTATGCACTAGAGGACTCAGCCCGAGTATGAACCAGATCGTCTTCTGCGACGGCTGCAACTTCTGCTGGCACCAGATGTGCCACGATCCATACATCGACGACGAGTTCGTTAGTGACGAGTCCCGTTCGTGGTTTTGTGGCCGTTGCCTGTCGAAGCGTGAGAAGGCTCTCGCTAAGAAGAAGACGCTGGTGGAGTATAAGGGTGTCAGCTGGGCATCGAAGAGTGCAGATCAGGTCAGCTATATCCCAGCATTGCTTGCATGATAAGATTACATTGTTCTAACCGCTGCGCAGAGGCGTAAATATCTCACCGACATCCCACATGCTCAACTCGTCAACATCATAATGTACAGCACAGAGCTACATCCGGATCTCCCCATCTTCCCCGCCCAGGAGCCGGGGACGTCTACCAAACGGGGTTTGCAAGGATTATCGGCAGGGTCAACGGCAGCCGGCGCCCTCTCGCGAGCAGACGCAAAATCTAGCGGACCGGCGAGTTTCAATAGCGCAGTCTCGACGCCAGACACGAAGGCCTCAGACACGGGCGGGAAGTCGAGCGCGAAGAGGAAAGACTCTACCGAGGCTCAGGGCCAGGCAGAACGCGAATCGTCAGTCGAATCGATCCCACCCGCGTGGCCGAAAGTTGAACAGGGAGTTCTCGCCGGTCTGGATATGAACGAGGAGGATCTGCGAGACAACAACGACTTCGAAGCCTTCAGCGTCACTACCTACGACAGTAAAGGCCGAAAGGTGATGGAAAATGGTATGAGTGTATGAAGGTGAGGGAATGGATATAATCCACGCAGATACTACCTGCATAGTTGCTATAAGTGCTGCATTCGGTACTTGTACTGGTCACCTCCGGTAGGACATGTCTGTTTCATGACTGGTTTGTTCGGCGTTCAAAGTGCTCACGGCGTCTTCGCCCACGGACTATTAGCGGTGTTTTCATTATCAGCATACGGCTTTTTCCCCCTGGGGATGGGAGGGGCCCGGGGGGCAGGGCGTTAATACCTGTCATGTACCAATTATCTTTGCATAATACCCAAAATACACCTCCATACTTGGCGGTTTCTATAGGGGTAGGGATAGCCGCAAATATACGGCAAATATACGGCAAATATACGGCAAATGTACGGCTCCCAGTATGGAACGTTCCGTAAAAGTTAGGGGAGAAGTATGCGCACTCCTAAATTTGTTCCGTTTTAGATAATAGAACGTTCCGAACCGTTTAAGCCGCAAATTTGCTGTTCATTTAACTGAAGCGCTTTAAAAAAAAGACTATTTTATATTGCATACAAATGTTGAAGTGTTGGTATGGAAGCTTCCAAGACTGAATAAGAAGGAGCATTTCCTAACCGGGCAACAAAATTAGGTGCATAGAACTTTTGCTATACCTTTTTCTGGCACAAGCAACCCTTCGTTCCACTCATTCATACTTTATTCGCTAAAAACGAAGGCATTTTGTTAGCCCGCCGGTGGTTACTGAAGATTCTCTAGTATACACTACCTAGGTAGGTATGGATCGATGAGCTGCTACCTGACCAGAACACCCGAGAGGCACCAAAACAACACCCCTCCCTCGGGTTCTTCTATATTTCCCTGCCCGCGGAGCGTTGGCGCGGGGGTTCCTCCGATGGCGTATCCTTTGAAAGCGCAGGAAAGGCCATCACAGTTTCGGTGCCAAAACCTGCCAACATAGCTGCGGCCGCTGGGTGCATGCCTAGGGCCTCTGCGCGAGCCACCCACTCCTTTAAAGGGAGTACCTCTATATCCCCATCGTCTTCTGTAGCCCACGTCCGAAGGTCATCCAACCTCAATAATTTTCCGCCCAGATGATGCGTGAAACGCACCCCTATTTCCCGGCCGTGCTCTTTCCTATCCTTACTCGCAAATTTCTCTTCCGGATTGGCGCCGTCATCGCGTTCGACTACGACACCATTCATCACCACATCTATGATACCTCGCACCACATAACTGAGGGGGACTGAGTCGAGGGACCCGCTGACTTTTCCCCGGGTGTCCGGGACCGCCTTCATCATGCGGCAGTAATGGCGCAAGTTATACACCAGGTCAAGCTGTGGTTCATCGATGCGAGCGATGTTCGATGGCCGATGGATCCACACCGTCCACCCGGGACTGCAGGCCTTGACGAGTCTTTCCAGAAGTACCTCGCTTGCCCACTTACTTGACAAGTAACCCGGGGCCCACTGGACCGGTGGGGGGTATGCAATCAACGACTGAGGGCCGATTGAACTACGTCCCGCGCCCGCCGCGAAGCTGCATACTCCGCCACTTGAGATGAAATGAAAAGGGATGCGGCGGGGTAAACACAAAGTGGTAAGCTGGCTGGTAGACTGCACATTGGATAATCGAAGCGTATCATAGGACTTCAGGTATGATACATCGGCACCATTATGAATCACCAAGTCGGCCGAGGCAAAGATTTCGCGCGCGGTGCGTTCACCAAGGCCTATACGGGGTTGGTTGAGGTCACCTTCGTGCAGTACCACCTTTTTAAAACCTAACGTGCTGCGATGCTCCTCTATGTTGCGTATGCCGATGCAATAAATCTTCTCGATGTGTGCTTCTTCGATGAGAGCGTGTAGGAGAGCCCTACCAAGGTAGCCCGTGGCACCCGTGAGGACGATTACCTTGGGGGGAACTTGGATGTCTGGAAAATGGGGGCTGGACACACGAGGGAACATTCCTGGCGGCCGTGTTTCGGCCTCCCAATCGATCACTTCGTTGACCGGAGATTCGCTTCCATTCTTTTGGTCAATAAGGACCGTCATGCCCTTGACTGTGCTATTGTTGAACAGATCGACCAACCTGATTTCGACCCCGAAGTGGGCCTGTATGCGTGTCCGCAGCTTTAGAAGAAGAAGTGACGTCCCGCCGATGTGAAAGAAGTCGACGTGAGGGCCAATCGTTGATCCGTTGTTGTTAACAGCATGCGCTGGAATGAGCTCATTCCATAATTCTACCAGGTCTGCCGCTGTCCCTGTCAACCCGATTATGTATACAAATGTTGAAGTGTTGGTATGGAAGCCTCTAGGACTGGAGGTTCTGGCATCCAAAACTGGAATCCCCCATACCACGTTTGCCCCATAGGGCGGAGACCTTCGCATGAGCCTTACCTAACAAAGTTTGGACGAGATGAATGTTTGCGGCTAGTTTTGTAGCGTTCACCATATAATTAAGGGCGTAAAGATTTTAATATAAATAATATGGCCAGGTAAATATTATTTATACTAATATTTCTATTTAAAATATTTTTTAAATAAAAAAAAATAAGTATTATTTGAAAAGTTACTATTAATAAAAACAAATAACTATAGCATACAAAAATAATAAAAAAACAAATAATAATAGTTAACTTTTATATTAAACAATAACTAATAGTTATATTATTTAGTACTATATATATAAATATTATATTATTTCTAAAAAATATATCTAATAGTACTAATAGGATTAACTTTTGTTTTATTTTTTTAAAACTAGTTTTTTGTAATAAAAAAAATACCTAAAGCTAATTAAAATTAATTATTAATTCTAGTCCTAATATTACTAATCTAAAACTATAGCTATTTTTTAATTTTAAAAAATAAATAATTTTAGTTATTTTATAGAATAAACTTTTTAATATATTAATTTTAAGTTATAGCTACTATATTATTTATTTTTAGTACGTATTTAGCTATAAAGCAAATAAAAGCGCTTATAATTTTTTTTTTGTTAAACATATAAATATATTAATATTAGTATCCTAGAATCTAAAAAAAAATAAAAAGTTCTACCTATTAGTACAAGCTACTTCTACTATAGTTTATATAGCTACGTTTTAAAAATATAAGCTAAAACTAGTGTTTAGCCCCTAAAGATACCTAAAGAGTAGAAAAAGGGGCCAATCCTGTTTATTAAAGAGCCCTTTAAGTAGACTTCTATAGATACTAGCGCGTAAGCTATATGCTTTACAGCTACTAAATAGAAAATAAGGCTTAAAAAAAAAAAAAAAAGCCAGCTTATCCTCTGCTTATAGATATAAATCATAGCTATAGAGGTTTTTATTAACCTAGCTATTAATATAATCTTCTCACGGGTCATATTTTCGAGCCGTGCCTCAAGAGTGTTGGGTGGATAATGTAGAATAAAAATACTATAATAAAGATTGAATTCTGGATGATCAACTAACTACTAAAGCTAAGGATAAACTAGACTTATATAACATTTCCGTTAAGCAACAGCTGTTTTAGAAATATTGATTTATGCTAGAGATAATATAACCTATTCTAAGAATAGGCTGATCTATACCAACGCGTAGCGTTGGCATGCATCTGATGGTCTTGACACATATTCCTTTATAATAATAAGACTGTTTGTGAACAGATCTCCTAATTGATCTAATGATATGTATTTTTTAGCTAGTCTTAGCTATAGCAGAGTTTATGTGATACAAGTCCATAGTTAGGTCAGTTATTTTAAAATGTTTTTGCCCAGGTGTGATATTTCATACAAGGCGAGCCGGATCAGAGGAAGGTGGGCCGACCTGCTTGATCTCCTATTCAATATTCGTGGGCAACTAAGACAACCGTAGTTGACGCCGACTCATAGCCTCTAGCTAACCACATCCATAAAGTACAAATTCCGCCTTGCTCCTCGAAATAGCGCAAGTCTGCGTAATATTGTACTTACCAATGACCAATCGCAAAGCGTGTCTATTATCCTAGTTAGCGGTAGTCTATAAGGCACTCGCATATAAAAAAAGGCTTTTGGTCTAAGTAGATAATAAAGCTACGTTATTTTGTTTTTTTATAATCTAAAAAAACATAAAATAGTTTTAGCTGTAGCTTTAAAAAAAGTATATAATAAAATAGCTAAATTAGTTATAAAATTAGTAGTTTTGTTTTACTAGTAACTCTATAAAGCATTTAATTTATTAAGTAGATTTTGGGCTGCTTTCTTTTCTATAAAGTACTAGCTATAAAGCTTAAAGGTTACAAAAAATAATAAATATACTAGCTTAGATATAAAGTCTTATATAAAATAGTAAACCTAGCTAAACTAGATTTAATATTTAAAAGCTAACTAGAAAAAGAACGCTGTAAAAAAAAGCCTTTAAAAATATAAACAATAATTTATAGATTTTTTAATAGCTAATATATAAGCTTTACCCTATTACAACACATAGACTCTACTATAATAATTTATATTTTTAGGTCGGACTCTACTAAATATCGATCTAGCTATATGTTAGTAAATACATAAATACTGTCACTAGTTTAAAGGCCTCCCTCGGCTATACATTAACGTGCTATAAAAGCTAGCAGTAGTTTTATTAGCCACTTAGCTAGCAATTCATAGTTGTTTCTAGTAAGCAACTAGCATAATATATAATAGTCTAAGAACTACTAGGCTATTTTAAAATAAAAACTTTGTTAAATTTTTAGCAAAAAATTATTATTAGATATTTATAGCTAGTTATAATAAATCGGCCTAGATTTAGTAGCTTTATTTTTTATAATCTAAACCAAAAGTTTTAAATAGTTTTAATAATTTTTACTTAATAAGCTGCTAAATATAAATACTTTATTTTTTATTTTTTTAAGCTAAAAAAACCTAAAATCTTTTTTATTTATTTATTTATTATATATATATATAAAAAAATACTTTTAATCTTTTATTTATTGATTATTATTTTTTATAATACTAAATAATCTAGTTCTTTAAAATAATAGTTATATTATTTTTAAGCTTATTAAAAAAATTAAAAAAACGATCTAATAAAATAAAATATTATTTATATTATAAAAAAACCTATTTTATAATATATTAAAGCTATATTTTTAAACAATAATATAATATATTTTATATTATTTACTAAGCTAGATTTATTATAATATAGCATATATTAAAAAGTAATAAAATGTTTATAAACTTATATATATAATAATTATAAATATATAAGTTTTATTTTTTTTATTAATATTTTTTATTTTAATTAAACTAATTATATATAATAGTTTTATTATAATACTTATATACTAACTAATAAAATTAAACAATATAATATTAAAAAATATAAAAATATTAATTAATAAAAATTAATCTATACTTATTATTTTTTTAATTTTTATAAAGTTTACTAAAAAATTTTATAATTATTTATAAAACTATAAAATTATAATAAATCAAATTTTTAAATAGTTAGTACTAATATAATTTTTAATATTAAAATAAAATATATTTTTTATATAAAATATTTAAGTTTATATTAAAATATTAATTATTAAATATACTAGTATTATTATAAATAATTATATATAAAAAAAGTTATAAAATTAATTTTTATTTAGTTTTTGTTATAAATAGGAAGTTCACAAGGTTAGATATAATATATAAAAAGATAAGTTATATATTTAGTAAGGTTAGCTTATAAAACTAAAGCTTATAAAAAGAAGATTTTTTATTAAAATAGGTGCAGATATAATATATATATATAGTAAGTGTGCACTAGTCCTAGTATGCTAGGCATAATAACTATTTTTCTTTTTTTAGTTAGGTTATTTTTAATTTAATGTATATAAATATATAAGATATAAGGTATATAGTATAGGTAGGTAGTATATATATATATAAATAAAGGGTAATTTAGGTACGGGGTTTATGCAAAATTAAAGTAATATATATATGATTAGTACAATGCAATTAATTAAATATTTATAAGTATAAATATATAAGTACTTTTATTATATTAATAATATATAGTATTATTATTATTATTAATATAAATATTTTAATACTTATATAGTATTATTAATTAGGAGTTTTAATATATATATAATATAGTATATATATATATGTTATATACTTAAATATATAATAAATTTTAATACTAGTAATTTGAGCATAAGCTATATATAAATTGTTTATAAAGCTGATCTAGTTTTATATAAATATTTTAGCCTAGTTTTTTTTTTTTTTTTTTTTTTAGCTACTGCTGTTGGAATAACTAGCATTAGTTACAACCACATCGTGCACCCGCGCATCGCACGGATAAACGGATATCTTCGTACAGAGACTATCAGCTGTAAGGACCTCATTTCCTCTTTATTGTTTCAGCTCGTACGCTAGCAGAATTCTTTCCTTAAAAGGAATTCTGTTTCGTACGAAGCATTTTTTTCTTTTTCTCTTTTAGTACAAGATTTAAATATAGTATAATACAATACATTCTATTAATACGCGTTCATTTGCTTTTACATACAATATTGTACACAGCCTATTTAACAACTGCTATTATTTTAGTTAGTTTTAGCTACTTTTTTACTTCGCTACTATTGTTTCTTACTTTTTCTGCACTCTTTTTATCTTTTTTTTTTTTTTTTATGCTAGTATTACTATATTTAACGCTAATTTTATTGCTTTTTTTTTAAATAATAAGCCTTTTATTATTTGTTATAACTATTGCTTCTAGTATAAAGCTTATTAAAAAGTAATTAATAGTTATAATTATTATAATTATAAGCGTTATATATATAAGCAAAGTATATACGCTAAAAATAAGGCATATAGGTGCAGGGCTACTAAAGATCTAGTTTATAAAATATATATATATTAATGCTATTTTAGCAATATTTATAATAAAGCTTAGCCCAATTTTAGCTGGCCTATTTAGGTTGTTTATATAATAAAAAAAGCAAAGGTTTTTTTTTGTAATAAATACTAAAAAAGCAAAAAAATATACGAACTAATAAATATAATTATATTTATTTTATATTAGTATTTTTATTAATTTAAATATATTATATAATTAGGTCTTAGGTTTAATATTTTTTAATATAGTTTGTATAAATAAATTACTAGACTGGTTTTATTAATTTTTTGATTTTAAATTAAACAAGAATAGCTATAAAGTTATAAATAAAATAAGCTTAAGTATTTAGCAAGCGCTTTTAAAGTTTTATTAGTAATTTGCTAGTATTTAATTTTATTTATTAAAAATATTTTGCTGCTTTATAGTAACCTATTATTTTTAGTTTAGAATTATTAGTATTTTAAGCAATTTAAAAATAAGTAGTTCTATTTCTGTTTTATAGTATATTTATTAGTTATTTATATAGGTTTAGAATATTTGTGCTATATATACTTAAATAATAGTGTAATAAAAAAACGTGCAGTTCTAAGTAGTAGTATGTATTTTTTTTAACGCTATAAATATTTTAATTTATTTTTAGTTTATAAAGTTATTTAATATAATTAAATGCTAGCTTAATACTAAATATATTTTGATAAAAATATTTTATACTTTTAATTTAAAAATTATAGTTATATATTATAAATATTAGTTGTTTGTTATTTTATATTAAAAATACAAAAAGTAATAGTAAGCGCTACTAATTAAATTATTTGGACTACTAGATTAACTAATATAGCTAATATAAATATTACTTATTTTAATAAGATCTAATTTTAGAAGTAGTTTATATATAGCTTAATAGTAAAGCATAGATTAAATATTTAAAATAGTTAGTTTAATTCTAATTATATAAGTATTTATAAGTTTATTTTTGTTAATTTGCTAGAGTTTCAAGCTAATATAATTATAAAAGTAGTAAATCTTTAAGTAATAAAGCAGAATACCTTTAAATAAAAATAAAATTAATCGATTTTTTTTATAACTAGTTTGGGTATAAATTGTTAGGTTAAAAGTTCTTTTTTTTTTAATAACTTTGCTATTGTTTAAAAGTTTATATTACTTTAAATATTATAATATTAATAATTAATACTTATTAGTTATATTTAGTTAGCTAGCTTTTTTATTTAACTTTATAATATAACTTATAGTTATATGTCTGTTTTGCTATTATATTTTTAATTTTTTACTTATTTAAATTGTTTGTAAAGTCTAGCATAAATAAATTATATATAATATTAGTTTTTTAAAATTTAAATAGTTAAATAAAAAAAATATTATAAAAATAGGTATATTATGCTAAAAATATAAAGCAATATATTTGTAATCTAATATAACTAAAGATTTAAAATAGGCTAATAAACTTAAATATAAATTTAAAATGTTTAAAACTTAAGTTTTTTATAAATAATATTATTATATTTTTAATTTTATAAGTTATAAGTTTATATTTAATATTGTAGTATTTTTAATACTTTTTAACTATAATTTATTACTAATTTTTTAAGTTGTTTCTAATAGTTTATAGTTTTTATAATTATTTTTGTATTGCTAGCACCTTTTTTAAAGTAAAGTTGTTTTTAATAAATAGTTTAAACTTTAGTATATAGCTATATAGGGCTTTAAAAGATAATTTGTTAGTTATGCTATTAATAGCTAAATTAATTGCAAAATATACTTAAAGAAGTAATTATAGCTAATTAGTTTGTTTGCTATTAATAAAGTATTTAAAGTAGTTTTTAATTGTTTAATTTATATGTTTTGTTTGCTTGTTAGTTCTAGGGTAAAACATAACTAAATATCTTTTTTTAATTTTAAAGTAATAATATAGGTTTAATTAAAAATAACTAATAAAAAAGGAGCTATAGTCTAATATAATATTTATAGAACTTTTATAAATATATTTGATTTTTTAATAAAATAAGATAATAAGCTATATTAAAGTTATTTTAGTATTAATAAAAAATAAATATATTAATTTAATAAATCTATTAATAATTACTAAAATATAATTAATTTAGTAGTTTTTATAAAAAGTTAAAAATAGTCTAACTATAAAATCTATAAATAGTTTTTGTATAAAAGCTAAAAATATAAATAAAGTATTAAGTTTATTATATTTTTAGTAATGTTTTATTTTTAATCTAAAGTATATTATATAATTACTTATATAGTTATTAATATTTGTTTTTATTTTTAGCTAAAAAAATTTGTATTATAATAGTTTAAGCGTGCGTTTTTATTTAAAATGCCTTACTAATAAGTTATTATAATATAATTTAATAAACTAGAAATAAATAAATTTTTTAAAAAAAATATAAATTTTATTTTTATAATATAAAAGAAATTTTTTAATTGTTTATTAAAGGTTTATAAGCTTTTTAGTATTAATACGCTTTTTGATTAATTTATATTCGGGGTTTTTTTATTAAATATTTAAAATTATGTTTTATAAATTTTATAATATATCTAGATTTTAAAAATTTTTATTATTTATAGCTATTTATATTTATATATATATAACTGCCTATATAAAAATAATCTTTTTTTTAAAAGGTTAAGCAGTATATATTTTGCTTACTAGTACTTTTAAGTATTTATTAGAAATCTTAGTTTATATTACTACAAATTTTTTTTTTAGTATTAGAAAAAAATTAATATTTTAGGGCGAATTATTTATATAATTAGATTAATACAATAAAAGATTAGCTCTGTTTTGCTTGCTTTATTTATATTTAATAATAAAATTAAAAAAAACTAAATATATATACTAACAAGTTTATTTTTTATTTAGTTTTGGAGTTTTTATAAATATTTAAAAATTATTATAGTTAATTAATATTTTAATTAATAATTTGCTTTTTTAAAGATAATACTACTAATACTTAAAATATTTTATAATTATAAATATTTTTTAATTTAAGGTTTTATAATTTAATTCTATATTAGTAAATTTATAAAAATAAAATATAATAAAATATTATTTATTTTAACTATTTTTTTAAAAAAGGGTTTTTATTAGCGCTGCTTTAAAAAAATCGGTTTTTACTAATATTTATTTTTTAGGGTTAAAATATATAAAAAAAATAGTTTTTTTAAATAAGTCCTAGAACTTTTTAAAAGCTTTTATTGCAAAACAATCTAAAAAGATTTGATTTTTTTTTGTTTTAGTTGTGTTTTTTTTTAAATATTAGGTTAGAAAAGCAGTAATTTAAAAATACTTTTTAATAAAGCGCTAATAAAAGTTACAAAACTTTAAAAATTATTATAACTTATAACAAGAACTAAAAAACAACTATTGTTTAATTATATTAATATAACTAAAGTTTATTTTAATATTTTAACTAAATATAATATATTTAAAAAATTTAAATTTTTTTAGTAGAACTAATATTTTAAAAGCTTAGCATATAGTTTAGCATTTTAAAATTTTTTAATAACTTTTTAAATATATTTTATATAAGATTTTTTATTTATAAAAAATATAAAAATATTATCTAAATATATAATATAAAATATATTTCAAATATTATTAAGTATTTTATATATATAGTTCTAAAAAATAGCAGAAGTATTATATAAACTTATAAGTATAACTAAAAATTTATAATAGCTATAATATATATAAAAAGCTATTTTTTATTTAATTTTTTTTTAATTCGGATATAATAATAAGCGTTTTTAAGATCGATCTTAGTAAATATTTTAATATATACAAATCTATTTATTAATTCTAAAATAAAAAGAAAAGTATAGCAATTTTTTTATGTAATATAGTTAAGTTTTTTATAGTTTATATATAATTTTAAACTTTTATTTTTTTTAAGAACAAATAAAATAAAAGCTTTAGCTAGGCTTTTAGATTTCTATATTTTTTTATTAGTTATTATTTTTACAAGCTATTCTTAAAATTTTTTAAGTTTGTTCTAGGCTAATAAATAAATAAAATAATAAAATACTATAGTATTATTTTATAAATTAATCGTTAAGTTTTTTTATTTAAAATATAAGAAAATATTAGCTTTATTAATATTAAAAAAATTAGCTAAGTTATAAAATTTTAATAAAACACTTTTAAAACTAGTGCAATTTTTTTTAGTTTTTAATTCTTTTAACTAAAAAAATTTAAAAAAATATATAATAGCTTAATAATATTTTTTATTTTTATAAACCCTAGCAAATTAATAAACTATAATTAACTTAAAATATTTAAGCTTTAAGCTATAAAACTAGCAATTTAAACTTAAATTAAATATAATTTTTTAGTTTTTTAGTATAATTTAGAAAAAAAGTACTAGATTTTTTTTTAATTAATTATTTTAGTTAATAGCAATGCAAATATACCAAAATTTTCAAGTTACCCTATAGCTATTAATAAGTTTATAAATAACTTAATAAGCGTTATAACTAAAAAATCTATTTTTAGTAATATATTATAAAATATAAATATAAAATAAAGCTTTTTTTAATTTATTATATAAAACAAAAATATAACTAATATAATTATATTTAATATAAAAATCTAAATTAATAAATATTTTTAATAGGGTTTTTTTTAAGCTAATAAAATAAATATTATATAAAATATAAAATTAATATAAAACAAATATAAAAAGCTATAGTTTTAACCCAAGCTTTATAGCTAAAACTAAAATTATTCTTTTTTTTTTTAATTATTATTTAAATATTTATTAAAATATACTAAAAAATTATATAAATAATTTTAATCCAAATAATAGTTATTTTTTTATAAATAATAAAATATATTAGAGTTTTTTTATTTTTAATTTAACTAAGTTTTTTAAATCTAATATTTTTAATTCTTTAGTAAGTATTGCTAGTTAAGTTTTTTATAGTTATAACTAATATAACCTATTTTTTTATAATTAAAGCAAAAAAGGTTCTAGGTATTATTACTTTGCTTCGGGCAGTTATTAGGGTTATTTTATAGCTATTTTTAGAATATATTAGAAATATATTAGCTAAAATATTTAAAAAGTAATAACTTTTTAGATATATAATTATTAAAGAATTATTAATTTAGATAAGGTTGCTTTAGCTAATTATAGTACTAATAATTATTTTAGCTCTAAACTATATTATAGTACTTTTAGCTTTAGTAAAAATAATCCTTATTATTAAAATATTTCTATTTAAAAAAGCTTTAGTATTATTACTAATTTTAAGGTTTATTAATATTAGTTCGGTTAATATTTAAATATAAAAGTTTTTATTAAAGTTTTATAGCTTTAAAAATAAAAGTTATTAATTTTTAATAATGTTATACTATATTTATTATTACTAATTTTTTTTAAAATAATAAATTATTAAAATTTATAATTTTTTGTTAGAGCAGATTAGTTAGTTTTTAGTAGTACAACATAGCTTTTTTATTATTACTTTATTATTTTTTTTAAATTTTAATTTAAAAAAAATATTAATTAAATATTTTAAAGTTTTAATTAGTTTATTACTAAGCTTTTTTTAACTACTAGCTAATATTTATAATAAAAAAAATTAATTAGCGAATTAAAGTTTTAGTCTAATTAATAAAGATTTTTTAATTAGATTTATAAAAAAAGCAATCCTAATACGTTTTTTTTTTTAAAAAGATTTAATACTAATTTTTGTAATCTTAATCTATTTTACTAACTATATAAATAATTTAAGTTTAAGTTTATTAAAACTTTTTTTATAAACTTTTAAATATAGATTTTAGTTTTTTAATTTATTTAATTTATTAATTATAAATAAATTATATAATAAGCAAAAAATATTTAAATTTTAAAAAATAACTAAAATTAACGTTTAACTTTTTATTATTATTATAACATTTATAATAATAAAATAATTAATAATTAAAACTATTTAGATCCGATTTATTAAATAATAAAAAAAGAAATCAAAAAAGAAATAATAAGCTAGAATTAGAAAAATTATATTATTTTTAGTGCTAACTTTTATGTTTTAAGTAAAAAATATAAAAAAAATCTAAAAAATTAAAAGATTTAAAGTTTTCTAAATTTTTAGCTTTTTTTTAATATTTATATTTTTTAAGTTTTTGTTTTAATATTAATTTATATATGCTTATAAGTTAAGATCTTTTCGATTTAAAAACGGTTTGTTTTTATTTTTTTAGCTGTTTATTTATTTTTTTAAGTTCTGCTTTAAACTAAATATTTTATTATAATAAAAATTAGTTAATATTTTTAAGTCGTAAAATATTATTATTATTTTAGTAACTAAGTATTAAATTATTACTAAGCTTTAATTTTTATTTTTTATTTAAAAAAAAATTAGTATAGCTTTATTAATTATTTATAGCTAATTTGTTTTTTTTAGGAAGCATTAATCTAGTTAATAGTCCGGGTTTTTTAGGAGTTATTATATAAATATATTATAAGTAATTTTAAAAATAAACTTTAGAATTATTATAAATAAAAAATTTATAAAATCAAATATAATATATAAAAAGATAAATTATATATTCGGTAAGGTTAGCTTATAAGACTAAAGCTTATAAAAGGAAGATTTTCTATCGAAGTGGGTGCGGATATAGTATATATATATAGTGAGTGTGCACCGGTCCTAGTATGCCAGGCATGACAGTTTTAGCTATATTTTTATTTATAGCTATGCTTAGTTAACCTAACTAAATAACTTTATTAATATAGTTTAAAAAAAGATCTTATATTACTAAAAAATTTTATATTATTACTGCTTACTTAATTTGTTTAATAGTTTTAAGATTAGATACTGCTTATTTAATTAATTATTATTTTTATAAAATACTGCTTTTTAAATTTATTACTACTTGCTTTATTAAAAAAAAACAAAATATAAATATAAATATTTTATAATATTAGTATAATTAGCTAAAAATATTTGTTTTAAAATATATTATTATTTAAGTAATAATAAAGGACTACTAAATATAAATAGTTAAAGCTAGACGTAAAAAAAAATTAAAAAATTAAAAAAAAAAAAGATTAAAAAAGGGGCAGGGGCCAAGCGGACTATATTTTGAACTTTTAAAACATAGCTAAATAAAGCAGTACAGATCTATTTTCAAGCTATATTAGTAAATTAACCAATTTTGCTAACCGGGCATAGCCACAAATAAAAGTACAGCTAAAACTAAATAGAAATTAATCTATTTATTAATTTATAACTATTAGTTAATATATAACTAAACTTATATAAAAATAAATCTAATCTAGTCTAGTCCTAACTTTTTTATTTATATTTATATTTTTTAGAATACACGTTTATTTCTTACCCTAAACAATTCTCTACAACAAATCAACATAGCATTCGAAAAGATCACTATAAAGGATATAGTGGTTATTGCCAAAGTCTAGGCAATAGTGACTAGAGAGCAGGAGGTTTACTGCACGGCGAGAGGGTTCGCGTTTTATGTACCACAGGCCTACCTTCACTACACCTTTCCACATCTCGCTAATTCTTTTTTCGAGTCTTCTTACTTCTTCAGGTCTATGTCTTGCCTTCTCGACTAGATCCAGCATAGCTAGCATGCTGTTTCCGGCATCGTAAACAGGACATTTGTCGCTGTCTCCGAATGCTCGCCCTGCTCTACATAGAAGATATAACCACAACAAGTGATTATTATTATTAATCAAAGCTGCAAAGCCTTTACCGGCGCAGCAAATCTTCTATCTCACCGCAGGCAAAAACCGTGCCTCAGGCCATTGCAAGCCTCCTAAAGAGGCCTTGCAATCCTTTAGTCGGACAAAACACCTGCGCAACACTAAAACTGACAACTATAAACGGCACTACAATACATACTTGAAGCCTTCACTTATCATAATAAGTAAAGAGCAGTGATTGGCGAGAGGCTGGGTCTGGTGGACCTCCCGCCGGCTCGCGCTACCCAACCCCCTGGCGGCTGAGATGCTCTTCCAGTGCTTCCATCTTTTCTTGCGCTACTTCGATTAAATGGCCGCGATCCTCCTTGTTGTGCTTTGGGCGGCGCAGCCGCTCCCTATCGCCACCGATACTTGCTGCCAAGTTATACATTGTCAGCCGGCCTACAGCAATAAGCCACTGTGCTATTAATCGCGCGCTCCTTGGGTTATTAGTTGCTGCAGCGAAGTCATCCCGAGTCTCTAGCAGCCTAGGTGCTAAGCTTCTTCGCAGCTTGTGCCTCTCATCTACTAGAGACCGGCAATGCAAAACAACATGTTCAGCAGTCTCTTTGCCTGTGGCACATGCACACATTGGGGTGGGATAACCAGGGACCTGGCGGCGGTGTAGAAAGGCCTTTAGGCCGATCTTTTCAGTGCGTGCCTGGAAGATAACCGCCGCCTCATGCTTCAGGAGGCCCCTATATCGTTCAACTGCCTCCCCGCCTACTGGGGGTACCTCTGCTATCGGATGCAACGCCTCGGCAGCGTGGGTTCGTAGCCACCGTGAAGCCCACTCATCTCGAAGGGCTGTCTCCGGTGCCCTCCCATCGGCCCAGGCCTCAAAGGGATCCTCAAGCACTTGGGGCTTCTCAACCTTTAGAAATCGGCGGCCCCTTTGCTGAGTAGCTCTACGGCGCCTTTGTGCCCTATACACCAAGCCTGCCATCTTGTCACTGCACTCCTTGACCGCATTTGGGCAGGGGCCAAGCGCAAGGCGTCCTTCAAAAGCAGCAGCTCTCTCGCTAAGGTGCAAATCCAGGGGAGGGACACCAAGCTCTGTCTCAAGATGTCTGATCTTCGTGGCTTTATAAGCTCCAGCAATCTTCCGGAGGCATGTGTTCTGAACCATTGTAAGCTTCGCAGTGATCCCCTGGGGGGTATCGCCCTTAGATGGCGCGTGCCATGTTGCTGCACCATATGCGAGGGTACTCCGAACAATCGCTATATATAACTGCCGCGCTTTGGCAACACTAGCGCCCCAGGCAGAAGTTCCTAGTTTAGTAACTGCGTATTGCTGAACTGTAAGTTTCTTCCGGAGCGCTGCAAGGTGTTTCCCCCAGCGTAGGCGGCCTGTAAAGTGGACACCAAGCAACAAGTGATTAATAACACCACAAACATGTTAATCCCGACCTATTAATGTTTTATATGATACCCGGTTATAATCCACTGCTCTTGTACATTGTTTGCTTATGCTCCCTTAGCCGTCAATGTAAGAACGGTAGTGGGTGATGATTACGACGCGGTTTGGTTCGCCATGTATCGGCGTTTCTGCAAGGCGCAGGTATAGGCGTGTCAAACAAACCCGACTTATAAATATATATATGCCTAAATGCACAGCCCAGTCAGATTGAGGGCAAATTCAATGTGTTTTGACGCGATTTTTGATGGATTTAAAAAGTTGTGGTTTTTGAAGAATCGCGAAAAACACAAAATAGCCGCGGAGCAGTCCGCGCGATTGACAGAATCCTTAGACCATTTACTTGAGGATCTGTAAGGTAACGTGACTATCTGGTCTGAACTGTTGCTGAGGTAAGTCGAATTGTCAGCCGCGATCGCGAAACACGTGGCTTAATATGATTCCCTAAATTTCATTGGATATAACTAGCTACACCTTAATGTCTTTGTATACATTACCCCGCTTGTCTCCATCGCCTCCTGACAATACCCTTCGAGGTTCTGCATTATTGTACAGAGTCGCCCAGCAAGATCAAAACGCCGGTGCCCTCCACAAGATGGAAAACCTAGCGGGTTCATCTGAAAATATGAGTCTGTCCTTGAGCGGTGACCTATTCGAAGTATGTTTTCTTATATAACAGTAGGTGAATATAGAATATCTAAGCTGACAAGACTAATATAGGATGTATGAGATATGTTATAGTACTTACATTTGGCAACTATTTAACTCAGCCTTTAAAACAGGAAGTTAGTTCTGATGTATTAGTAAAGCTTAGCTTATGTTAACTTGGGCATGTTTGATAGGAATAACATATAAATAATTGCTTGCCATCCTTTATAATATAAAATATAGACTAATATGCTTGTGTCTAATAGGAATAAAATATAAGTAACTGCTTGCTATCTTTTATAATATAGGATATAAATTAATATATTTATATTTAATAGGAATAGTATATAAATAACTGCTTGCTATCTTTTATAATATAAAATATAAACTAATATATTTATACTTAATAGGAATAGTTTGTAAATAATTGCTTACTATCTTTTATAATATAAAATATAAACTAATATATTTATATCTAATAGAAATAAGATATAAATAATTGTTTGCTATTTTTTATAATATAAAATATAGACTAATATATTTATATCTAATAAAAATAGTTAATAAATAACTGCTTGTTGTTTTTTATAATATAAGATATAGACTAATATATTTATATTTAATAGGAATAGTATATAAATAACTGCTTGCTATTTTTTATAATATAAAATATAGATCAATATACTTATATTTAATAAAAATAGCATATAAATAACTGTTTGCTATTTTTTTTAATATAAAATATAGACTAATATGCCTATATTTAATAGGAATAGCATATAAATAATTGCTTGCTATTTTTTATAATATAAAATATAGACTAATGTGCCTATATTTAATAGAAATAAAATATAAATAATTACTTGCTATCTTTTATAATATAAAATATAGACTAATATACTTATATTTAATAGGAATAATTAGTAAATAACTGCTTGCTATTCCTTATAATATAAAATATAAACTAATATATTTATGCCTAATAGAAATAGTATATAAATAACTGCTTGCTATCCTTTATAATATAAAATATAAACTAATATGCTTATATTTAATAGGAATAGCGTATAAATAACTATTTGCTATCCTTTATAATATAAAATATAAACTAATATATTTATGTTTGATAGAAATAGCATATAAATAACTGTTTGCTATTCTTTATAATATAAAATATAGACTAATATGCCTATGTCTAATAGGAATAAGATATAAATAACTACTTGCTATCCTTTATAATGCAAAATATAGACTAATATGTTTATGTTTAATAGGAATAATTAATAAATAACTGCTTGCTATCTTTTATAATGTAAGATATAGACTAATATATTTGTACTTAATAAGAATTGCATATAAGTAACTGTTTGCTAACCCTTATAATACAAAATATAGACTAATATGCCTATATCTAATAGGAATAGTTCGTAAATAACTGCTTGCTATTTTTTATAATGCGGGATATAAACTAATATACTTATGTTTAATAGGAATAACATATAAATAACTGCTTGCTATTTCTTATAATATAAAATATAGACTAATATACCTATGTTTAATAGGAATAAAATATAAATAATTGCTTACTATTCCTTATAATATAAAATATAAACTAATATGCCTATGTTTAATAGGAATAAAATATAAATAACTGCTTGCTATCTTTTATAATATAAGATATAGACTAATATGCCTATGTTTAATAGGAATAATTAATAAATAACTGCTTACTATCTTTTATAATGCAAGATATAGACTGATATGCCTATGCTTAATAGGAATAGCATATAAGTAACTGCTTGCTAACCTTTATAATATAAAATATAGATTGATATGCCTATATTTAATAGGAATAGTTCGTAAATAACTGCTTGCTATTTTTTATAATGCGGGATATAGACTAATGTGCCTATGTTTAATAGGAATAATATATAAATAACTGCTTGCTATTTTTTATAATATAAAATATAGACTAATATACCTATGTTTAATAGGAATAAAATATAAATAATTGCTTGCTATTTTTTATGATATAAGATATAGGCTGATATGCTTATATTTAATAGAAATAGTTAGTAAATAATTATTTGCTATCCTTTATAATATAAAATATAGACTAATATATTTATACCTAATAGGAATAGTATATAAATAACTATTTATTAACCTTTATAATACAAAATATAAACTAATATGCTTATATTTAATAGGAATAGTTCGTAAATAATTGCTTGCTATTTTTTATAATGTAGAATATAGACTAATATATTTATATTTAATAAAAATAGTATATAAATAACTATTTGCTATCTTTTATAATATAAAATATAGACTAATATGCTTATATTTAATAGAAATAAAATATAAATAACTGTTTGCTATTTTTTATAATACAAAATATAAACTAATATACTTATATCTAATAGGAATAAGTAGTAAATAATTGCTTGCTATTTTTTATAATATAAAATATAAACTAACATACTTATATTTAATAAGAATAATATATAAATAACTGCTTGTTATTTTTTATAATATAAAATATAAACTAATATATTTATATCTAATAGGAATAGTATATAAATAACTGCTTGCTATTTTTTATAATATAAAATATAGACTAATATATCTATATTTAATAGAAATAGTAAGTAATTAATTATTTGTTATTCTTTATAATATAAGATATAGATTAATATGCCTATATTTAATAGGAATAAGTAGTAAGTAACTACTTGCTATCCTTTATAATACAAAATATAAACTAATGTACCTATGCTTAATAGGAATAACATATAAATAACTGCTTGCTATTTTTTATAATGTAAAATATAAACTAACGTACTTATATTTAATAGGAATAAAATATAAATAACTGCTTACTATCCCTTATAATATAAGATATAGACTAATGTGCTTATATTTAATAGGAATAGCATATAAATAACTGCTTGCTATCCTTTAGGGTACAAGGTATAGACTGACGTGCCTGTATCTGATGGGAATAGGATGAATCCTGGGCTTATAAACTCGATAATGAGTTTTGTCGCTGTTTTGCGGAGAGCAATTTATCGCAACGAGATCCGCCTCCAATAGTTACGCCATGTTTTGACTGCAGACCAATTCTATTCCCTAGTGAATCAGTCAAACTGTCAAGCCTGGGCAACGGCACACAGGCATGCCCTTTCTGCGCTTTCGTCGTGGACCAGTTTAGAAAGATCAACATAGCCAACGCGTCAGACGCGTCCGTTAGGAACACAGATTCATTGATAGCCTTGTACACTAGTGGACCGTCCCAAGTCCACCCTCTCCTTCGCTTATATCTTGGTACAGCCTTCTTCCTTCCTTTCTTTATACTAGCTATTTATATCGTGTCACAGACTCGGAAGGAACTTTTTACACTCCTATCAATGTTCCAAGCATTTCCTCTGTTCAATTGCTGCACAAATGGCTCAAAAAATGCGATCAGAGCCATGAATGTAGGCAGCACCATATCGAGAATCAGCCAAACAAATACACATTACCAACACGGCTTCTCAACGTTAACCCGTTAGATAACCCCGACGACCTACGTCTTGACGTTTCAGAGAAGATTGAGACAGATCGGTACATTGCTTTGTCTCATTGTTGGGGCCCGTCCGATCCTGATAGGCATCCCCTGCATTGTACGATTGAGGACAACGTCGAAAGACGTCAAAGCGGATTCAAACTAAGCGAACTCCCAAAGACGTTCCGGGATGCCATCGAGGTCACGCGTGAGCTAGACGTACAATACCTTTGGATCGACTCAATTTGTATTATCCAAGATCGACGAGATGATTGGGAGCAAGAGTCTAAACGAATGGAACAGGTTTTCGCCTCAGCATACTGCACGATAGCTGCAACTTCGGCAGAAAACCCCAATGCTGGTTTTCTAGGCAGGCAAGTGGATCACGATAACATCTACGTTCAAGATCCACAGGGACGGCGTATCTACGTCTCGACGAATGTAGCAGACTTTGACAATGACATCAATGGCGCTAATCTTAACAAACGAGCCTGGGTTATGCAAGAGAAATTCCTATCACCACGCACGATTCATTTTGGTGAGAACCAGATATATGGGGAATGTGGGAAGGAGGTCTACGCTGGAAGCAAAATCTTCTTGACATGGTGAATATCATTAATATACTATTAAAGCCTGCAAACGCTAACTATTAAATCCCCTTTAGCCGCGATCAGTCTAAGAAGTACTTCAGGCTTGACCCGGCGTTTCCGAGTCGACTTCGTCGGTCAGGTTGGGTTGCTACTTTAGAATTCCTTCAGTCTTTGCTAGAGGATTATACGCGGCGTGGAATTTCTGTACCAACCGACCGAGCTGTTGCTATTTCAGGGTTGATGACTCGTATCGGAAAAGCGCTGCCTTCTAGGATACATCATGGTATTATTGAGTGGTATCTTCACAGGACCCTTCTCTGGCGTCGATCATCCGGGCAGAAAATGGAGAGGATTGACTATGGGCTCTCAAAAGTGCCGTCATGGTCCTGGATGGCTTATAAAGGGGCTATTGAATTTGTGCCCGATAAGTTTGGTGACTTGTGGCTGATCAAGGATCTTGCGTTCGACGCGGATTTCCTAACTGCCACTGTCTGGGAGTTTACAGACCGTCGTATGAAGATGGAAGCAGAGGAGAATGTTATGCAATATCGACTTGGGAAAGGATGGATGAGCCTTGATGAGGAGGCTGCGCTCCCCATGTTACCAGACGTGGTTGTTGTTGCGAGGTGTAAGACAGCCAAACCGGATAATTGTCGATATTATGTGTTGTTTGTTAGACTTAAGGAGTCGGGGGATGTATATGAGCGAATTGGAATGGGGATGCTTCAGGAAGACTGTGGGTTGAGGAAGAAGAAGGTGAATGGTCGCGTATCTTGAGCATTTCAGAGCTACATATGTGCGTATGAAGAGCAGAGGATTGGTCTTCTGGTTGTTCTTGTAAGGTATGGCTGGGCCGCAAACGTCTATCTTGTAATAAACGATGTTTTCCATTGTCGAGCCAGAGCATAAGGGAACTAGCGAGAAAATGGCTGCTACTCAAGCCAAGGCGGTTTTAGGGAGGGATGCACTCACATTGCCATTTGTGGTGCTTCGGGCAGTGCTGTGCCAAAAGGTCCTGGCCTGCTACCAATGCGCGCCAAGTTACAAGCTAGTTAGTCTCTGCTTATTATGCGGCAGCAGGTGACGGGGTAGCAGTGCCCTGGCATAAACAAACGTATATGATCTAACTACTAGTCCATCATGTTCTAGATACAAGTCTTGGACAACAAAAGACAAACAGTGGTTACATTGTAGGTAGTAGGGCATTATGGTAGTCGGCAGATGGATGAGGCGATGAAGTGATGCAGCGAGATGGGTGGATGATGTGAGTAGATGGACTGACTATGACTGGATCAACTGTTGGCACAGATAGCCAGGCTGACTTGATAAGCTGATCACCCCCCTGCCCGGCCATCCCCTGCCCGGCCAGGGTCCCTATACATATAAGCCCCCTTTCATTTCAACTACCCTTCTACCTTTAATAATCTTTTTTTTTACGACCACTTATTGCAAATTTCTCTCCTACTTATTATAAAAATAGTCATTTTTTGCTCTTTCTGCTATATTTTCTTTTAACTTACAAATCTGCGCTACTGCTGCTATATAGGCATTAATACTTAGTAGTAGTATTTATAAAGCAGCCCGCAAGTAGAATATGCTACAATTAACTATATAAAACCGGATAAAAAGCATTCTGATTTTTAAAAAAGCTTAGCAAGTCTAATAGCTTTTATCTTTTCTGTTTAAGTTCTAATTAGCTAGTTAAGCTATTAAGCAAGCTAAACTAGGCTATATACTAGTTCTAGTAAAGTTTTAATATATAGCCTAATATATAATTAATGTTTTTAAAAATAACTATATAGTAAGCAAAGCTTAGTATAGCAAATTTCTAACTTAATATTTAAAAATTAAATTAACCTAATTTTATATTATTAATTATAGCTAGATTAATAGTACTTTAGTAATTAATATTAATATTTTTTTTAATTAATTTAATATAATAAAAATTAGCAAAATAACTTTTAACTGCTTTTTTAATTATAATAAAATAAATATTAGCTAGAGCATTAGTAATAATTATTTTATAATCTATAAAATAAAAACTTATATAATACTTAAAAAAAACATTAAAAAAAATAAATAAATTATTACTTTTAAATATATTAGTAGCACTAGTATAGCTTTTTTATTACTTATGATTTTTAGGAATAAAAATATATAAAACTAATAGTTTTTTAATTATAATATATAAAAATATAATAATTAATACTTTATTATATTTTTTAAAAAGTAAATAAATAATAAAGCAGCTATAAATTAGCTTTAGGATTTTTTTATTTTATATATATGCTGTTATATTAATAATAAATAAGTAGTTTTAATCTATAATAGCTATAATTTTTATATTAATAATATATTTTTATAGCTTTATATTATAAATAAAATATAGCTTGTTTTTTATAAGCTATACTATAGTTATATTATTTAGGTTTTAGATATAGAAATATTTAAATTAATAAAAAAATAACTATACATTTATTTATAAAGCAGTAGTATAGCTATACTTAAGCTTAAGCTTTTAAAAAAAAAAGTTATTAAAACATATTATTAAGCTAAAAAAAATACTATAATTGCAGCTATTATAAAAAAAGCCTGGGCTATATCTAGAATTTATTTATAAAATTAATTGTAGTTATTATTATTAAAATATATTATATTAGAATTAAAAAATATAGCTTAAGCGCTAGCTTAGGTACTTTTTGCTATATCTGGCCCAAAGTTGCCCAATTTTTTATTTTTTTATGGCCTAAAACTAATTAATATACCGGCTAAAAAGCAAGAACTAATCTAAAAAAACTATTAATTAATAAATTATAATTATATTTTTAAAAACTTTACTTAAGCTTTATTTGCTTGCAAGGCTAGTAAAGCTTTTAATTTTTAAACAAGCAGAATTATAGAGCTAGAGGCCTAAATAATTATTCTAACAGCTTATTTAAAAAAAAAACAGAAAAAAAAACATAAAGCAGTTAAACTACTGCTAGAAAAGCAGTTTATAAAAATAACTAATATTTGTAAGGTTAAGCAAAAGCTATGCAATAAAGTAGTATATAATAATAATGCTTCTAATATAAATATAGCAGAAAAAGGCACTAGCTTTATAAAAGAAGTGTTTTTTAATAAAACAGAAGCAAAAAATGATATAGAAATCCTTTCTGGCCGGTAAAGTGGCTAAAAATGCAATAAAAAATAACAATAATAATAATGATGGTCAGGGAGATACGTAACCGGGACCCTGGCCGGGCAGGGGGTGGCCGAGCAGGGGGGTGATCAGCTTACTGGCTAAAGGTTGAGCTAGTGGTAGGAGTGTAGATGGCTTTGGTGGTGGGTTGGTGGGAGAGTTAGTCAAAGTGGGCGAGTGCGCTACGCCGGGCTATCCGGTACGGGGTATTGGGGCATGGGTTTGGAAGGCTCAGGGGATTTAGACTGCCTAAGTTTAGTGAGGTTAGTGAGGTTAGTGAGGCGAGTGCCAAGGTTAGGCAGGTCAGCCTAGGGAGCTATGACTAAACAAGTTCCCACTGATAGGAGGTATTGGTTTTGGGGGCGGGCCAACCTGCTAGGCCAGTCACCCAGTCACCCAGTCACACACATGTGAAGATGTAAAGGAAACCAACAATCTCTTGAACAGTATGTACTACATGTACTATATATTTTGTAGAGTAGTAGTATTGCTGCCTGGAGGGAGGGTGCCAGTCTTGTCGCAACCCGATAGGTCGCCGTCGACAGTCACTTTCGCGTATGCATTGGGACAGATGGAAACTCGAGGAAGTCTGGTATTGGAGTAGAGCTCCTTCTTCCAACATCTCCCTCGCAAGCCCGACCCCTCAGTCCCATTTCCGTGTTGTCCCTGGCTTCAATCAGCCCGTCTGGAATGAATAAGTAGTGTAGCGCACAGTAACAAGATCGTGTGAGACATGCCCTGCTGTATGCGCTGCGACCGACAATTTCAAAGCGATGGCGCTTTACACCAGCACCTCCGCATGTCTAGCTTTCACCACTATTGCACGCCATGTCAGAAAGACTTCGGCTCCCCTCGAGCAAGACAACAACACGTACTCAACTCGCCGAGGCATCACGTCTGCTCCGACTGCTCCCCCGGGCGCGAATTTGCTACGCAAGGCAGCTTAGAGAAGTATCGAGTAGATGCCTACAACTTTTGTATAAAGTGCTAGCTTGTGTTTTAGACGCCTGGCTGGCTCACACAGTATAAAGTTCTTGTGTACTACGTGTGTGGGAATTGTGGAAGATATTTTGGTACTACTGAGAAACTTGAATAGGTTGGTACCTTGCTTCCTATGGTAGTATCTTTTTTTAACGCGTTTAGCATTCTGCTTATTCTTGCTTGCTTAGCAGTCGAGTTTTGGGATATGTAATAGCCGATGATTTTAGCAATTTATTGTCTATAATTCGGAGGTATTATTAGTAACTCTTTGTTATATTATTACTTGATATATAAAAAACTAAGATATAATATTTAAAATTAGCAGAGTTTATATAGGCTTTAGAATGCTTTTACCTTTTTACTTAGAACAACATTTTTAATTTAAGCGTACGGTTAACAAAATTAAAAAATACTTATTTATTAACTTTTTTTATAAGAAAACTTATTAATACTATTAATAAAAAGGACTATATTGCTATTTTTTATACTTAGTAATACTTTTTACCTTTAGTATAGCTATATAATAAATATTTTATATAATTATATAAAAAAAAGTTCTTATGATTTAAAATATAAAACTTAGTGTTTAAAAAAGTAGGAAAGTATATAATATATTTTAACTTATGTTATTTTTAGATTAACTAGGAATGTTTTATATAAAAAAATAGCAAAAAAAAAAAATAATAATCTAAGCAATAGATTTAGTTTATAATTATAGTAGATATTTAGTTAGCTTGCTATATTAGTTTAGAATATCTATTATAGAACTTAAACTACTAATAGAGCTTATAAATAGGAGCTTTATTATTAAATCTAGATCTAAATTTAATTTATTGCTTAAGTTATTATATAAAAATATATATAAGATTTTTAAGCTTTTAAAAACTATAGTTAGTAATATTTAATAGACCTATATATAAACTTATTAAAAAAATTACTATAGTAATATAAACATAAAACTTTTTATATTATATTATATATTTTTAAAATACTACTAGAATGATTATATTAAGCTTTTTAAGAATATACCTAGCAAGATTATTTTTAGTTTAACTAAGTTCTATAAAGCTGCAACTATTTTCTATTTAGCGTTTGACCTCCCTAATAGCCTAATTAACACAAAAGAGCTTGTGCTTAAGCAAGCAAAATTTTTTTTTTTTTTTTAGAAAAACCTAATATTTATAGCTATAATCTAGCAATAAGGTCTATATCCCTTTTTATTATTACAAATATTTAAAAAAAACAGTTAAAAAATCTATTGGATTGCTTTCTTATTATTACAAACTGCTATTAATATTTTATTTGCTTTAATTATATAAAACTTGCAAAAAAGGGCTATAGCGTTAGCTTTGCTATTCTAGCTTTATTTTTTTTAAATAGGGATATATTTTATAACAAGCTAAATTATAAGAACTATGTTTCGGTTATACAAAATATTACTAGCTTTTTAAACGTATAAATATTTAATTAATATTTACTACTATAGTTAATATATAGTTTTATATATAATAAAAATTATAAGTTTATTAATATAAAGCTTATAAAATATAGAATAAAAACTTGAAAATATTTATAAAAGCTTAGTTATTATATTAATATTTTAAGGTTTTTTAAAATGTTTTTTTATATTAAAAATAATAGTAGCTTAAAATATAATAAATAATATAACCTTATATTTTTAGCAAACAAGCTAAATAAAAAGAAGTTTAATAGTTTTTATAAAAGAATTAGTATATTTTTTAAGTATAGCAATACTTTTTAGTATAAAAACTCTTTTATAAAAGAATATTAAAACTATATAGCTAAAGAGTTAGCAATAGTAATAAGTTAAAATAGGTTGCTTTGGTTAAAAGTACTTTAAAGCTTAACTAATAAATATAGTCTATATTATAGTATTTTTATATATAATTAGCCCAAGCTAAAGGGTTTATTAGATTATATTTTTATAGTTTTATAAGAAAAAAAGGCTAATAATGGTTAGAACTTTCTAAATAATATAGATTAGTATGTATTACTAGAAGTTAACTGCATTATTACGAGCGGACAGCTACTAGATCTATATATTTAATGCTAGATTTATAGTTTATGCTTTTTTATAGATATCTAAGAATATAGGTTCGTTTTTTTTGGCCAAGTATTATTATACAAGTTTAAGATAGCAATTATATAGTAGTAGGTAGGATATAGGTTGATTAATAATATAGCTTTATATAAAAAATAAGTTATTTTATTTAAAACCGCTTTATATTATAAATTAACTCTTAAATTTTTTTAAGCTAACAATAGAGTTTATTAACAAAACTATAAAGTTAACGCGATTAAGAATCCTATAGTTGGTATTATTAAATAGTCTTGCTTAATACTAGTTGGTTTTTGATTAAGTAATTAAAGCGACTAACTTATTTAGCAATCCTTTAACGAGAGACCTTTCTGAGTTGGTTATTTCTAACTGTTTATTATGAGCCGGCGGAAAAGAGTATCTAAGTCTGGTGTCCTTGGCTCGAAAATTGTTCTAGTAAAATGTTACGTTCTGCCTTGCCGAATGTTGCTTTACTAGTAATGCAAAGCACTTATTCTTTCTTTTTATTAAAATAAATGCTGTCTGGTTTGGTATTTCTATCCTTTTTTGCGTGTAGCTAGGCTTTGCTAGCATTATTGTGTTGCTTTAGCTGTATAGTAGAGTTGGGCTCAAGAGTCAGGCAACCTGCCAATAGTGCTTTATTAAAACTTAAGAGAGGTTAGTTCGCCGATTTAGATGCGGGGCAGGGAGCATTAAGCTTAGCAGCAAATCTATAAATTATATAAGCAAAGGAGAGTTATAAAGCCTTTTTTATTAACTTTATAGCCTAGCTATTATTTTTATTTTCTGCTGGGGGGTTAGTGAATAGTAAATTAGGGCGAAAGCACCCGCTATGGTTAGTTAGGGATACGTAGCAACCTATTACAATAAACCGGATCCTATATTAAATGAGACTACGTATAAGGCAGCGTTGCTGCGCGGATAAAAAAGCGTTAATAAAAATTATTTTTAAAAAAGTAATTAATTAATACTTTAATAGCTAGAGAAAAAATAAAATAAAATAAACATTATTAAAATATTAGAAATAATATATATAAGTAGCTAGTTTATTATTTAAAGCTAACTATTTATAATACTTTTTACTATTGCAACTATACTTTTTAAACCTTGTTAATACTTTTATATTTATATTATCATATTATTTATAAACTTGACTTAGCTAACTGAACCTGCTATAGACTTGACCTAGGACTATATAAGCAACGAAAAAACTGTATGTACTCGAGCTAATTAGTGGATTTTAGAAACCGACCACACTTCCTTATACGTGGATAAAGGCTATCCTAGACTACTTTTTAAGCTGGACTTTTGCAATGATTACAAAATCAGGAACGCCCTACGACTTAGCGAAGCTGATATAAAAGACAAAGTTAAAGGCCTGCTAGGAATAGACTTCTGGCATTTTGAGACTACACGCAATAAGCTTTTGTCTTTTCTTATAGCATAGGAGCAGCTTATTTATAAGAAAAAGCAATTTTAGAAGAAGGGGCGCTATAAGGGCAACTTGAACTATTATTAGCTATATATTTTATTCTAACTAGTGTGGATAGTAAGTAAACCTGGCTTATATAAGTTGGAGTTTTTAAACAGTCCTTAAGCGGGACAAAAAGTGGTCCTAGATATATAGAGATATAAAAAAGGAGTGTTAAAAGAAATATAGACAATTTAATCTAGAATTAATAATAATTTTGATTTTTTTGATAGCTAGTATTTATTTTACTAGTAATAATGGATTATATTTATATAAGTAGTTTTATTAATCAAATGTGTGTGTATATGTATTTATAGTCTGTTTTATCTTACTATTATTTATGCCTAGGGAGAAAAGCAGGTTTATGTTATTTAGGAGATCTAAAGGGATTACGGGTTAGAATATAAATGCTTACTACTAGGCTATTGCAGTAATATATAAGGGTATAGAGGCTGATAGAGTGGTTCTAGTATACTTTTTTTTTAATTTTGCCTACTCTTGCTGCAATTCTAGCTATAACCCAGACTATTACGGGGCAGGTTTAGCGTCTTAACCTCTACTACCTTTACTATTGCTACCTTTTTTATGTTGTATTCCCCCACTAGTTAATACTACTACTATACTATAGCATTAGTATCCCGAGAATATACTTTTGTGCTAAGGTTTGTTTATTATAGCGGTTATAGTAATAAATCAAAATAGAACTAAACTTGATTACTTTTTAAGTACTTTTAATAATTTTAAAATTATATCCTAGGGTGCTACTTTTAAAAAGAATAAGGTTAGTGCTAGTAGTGCTGGTAGGGAGGCTAATAGCGTGGACCATTATAGGCGCGTTAAAGCCCTGCTATATAGCAATAGCTCAGGACCTTTAGACCTATTAACTGTCCTACCTCTACCCTACGTTCTTAGAAATAGCTTTACTATGTGATTAGATTTCCTTGGAGAATATTATCATATTTGCTTACTTTATAAGTCAGGAATATAAGACTAATGCGATTTATTCTTATTAGTAATGCTTTTTATTCGGCAGGTAATTATATCTGAATAGCATGAGTGCGTTCGAAAGGTCTGAGCCCCTCCCTCTAGGCACCCATTAAATCAATAACCCATGGTCTCTGTTTAGCTGCAAACTACTAATATTACCGCCTATAAAGTCCTATCTTGACCTGGACAGCAATTTTTATATCCGAGTCGGCAAGTCTTTTGTAATATTTTTTATTGTTTGCTTAAAAACTCTAGCAAGGACTTTGCCTTACTAGAACGCGATGCTTAATAAAAAATTTAAAAAAAGTAAGAAATTTCGGTTAAAGGACGGTCTAAAATAGACAATAGAACTCTTTAATAATCCTAAGCTAATAGTATTGCTTTTTAATATTATTTATAGTTGTTTTAATCAGGTCCTTGATTATATAAGCATCCAAGATTTCTACAATATATGTATACTAATAAATAAGCGCGCTATAACTTATATCCTACAACCTTAAGCACAAGGCTAGCTATGCTTTATATAATACTTAAGTATATTGCTAGGCTTATCTTTGCATAAACAGTATTATTACAAAAGGCTTTAAATTTTATAGGAACTTAGTAATACTGCTAGTTTTAAAAAGATCGCAAATATATTACTTTTAAACTTTTCTGCTTTAATAAGAGATATAAACAGTTTATAATACAATAAGATTCTTAAGCCTCTAGATATATATACTAAGCAAATCCTAGCCTTTTTATCCCTCTTATATTTAATAGCTTAAATAATTATTTTATTATAGAAAATCTATAACAAATCTATTTAGATACAATAGAGGTACTTCTTATATTACTTAATAATATTATTTATAGCCTGATGCAAAAAGATAAAAATTTCTGTCAAAGATCTAGTATAAAGTCCAAAAAAAAAAGAACTTAGGTAGATCAGGGTGATTGCCTTGCTTTAATGCTCGGTATAGGTATTTAGTTATTCTATGAGATTAGGCTTTACTTAATACTGCAGCCCATAGATGTCCAATAGAGTGTATTAAATATATTAGCAAAGCTTAAGACTATAAAAATTAAAAGCAATTTTAAAAAGTATTATATATACTTATAAAAACTAGCTTTATAAGCTGAGATAAAAAAGGTTTTAAATTTTATACCTTTTTTATTTACTAAAGTATACTAATATTACCTTGATTCTTAAGCTAAAAAGTCTAGAGTTTAACCTATTAGGTTAAATAGCATTGTTAGTAATCTAAAAAAAAGAAATAAGCAAGCACAAAAAAGTTTAATTCAATTTTGTTAATATTGCTGAAATTTCTAAAAATATATTATATAGCAGGTATTTTACTTATAACCTAATATAGCAAAAGCTTATTTATTTAGTATATTGGATTAAGAGTAGTACAAGCAATAGTAAAATAGTTTTAAGCAAGTATTAAAACAAAATATTTAGTTAAAATCTTATTGCTAATATTTAATATTCTAGTTAATATATATAAAAATATTATAAGTTAAAATATTTAATTGCTTAAAAATGCTTTAAGTGCTTTTTAAAAACAATAAGTTATAATATTTATAAAAAATCTTAACTATAATATTTTTTAATTTTTTATTAAAAGCAAAAATAAACGTATATACTTTTTGTACTATATTTAAGAAATTATCCTAGGCCTAATTATTTTAGGTTGCTGCTTTAAATTTTTATAGTATAAAAGCTTTAAAACTACTAATAAAATACTTTGCTACAAAAACATAAATTTTTATATAAATAATAAGGTCTAAATAAAAAAGATATAATATTATAATATTGTTGCTAATATTATTAATATTTATTTTATTTATTGTTTTTTTGTTTTAAATTATTTATAGCAAAAATATATTATAATTAAAGTAGTAAAAGTAATAGATTATTATATTAATAACTTAGGGTTTATTATTAAAAAAATCAATTATTTTTATATATATATTTTTAGGTCATATATTTAATTAAAAAAAACTATTATATATAAGTAGAATTTATATTTTTATAGTTCTATAGTAAACTATAGTAAAGAAATTAGACTGTAAATATATATTAGCTTTATATACTTAATATATTTTTTTATAAAAAATAATAATAAAATTTATATATTTTTTATAAGTATATAGTTTATTAAAAATTATATTAGTATTATAAAAAAGTATAAATAAAGAAAAAGCAAGTATTATTTAAAAAAAGCTAGTAATTCTTTAGATAGTTTGTTTATATTAAATATAACCCGAACTATAAAAGCGGCTAATTGTTATAGAAGTAGTATTATAGTGTCCGGTCTATATTAAAATATAAAAAGCTTAAAAAAAGCATAGGCCGCTTTTTAATTATTCCTAAATATATTATTTTTTAATAAAGATTATAATATTTTTATAATACCTAGGTTATAATAGAAAGTTTTTAGTTTATATTGTTATATAATAATTTAAATAGTTTTTTGTTTTTATAAATATAAATTCTTAAACATAAAAAATATTTTTTTTTATTTAAAGTATATTTTTTTCTTTTTAGATCTAGTATTCTATATGCTTTAAAATAGCCGACTTAAAAAAGTATATACTAAGTAAAGAACGTTTAAAAGCAATATCTAGATTATTAATAAATATAAAGGGCGTATAAATGTTATAAACTAACAGAAAAAAAAAGAAAAAGAAGAAGAAAGAGTAAAACTAAAAGTAAAAGACCTGCTAGCCGGTTAACGCAGACGCGGGGCGTCTAGCAGAGAGGAATGATAGTGGTTAAAGATAGGTAGGCTTAATAGTGTGCAGCGACAGGCAGCCCGGTCGGTTACAATATGCCGTTAGGTGTAATAATACACGGCTTTGGAGGGATCTAGCAATTAAAAGTCCTAATCTTTAGCATTTACTTTAGTTACTGGGTAGCTATAACATGTTAGGTCCGAGGAAAGGCAACAGTAATAATTCAAGGTAGCAAAAGGCGCGAAAGCTAGTTGTTTAGCAATCGCTTTGTTAAAAGAGCACTATAATAGGTTCGCTGCCGAGAACAGCGCACTGGTCCCGCGTGGACACGTGGACCCCCCCGGCCAACAGCTTTCCGACCCTCAAGGGGTAGGAATCTACTTCCCAATTCAAACCATAGCAGCTAGCCCCTTGGATCCAACCTTGTCTACCCGGCACCTATACCTCGCTACTGCTGGAATTGATACTAGTTACGTTAATAATTTATATATAGTAATAACGTGGTTCTTTTTTTATTTATTTTTATTCTGTTTTTTGCAATCCTTTCTGGCTAGCAGGGCATCAGATACCATTTTATAATACGCCAATGCTACTGTTATACCTGGAACGTTTAGCATTTATTTCTATCTATTTAACCTTGTATGTAATATAATATAACTCTGGATGTATGCGTGATTTTTCAAGCTTTAGAGTAACGTTTACTAATGGATTAATTAGAGAGATGGAAACTTCCTACTTGCGCTTTTTGCTTGAGGACTGCTACTCCTAGCGCTGGAAGGACAACAATCAAAAACGACTACTAGTCTGCCTGTTTTTAAACGAAGAAGACGTGTTGGAAATATGATGGCGCGCGTAAGAAGAACGTGATATTTGTGCCTAAACAAGCCGACAGCGTGCTTAACTTGCAGTGTTGTATAGAAGAAGCCTATATCTGCTACTTATTGCTTCTGGTCCTTTTTTACACTAAGTCCTATAATATTTTCTATTCTGTCCGCTAGGATGACTCCTAACGAAGCATTGAATTCGATTTTGCTTTCTTTTTTAGCGCTAGCTATTGAGTTTTTTTTTATGACTTTTTGGAGGCTCTATAGTTATTTACTTGACTCGCCGCCTCGCTTCGCTCGATCTTGTAAGCTAATAGGCCCTTGCTGTTTACCTAAGGGAAAACTTAACATTTTATTACAATAAGTATTGCTTATAACCTTGTTATGCGCAATACGGCCAAAAAGACCCTCGAAGTCTTGGAGTCATTCTTTGGCGGACTAATGCTATTGCCCGAGCCTGGCACAACACCCGACACTATTTCTAGCGTCTTTTCAAGTTTGCGCGCTTGTGTGCTTGACTCTAATGAATGCTATAGTTGTGCTAGGTTAGATCAGAATCTAAAGGCTAAATTGCCGGTCGACTCCCCTGCCTTAGTTATGTGACTTGTCAGCTGTAGAGCTAAAGTTGCATTAGTCCTTAGAGACCTTGATAGGAGATAGTGGTGGCTTGCAGCTATGGATTTATATAAGGCTTTCCTTTTTAGCTAGGGGCCGAGCTCGAGGCTAGAGAGGGTTTGCGCCTTTGATTTATATTATTATTGAGATAAACTAATCTAGTTTTTATTTTTATTATTACTTTTGTTATTTTTTATTTGGTTTTTCTTTTCTTTGTATAGCATATGCCCTACAAGATTTATATATAAAAGTATGACATTAGTTATTTATTTAATGATTTTAACTTATTTATGTTATAGTATTGTTTGAACGCAAGAAATTATTATTATTATTATTACTAAATATAAATACTAAGAATTAATAATATTTTATTAAAGTCTTAATTAGGTAGTAGTAGCGCTATGGGATAAAATGTTGTACTAGTTGACCTATACTACGCAATATTTATTGTTTTTTATTTTACTAATATAAAGCTATTCAATCTATTTATAACTTTATGCTACTTTTTAGCTGTATGATATAGTATATGCGGAGCTCTAAAAAACTATTATAGAACTTTTTGTATATACTAACGAAGGGAAGACATTGGTCCATTTTTTGTAGGACATATATAAAAATATGCCATTTTATAAGTGCTTTAAGCCTAAGGATTAACTATTTTATAAAAGCGTAGTATTTTGGTACCGGTATATAGGAATAAAATATAGTTTATAAAAAGATTATTAGTATTTTATTTTATTTTTTTTTTTAATTTTGGCAAATTAAGTTTATAATACCGGCTAGTGTTTAAAGACCTATAGTTTTTATTTATAGGTTTTTGTTCTTTGTTTTAATAGAAATTCCTAAATAAAACCTAAGCATATATATTATTTAATACTTTATTTTATTAAACTTTTAAAATGGCAGAAATATAATATTTTTTTTTACTAGATAGGGTTATATTCGAGAGCTACTGCAAAGATTAGATATAATAAATAATAGAGCTTAAAAATATTAAGTTATAATATACTAATTAAAAAAAATTATTTATATTTTAAAATAATAAAAATATTATTTAAAATAAAATATAGCAATTGTAGGGTAGATTATAGTAACGCTTATAAAATTATAAAACTATAATAATAAAAAACTAGCAATTATTTTAAGTATATTTAAAAATATACTTAAAAAATATATTATGTACTAATATATTTTATTTTATAAGTTGCTAAAAAAGTCTTTATATATATATATATTACTAATATATATAAGTTATAAAAAATAAATTTTAAAAAGGACTATAATTAAGCGCTACTTTATATAAGTAGTAATAATATATAAGATTATATAAATATTAAATATATTATTTATATATTATAGCTAGCTTAATATAAACAAGTAAGCTGACCTACTTATTATAAGATACTAAAACAAAAGTTATTAAGTTTACTAAATTACTTTAGGAATTCTAGCAAACTTTTAAAGCAAATATTATGCTAAGCGTTAAAACAACTATTTTTAATAGAAAAAATCTTATAAAATTTATAAAATTTTTACTGCTATTTAGACCGGAATATTTTTTAAGCTATAACTAAAAGAACTTTTTAGCTTAAAAAAAGTTTAAGTATTTTAAACCGAAGTATAATAAACTTAGTTAAGCAAAACTAGAATATTTAAATTAATATTTATTAATATATTATGTTTTATTATTTTTTTAAAAATTCTAACTAAACAAACTTCTAAATATTATAGTTTAAACTAGGTTTGTTTTTTTTTGTAGTTTTTATAATAAGTTATTTAATTACTAAAATAACTAGCTTGATTATTTTTATAAACATACTTAAGAAAAAAATAAAAAATCTTGGGTTAAGTTTTATTTAAAAGCTAAAGTTATTTATTAGAACAAAATATAAAAATGCTTAAGATAAAAGAAAGTTTAAGTAATATAAAAGTCTTATAAAATAGGACAGCAGTAGTAATAGAAAAGTATAAGGTTTAAGCATTTTATATTTTATTGTTTTTTAAATCCTATAGATCTAGTCTTATGACTAAGAGCGGACGCTTTTTTTTTTGCTATGTTTATATAATAATGAATCTTTTCTATATTTAGTTATTTGTTTAGTCTAGTTTCTTAGCTATTAACTTAAAACTATTTTATACTATTAATATATTTATTGATTAATTACTATTTAAACTTTTATTTCTATATAGTGGTAGGAGCTCTTGTAAGCTTTCCTAACAAATATTTACTAATTATTTTATTGTTACTACAAATTAAAAAACCCTTTCTATATACTAACCATACTTTTTAGGAAATATATAGCAGGTCTATAACAATATCCTATTATAAAGCAGCAAATATTGCTGATACTCCAGCAAACCAAGAACATGCAGCTAGATAAAATATCTAGTTTTATAAAGTAAAGAAAATGCTATACTAATATTAAAAGCAGGCATAAACCGGCCTGCTAGTATATTAGAAAGGAGGTTTTTGTTGGTTTTTTAATCTTTTTTAATACTACTATTTTATTTACTAGGGTTGAGCCGGTGTCCGTATAGAGTAGTAGACAAAGTTGGCACTAGGGTATCTATAATAGGTAATTTGGCCCGCCCGCTTCCTATCTTTTTGCTTTTAAAACATAGTGCTACTAACGAACGAATTGTTGTATAGACCCTATGTTTCCTAGAGTAGATATTTAGCGTAAATAACTGCTTTAAAAATAAAGTAAGTCATATATAAGTTATATAAAAACGTTAGTATATAAGATTATATAGGGTTATATATGCGTTAATCTATGATTATATAAGCTGTTCCGATGCTTTAGAACTAGATAAGCCTTAGAAGTAATAGCTTAGATTAGGCGGCTTAGCAATGCCGGTCTATACATATGCCACTTTGTTAAATTATATTTAGGTAACTAGGGATTAGTTCTATAGAGTGAAATAAAACTTGAAATAGCGTATTAATATACTTTTAAGGAGCTGCGAAAGAGGCGACCGAAACAGGCTGCTTTTTTGTAGTAAATAATAGGACAGCTTTTGCAAGTGTGTTAATAATTCCTGTAAATATTTAGTATAATATTACAGCTACTAGAGGCAATTATAAAAGTTTGGTTAAGTTTGCATTTGGGCCACTTGTATTGTGGACAGGGCAATTTTTTTATACTACGCAGCTTGCAAAAGATAGTATAGAAGGGGTGCTTATAAAAATTGATAGGGATAAAGAAATATAAAATATGTTCTAGTATATAGGCGGTGCTATATAATAAATATATACTAGATATAAGTCTAGGCTAGGAGACAGCGTTATAGTTTAGAACCTGGTAGATTTGTTAGTAAGCTTTAATATATATATATTAGCGCGTTTTAAGTAAAGGTAAGGATCTTAGAGTCGATTAAGGTATATAGAAAAGACTAAAACTACAAGAATTTTCTAGAAAGTATGTTTGTTTCGAAGCAGCAAAGAATCAGTAGTGGTTTAAAATAACCTAACTACGTATATGCTTTGCTGCTACTACATTAGTTATTAAATAAATATATATAGTTGCTTGGACATTCTTTACTCCTATTAATATAAAAAATAATAATACTATATTTTTTTTTTTTTTTTTTTTTTGCTAAAGTTTGATCCGGCGTCCAAGTATAACAATACCTTAATTGCAGCTAACGTTGTTTGCCTTTACTGCTACTGTTTATATATAAAACCTAGCTTATCTAGTTTTTCTATTAAAAATATAACGCTAATTATTAAAAAATAATATTAAAATAGGTTGTATAAGAAGTATTATTGCTGCCGAAATTACAAATAGGGCCTGTTTATATAGGAAAGTATATTAGCATAAAGTGAGCTAACAAGCGAATCAAAACATATATAGCTAGTCCAACCAGCATTTTTTTATGCTATATAAAAGCTTTAAGTTATTAAGTACTAAAAATTAAATATATGTTCTAAAAGTATAATTAGCTAGTATAGGAGTTTATAAATAATTGTTTTATTTATAACCTAGCGTTTATTAGCTAGCGTTCTGCTTATTAGTTCTTATTAATATAAAACAGGTTATATTAACCTGTGTAGCAAAAGTACTTATTATAGTATAATAAAACAAACGTTAAAAAAACTGCAGCCTTTATATACGCTTGGAATTTTGTTTAATATTAGCAATTTTTAGTACTTAACCTTTTTTGCTTTATTTTTTGTTTTTTTATAATAATATATTATTTATAAGTTAAAAATTATAACTTTAGTACTATTTACTATTAAAAACTTTAATATAAATCTTACTTATTTTTTATTATAAAATATAACTTAAATAAAAAAAACATTTACCTGATTATTTCTAGTAATTTATTTTTAGCAAATATTTTTACTTATATTACTAAATTTAATACTGATTTACTTTTTAGCTATTTAACTTATACTAATTATATAATATTAAATAATAAAATAGTAGTACTTTAATATAAACAAACATATATAATCTATTACTAGTTTTTAAAAAATATACTAATTTTTATTATTAAAAAAATAAAATCGCATAACTTATTAACTATAAATAGGTACTAGCGCTAGCTATATATTAAAAATTAAAAATAGTTTAAACAAATAAATTATAAATAAAAAATTATAAATAGAGCAAAACAGTATTAAAAAACAATATTTGCTACTGCAAAACTTTAATTGTAGCTTAATATATTTTAAAATCTACAAAAGATTATATAGATTTAAAAAATCTTTAAATTATAGGCAGGTTCTAAAATTAAAGCGATTTAGCTGCCTATTGTTTGCTATTTATATAGTATAACTTATTAGTTGATTTTATATAAACGTTAGGCCTGCTTTATAGTACTTATAGCAATCTTTTATGTTTTATTGATTTTTATAGCTTTTTTTTTTTATATTATATAATAAACTAATATACTAAAAAGTTATTTTTTAATTATAATACTATATTTTAACTATGTTAATTTTTTTAGGCTATTGCAATATTTCTATATAGATTATATAGTAAGCAAGGATTCTATATATATATATAACTTTTAGTTGGAGTGCTTATGCCTAATACTATTATAGCAAAACATTTATATTATAGTTTTAGCTTAATACTATAAATTTAGGCAAAAAAAATAGCGTACAAACAATTAAATTTACTATAAATAATAATTTAAGAGTTTTTGAGCTTTTTTTAATACATCCTATACTATAGCCCGGGCTACGTTAGATTAAGCATTTTATAAGCCGTTTGCTACAAAGGAAGTCTACTTTAATAAAAAAAAAATAAGTAGTTATATATATTATTAAATATTTTAAATTATTTATTTGTTTATTATAAATTAATATTATATAGCGTTTATACTATTATAAGTATAAAGATTTACAAAATAGTATAGTATAAAAATAGCTATTAATTAGATATATAGAGTTATATACTAGGTTAAAATAAAGAGTTTATTTTTATATAGCGTTTATGCGCCGCCTAACGAGCTAGCTAGTGTATGCGCTACTATTTTATCTAGGGTTTTTAATATAGCGCGTACTATTTTTTCTTTTTTTTAAATATAAATTTTTTTTTTATAACCTTAATAATTTAAATAAAGTGGTTTAATTCTACTATATAAAATAATAAATTATTTAAAAATAATATTAAAGCTTTATATTTTATTTAACTATTAATATTTATTACTTATATAATTTACGCATTAATAAAGAAAATAAAACATAGCTATTGTTATAATAATTAATAGATTATATATAATAATATCTATAACTATAAAACCAAGAACTAAAACTAACAAGTTAAAAAAACTCCTAAACAAAAAAATCAATAAAATAATATTTAGAACCGCTAAGCTAACAAAAAAAAAAAATACTTTAAAGTTAACTTAAGATTATATAAAAATAGTATAAATAATTTGCTAAATAGCTAATCAATAGATCTAGAAATCTAGAAATAACTTTTTTTTTATTAATTACTGCATAAACTTATTTTTATTTTATTTATTAAGTTTTAAAAACTAAAAAAAAGTTTTAAAAGTTTATATAATTAATAAAAATCAAATAGCTAAAAAAATTAAAAAAGTTCTAAACGTAAGCTTGAACAAATATTTATTTACGCGGAATAAGCTTTTGTTTTTTTTTATTAGTTAAAAACAAATTATTTTAAAAAAAATGCAATATAATTAAAAAAGCTTTTAATTAAGCAATAATAGTAATAGTTTTACTTACTACTAATTTTATACTTTAGTAAACATAATATAGGTTTTAGCTTGTTTTAGCTAGTTATTTTTGCAAAAAAAGCAAAAAAAATCTGTACTATAGAATATATTTAAGCGTAGAAACGCTATATATGCTTTACTACTTGCGTTAACTTTAATTAAAAAGTTAAATAGTTATTTTCTGAGTTATTTTTGTAATAAATCTAAAAATACAATTAAAATACTAAAATTTAGAGCTATATTGCAAAATTTATTTAATTAAATAATTATTTTTATTAAATATAAAATATTAAATTTAAATTAAAAAAAAAAATATTTGCTTAATATAAAAAATAAAATTTAATAAATATTTCTTTAATACTTAAACTAATTATTTATAAAAAAGTTAAAAAAACAATATTATAATTTATAAAATAAAAAAACAAATATATATATAGTAGTAACTAAAATATAAAAAAATATAAAAACAAAAATATAACAATAAAAACATATATATATTTTTAATAATAAAAATACTTCTAGAAATTATAAAAATACTACTAAAACTAGCAATAATATTATTAATATTAGTAAAAATAACTAGCAGCCAAAACATATATCCTATATAAAATAATATTAATATATTAGCAATAGCTAATAGTGCTATGTTCGGCTAGTGCATACTAAGCAATTACCTTAGTAAGGCTTATAGTTTAAGCCCTAGCCCTAGAACAGCTAAAACAAACAAAATAACCGCCTCAGACCATCTATAAGTTTTAAAAACAAAACAATAAATAATATATATATAAGATTAAAATTATAACTAGAATAATTAGACTAGATATTGTTTGCTAAATTAGAAATTTATAACAGTTCTTTAATCTTTTTATTATTTTATTACAATAAGGGACAAAGAGATGACAGATGTTATAGGCCCTCTACCTAAGGATTATTAGGTATAGCATAAGCCTATAGCCCAAACCAACATAAGGAAGGTTTTTAGTGTTTAACCTCCCACTAACCCCTCTGCCTATTATACCCCTCTTGCAATAGATCCTTTGGCATAACAAGCATTAATAACTGACTTTAATATTATAGCAGTTAATAGGCAGATAAAGCAGCGAACTAATATAGCAAAATAAGTAAATAATATAAATAAATAGACTAACTACAACTAGATAAAGGCTAAAGTAGTAAAAATATAAGTAGCTTAATAGATTAAAAAGAAAGTAGGTACACTAGTAAGCACTAAATAGAACCTGCTTAAATAAGTTCTTACTTACTTGTTAGGCCTATTCCCCTTATTAATAGCTACTAAAAACAATTACTAAAAATAAGTTTGATCTATATACTATATTTTAGTTACTAGTGCTTTATTATATTTTTGTTTTGTTTTTAGCTAAATAGTTTTTCTAACTTTTAATTATGCTCTAGTGCGTTATATTATTTTTTTGCCTGTTTTATTTGGGCTAAAGCAATAAATCTTCTAGGGCTTTATTTATATAGATGCAGAAAAAGACAGCAATTTCTAGACAGGCGTTATTCTTAGCCGCGCTTAAGTACCCCCTATAGTCAAAGCAAAGCGCGTGCTAACCAACGCGTTATCTGTTGCGTTTATTATTTAGCTTTGTTTTTGGTTTTTTTTTTTGTTTTCCTACCTCCCCGTTTTATAAAAATAGCCCTGCCACAACAAGCAAAAAAAGTTATTTCTAAGCTCCTACTCAAAAATACGCTTAATCACATTTAATACAGACTACGCTACTCTAATATAGCAAACCTACGCTAAGAAAATGTTGCCAGTTTTTTATTAGTATTAGTTAGTTCACCTACTGCCTATAGTCTTTTTTTTACTAGCAAAAACGCTAATATAGCAGCTAAACTATTTTTTATATAATAATAAGTTCAAAAAAGCTTAGTAAAGCTTAGCTATTTCTACGCCTTTGTTTGCTACGTTATTTCTAAATTTTCTAACCTTAATATTTAAAAAACTATTTTTAATATTATTAATAACTTTTATGCTTTTATGCTTTTTTTATTTAATATTACTCCAACTTTTTAAAAAACGCTTATTAGGTCTAGCTTAAGTTGATTTTTTAATAATAAAACATGCAATATTATTAAAAAAAAACTTTTTTTTAAAATTAAAAACTATACTTTTTATAATATAGAAAGATTTTGTAATAAGTTTTTTAATATAAAAAACTAGCATAAAAAATAAAAAAAAATATTAAAAGTTATAATAATAAAATATAATAAAAATAAATAAATATTATTTCTAATTATTCTTATTAAATAATTAGTTTAGGACTAGTTTTATTTATTAAAAAACTATATATTAAATAATATACTATATAAGCTTTATATTACTAAAATAGCTTATTAGTTTAAAAAATATAAAGATTAAATAAATATTTTTTTTTAAATATTTTTACTAAAAGTAAGCGCTAAATTTAAATATAAATATTTTTTTATTATTAAAAAGCAAAAATTATTTTATAACATAAACTAATTTAAGGCTAATTTTTTTTAGTTTATATGTTTTGTATAAAACATTTTTATTAATTAGCTAATATATTAATTTATTTATATTTTTATTTTTAATATTTTTATAATAAAGCTATAAGTTTTTAACTAATCTAAAATATATAGCTTAAGCATTTTTAATATTTATAATACGCCTAATATATTTATATATGTTTTTATTAGCTATACTACAATAAATAATAATATTATAAACTTAAATATATTTATTAAATAAAAAAATAAATATTACTATATTATAATAAATAATATAAATAGTAATAAAACAAAAATTAAGCTATTTAAACTAATTATAAAACAAAAAACTATTGTTTGCTATAGAACTATATATTATAAAACCTAAAAAAATAATATTACTAAGTTTTTATAAATATTAAATAAATATAAGCTAAAAATAGAACAGCTAAAATTAACTAAAACTTAAAATATTAAAAAAGTAGCAAAAGTTATAACGTACTATTAGATTATTATTATTGCTAAGTTATAAAAAAGTCTAAAGTTTTAAAAGCGTTATAAGTTTTATAATAAAAATATTTATTTTAAAGATTTATTATTAGTTAAAACTATAAATATATTAAGCTATAAACAAAAATTAATATTTAATTACTAGTTTAATATATTAAAATCTAAAAAAATATAGTTTAATAATTAATAGTTAATATTAGTAGTTTAAAAATAAAATAATAAATAAATAATAAGCATAAGTAAGCCTAGCTTATATAACTCTAGTAAAAATATATAAAAAAATAAGATTTATTTCTGTTTTATTATTTTGCTGGCCGGCTAAATAATTAATAACTTTTAAACAATTAATAAACTACTAGTAATAATATAAAATATAATTAAAATATATTAGTTATTATATAAAATAAATAATATATTATACTATAATATTTTATTAAATAATATTATTATAATAAAACTTAATATAATAAATAGTTTTTATATTATGCTTATTAATTTTAACCTAGCTAAAATAAAAAATAGTAGCCCAAGCGGGGCGTAGTATTAAACTAGTATAATATAGTTTATAGTAGTAGAGGTGCTATATAAAACTAATTATATTTATTGCTATAATTTTAAGTTTTTTTTTTATGTACTACTCTAGATATATATATACTAATTATAAAAAAATAGGTTTGCTTATAAAAAAAAGCTACTTAAAAAAAACATTTTGTAAAAATAAAAGATTAGTAGTTTTAAAAATATTGCTTAAACAAAAGCAGGCGATATAACTATAAACGGACTAAAAGGTATTATAACTAAATTTCTAAATATGTTTAACTATATCTAGCTGCTTTGCTTGCGGATTAAAAAGATTTTTTTTTTTTTAAATAAAAACAAAAGAATAAGCTTTAGGACTCTAGCAAGAAATTTTAATCAACTCTATAGCCCTATTATTATAACATTTAATAATACTATTAAGAATTTATAAGGAACTAGAATTTTAATATGTCTTTTCTTTATATACTAATGTAGATAAATTCCCTAGCTGCTATTGCTTGATATATAGCATTATAGGGTCGCATGTTATTTTTTTCCTATTCAAGAAAAAGATGGTTTTTGTACTATTGCAGTTTATTACGGGTTATTCCCACACACTGAGAGATCTCTAGTGAACGATTGGCTGAGATTATGACCAAATTCCAAATGTAGCAATCCCTTTATAGTATTGTAGTTGGCAAACAAGGCCTTTTTCTTTGAGAGAGGGTTAGATAACGATGTAAGTTGTTGATAATGCTGTGCTATGGGGACTAAGGGAGGGGTGGTGAACGAGTGTGCGTCCGGAAAGGCAACGGAACCCGGAGAAGAATTGTGCACAGCTATGGGATAAAGACGAGCGGTAGAGTTAGTGGGAGATTACGAATGTAAGAAGGATTGTAGCAACAAAGAACCCGAGATACCTTAGGATATATAGCCAGACAAGGACAGTATTAATAACAGCAGATGAGTGCTCTTGTAAAAGAAACTGAACATTGGATTATTGGCTGTATTCTTAGCACTGAACCTCTAATAGGACATGTGCCGGGCCCGGATCCGAGCCACCCAGCCTGTCGCTATAAGCGCCAACAATTTGATTACACAGAAAGGGGCGTATTACAGGTTGCTAGATTGTTAAAAATTTAAATTAATATAACATAGTTAACTAAGCTGCTATATTTAACAAATCAAGTGGTGATATATCCTTAGCTCTTGATTTTAAAACTGTGTTACCTTAGGCACCTAGTTTTGAGATCTATATCTGCTATTCCTTAAGCTAGCCGATTATGATAGTAACGCTACGCCCCTGTGATTATTTGTGCTATAAGCTTGATGCTGTAGCAGGTTGTGCTACCACCCGGGCGCCGAGAATTGCTAGCGCCTAGGCACCCAGTTGCGGAACGTACAAAGACTACGGCTAATGACGGGGGTTGGTGGGAAGCATCCCGTGATTAATTGTTATGAGATTAGTGATAAGGACTGAAATAAGATGACCCAAGGCGCATAACAACGATTCCTCAGCGCCGAAAGATGCGGGGCTGCGGTGGTTAGGAGCCGGTCCTCGCCGGCCAAGCATGTTCTTGAATGTGCGGATTTCTTGCTGCCACTATTAATCACATGGGATAGTCCCGATCTTCCTGGAGAGAAAATTCCACGTTCCCACAGTCTATATCTATATTACTTTTACTACTTATAACAATGAGCTTGACTAATATGCACGCACCAAACAACAAATTTAAAGGGCTTTTATAAAAGCTTTGCTTATTTACTACCCTAATAAAAGAATTGCTTTTTATAATCCTAATAATAAGTGGTAGTTTTAGCCACACTGTGGCTAGGAGAGTTCCCCGGAGGAATGGCAGGACTTTGAATATAACTTGATTAGAATGGAATACTAGAGCTTTAAGCATATTTTAATCGGAGCGATTCAACGTTTATGTTATAATCCCTAAGACCTGCTTGACAGGTTTTATGGAATAATGCCGGGTGCTCTAGTTTGATTCTCTATATAGTAATGAGATTGTTTTATATATCTAGTCACTTCTTGAGCCAAGTTTTTTAGCTATCAAGCTTATTTTAAATTCCTATTTATACCTGCTATTAAGTAAACTCTTATTTCACCTGGTAGGAGGAGCCCCTTGAAGTCTTCCAGCAAACCCCCAGTTGGCTTGTTCATTGTTATCTGCAAACCACAAAAACTCTCGACGTGACTGCCCCTACCTCCCGGGTGGTGTAGGGCAGGTTTGTTGCAGAACCTACCAGACCACTATTTATAAGCCTGGGCTCATTGCTCACTTCTCCAGATTTTCCTCCATGTTCCACGCATCTATATGAGAGAGACCCAAAATTCTCGCGTAGCAATACCTTCGAAGACTTACTAGTTCTTGATTAGTCTGCGAAATACTATCAGAAGATTGACTAGGCCGTAGGTCAGTGACTAAGGACTTGTATTCTAGATTCTGGTACGTAAAGCTAGTTTTATAAGCCACATATTTTAGAAGATCTAGTGTACGCTAATCCTGTAGCTTGTAGAAACGCACCAAGTTTTATACGTTATTAGGGTAGCTTAAAAGTTAAGCTTTTCCAAAGCCGAGAACTCGATAGTAAGCTATAAGACTATAGATCCTTATTATTAAGCGATCTAGATTTAAGGGCTGCAGAATATCCCTGGCTGCTGCATTGGTTTATGTTTGGCTATTCTTATTATATATTTAGCTGCAAAGCTTTTAGTTGCAGACCTCAAACTTTAAGTTTAAGCATAGGTAGGCCGGAATAAAATTATTTATTTTATTAAAGTATAGGGGCTTGTCCCAAAGTTCCTTTTAATAGGTATTAGTTATAACATAGTATTAAATAGAGAACAATTGTATACTAGAGATACCCTTCGAAAGTTTCTAAATCAAATGGCTGCTTGTATGGCATTTTTATATGTTCAAGAAATTTCGATACAGTAACATGCTCTTTTAACACCTTTGTACACTTGGCGGGCTTCGAATCATGATAGGCTGTACTGTTATTAGCTTCGAGGCGGCTATTGTTACAAGTGATATTCTATCGGATAGAACAGGTAGAAAAAACAAAAACTTATCTTTTAAGTATGAAATAGCGGCAATAAGTCCCGTAATAACATATTGTACCACTTGGAAAGCTACGCGGAGAACTGAATACCTAATAGCTGGGCTAAAATAAGAAAAAAGAAAAGATAAGCTGTTGCTTATGTTATTTTTTTAATCTTAGAATAGGCAAATAAAGAATAATGTATTAAAAACTAGATAAAAGGGGTATGGGATGAAAATGAAGAGAAAGAGAAGTTGGTACAACGCCCCCTTTTATACTAGAGAGTAGCTTTCATAACCTAAAAGTTCCACTTTGTCCGGGGTTAGCTGTTTCGAGTTTCCTGGAACGGACGCCATGCTAATAATGAGGCAGTGCTGCAGCATGTCCTATTTGCAACCAACTCAGGAGGCCTGCCTAATCCCTTAGGTTATTTAACTCGCCTTTAGGGAACATACTTCTGTGCCGGATGTGTAGGTAACTGTACTTAATACTCTATATTTCTTAACACGATGCGGAGCATTGGATGCTTCCCAACCTCTTGCTCCGAGAGCAGACGGGGCAAGGTTGCTTTTAGTAATCTAAGAGCAGAAAGAGCAACAGTTCTTGGGTAAAGGAAGGAATATTTATATAAACAATGAATGGTTTCCTATATAACTAGCTAGTTCTTAATTTACTATTTAATCTAAGCTTATACCTAGTTTTTAGAATAGGGGAGTAATTTTTTAACGATACTTTAGTGATAATTGTATAGTACTACCCTAGATTTACTACGCTAGAGCAATACTTAGCACACAGCTATACAATACTCTACCTATAAGTTATATCTTAGTTAAGTTAATAATATAACACCCTTAGGATATTAAGGATTGTTATATTTGCCCAAGCTAATAACTCAAGTTTTTTTATTCCGTATATAATAGCTTTACAGCTTAGAAAGAAAATAAGTCAATAAAGCTTAACTTATTTATAAAAAAAGTATTCCGCTTCGCCGATATGTTTAAGTGTTTGCTATATTTAACTAGGGTTAAGCAATAAGTTGTTTTAGCCTCTTTTTAATCTTTTTGGCTTTTTAAACAAGGAGCTATAAGCAGGCCTTGGCCACTTTAGATATAGGCATATTTGTAGCGCTTTGTTTACTTTATCTAACCCTAGCTATAGTTGCTTTTTTGTTGCTTGATCTAACTGCTAGGAAGTAACTTACTACGCGCTTTATTATATAGAATATGCTTGGCTATGGATTAGTAATACAATTGCGCTACTTTGGCTGTTTAAGAATCTGCTAAAGGATATGTGGCTAGCTCTGCAGCTTCAAACAAAGGGCCTATTAAAACAGCTGCTCTTTGAAAGACTTAGTTGCAATATTAGCGGCCTTATTCTACTGTTGATTATATGGAACAATATTAGGATTTGTTTGAACTTTGCCCCTGAACTCGACCCTTTGTAAATAAGGGCGCTTAGGTTTGATAGGTTGCTTTCTATCTAAGCTCTTGAGATTTTAGCATGATTTATAATATTTGTATTAATGCCTAACTTTTTAGATATATTGGGCCGAGTTGGAGCTTTGATATAACATACTTATTAATGCTGTAGTTATGCAGGAAGAAAGGGGCAAGACTTTTTAGACTGTTTTATTTTTTGTTTTGTTCCCTTTAAGGGCGGTTAATAAAAATAAGGGCCGATATTACAGGAGTAGGCCCCCTAAAACCGAGTTACAGGACTAAGTCAGTCCTAGAATTGCTGTTGCGTGTAGGGAATCTCTCTACGTATCTGGCCGACTTATGGCTGTATCTATTAGTCAAATCAGATTTTATTATTAAAAATACGGCATTTTGTAGTAGTAGATCTTTTTAATAGGCCGTTTTATTATTAGTTTGTAATATTATTTAGTAAAAACTATAAGTAATTATAAATATAGCGCCTTAGTTTATATTTTTTTTATATATAAATATTTCGCTTTATGCTTTTTTATAACTTATATATTACGACCTATTTTATTATTATTCTTTTTTAATTTTGTATTTTTTTAAATATTAAGCAATTTATTTAACTATGCTTTTATTAATAGTAAACATTTTAATCTAGATATATTTAAAAAAATTATATATTAATTTTTTTTTTAAAAGCTTAAAAGTATTAAGCTAATTAATTTAATTTAAATCAATATTTTATAAACTACTAATAATTTTAAAATCGCTAGCCTTATTTTCTAATATATAAAAAATAATTATATAAAGTATAAGTATATTATAAACTAATTTATTAACTAAATAAAATTAATAATTAGTAGAGTTTTTTTTTATATGTTACGCAATGCTAAAAATATAAAAAACTTAATATATAATTATAAAAACTTTTTTAGCTTAGGCTAAAAAATCTTGCTTTTAGCAAAGCTTATAATAACTTTAAATATTATATATATTAATTTTATAAAGCTATTTTATTATATTTGCAAAAGATTTATTAAAGGGTTATAAGCTATAGTTTATAATAAATATAAATATATAAGTTTTATTTTTAATTTTTATTAGCCCGTTAAGCTATTTTATTTATTTAGTTAATTATATATATAGATTATTTATATAAATTGTTTTCCTAAGGAACAAAAAAAGTTTTATAACTTTTTTAGGCATAAAATCTTTTGTTACTAAAATTTAATTAAAACTTATAATATATCTAATTTTTATAATATTTATTATAATATATTATAAAAACTAATAAAACTATAAAGTTATAGTATATAACTATTTATTTTTAATTTAGCTTATTTTTTAATATAAATATAAGATATTTTTTTTATAAAAACTATTTATTATTCTTATAAAAGCATAAAAACTAAACTTATCCAATATATTATTAATAATGCTATAATAAAAATACTTGTAGTACTATTAACTATTATTGTTTTTTTTAATTAAAATAATATATAAAGTAGTAGAACAGCTTGCTTATAACTAGCTAGAACGTTTTAATAAGCTAATAAACATAGCAATTTTAGGAAGCATATAAATAAATAAATATTTGCTTTATAGGCCCTTAATATATATATAAGTTGTTATATATAAAGGATATAATCGAACTCGGTATATTAATAAAACAGGTATCTAAAGACAAACCTAACTATATTACGCACGGGCCACAAGGCCATAGGTTTAGCCTTGTGGCCCGTGCTCTAAAGAGGTAAATTAGTTTTAGCCACTCTAATCAGTTATCCCTTTTTCTCTATGCTCTAGATCTTTTTGCAAAAAAAAGTATAGCTATAGCAAAAAGCAACAAACAGTACTCCACATACTATTGCAATGTTAACAATATAAGGACCCCTAGAACTAAGATAAGAAAACTTTTAAGTAGTTTTAAAAAAGCATAAAATAGCTAGCAAGGCTAGACATAAAAAAAGGTTAAGGACGAAAAAGCGGAAGCTAGGGCTAGCTAGTTATACTTTTGAATTTCTAAAGCATACTAAAGTAAAGCAATACTAATTAATAGCTAGGCTATATCGGGCTAGCTTAAACTAGCTGGACTTATATCTTAAGTATACTAGGTATATATTTATTATAGCTAACTATAATAAGTTTAGCTTAAAACTTATATATAAATAGATTTTTAAATTTTAAGTTTTTTAGTGCATAGTTTATATTTAGTTAATACTAACTTTAGGTTAGCTTATATATAATTTAGGTTGTTTTTTTATTTTATTATTTTCTTTGTAAGTAAACATATATATTAGGTGCTATATTAACGCCCCTGCTTGCTTTATAAATATATATATATATATTTTTGATTTCTATTTCCTGTTTTATTTAATATAGTGCGCCTAGTCTAGCTAAAGTATCTATAAAACTAGTACTTATATATATAAATGTTTAAAAAAATAATAAATAATATAGATAGGATCTTTTAGTCCTTATGCTATTTGTTAATTTGAACAATTTAATAATTTTTAAGTTAGTTTTTTAATATATAACCCTAGCTTAGCCTAAGAATAATAGATATTATATAATAATATATATTTGTTTTTAGGGCTAAAATTGCAGCTTTAGTCCTATAAAAATTATTAATATTATTTAATTTTTTTGTTATATTATAACTATATTGCTTGTTTTTAAAATATATTATTTATTTTTTATTAATTAAGCAATAATATTAGCTAGCTATTATTTAATTTTATATTATTTTTATTTTTTTATACCTAGCTATTAATATTGCTATTTTAATTTTTTTTTTAAATAGCACAATTAAAATATAAGCTTGCTTAGTTATACTAACTATAATAAATATTGCTTTATTGCTTTTTATAAGATATATAAATATATTAAATAATTATTTAGGTTTTTTTATAGCTATATATTTATTAGGCTATTACATTATTAATATAGTAATAATACTATATATTTTTATTTATATAAATATTATATTAATATTTTAGCTCTAATTTAAATATATTATATATTCTAGCTTAGTAATAAGTTCATATAACTAAAGCTTATATTCCTAGCTAATTTTAGTATTAAAAATATTTAGGGTTTTACTAGGCATTTTTATTTTTTTTATTATAGGTTTTTTTGCTTATGTGTACTACTAAGCTTATAAGCTTTTTAAGTTTATTATGCTTAGTGGTGTTTTATAGCATTTTTTATTTTTATTTTTTATATTTATTATAATAAAGATTATATTTGCTATTTTATTAAGCTTTTATTTTTTTTTTAATTTTAATTTTTTTTTTAGAGCTTAGTTCTTTAGTATAAAAGCAACTATTACAAACATATACCTAAATAATTCTAGAGCTTTAAAGTTTATTGTTTTAATAAAACGCCTAATATATATACTACTAAACAAATATTTCTATGTTTTAATAACAAGCTTGTTCTAGTTTAATTTTTATAGCTATTTTTTTATAGCTATACTTTCTAGTCCTAGTTTAATGCAAAGGAACAGTAAACTTATGTTTTATATTACAAATATATTAAAAAGTATAAAAAGCCTAAAAATAGGGCAGAAGTTGTAGCTTAATAGTTTTTATAAGCTAGGCCTACGTTTGGAAATATATAAAAACCTAGTTCTTATTATATAAAAAATCAAGATTTTTAAGATATTTCTTATTGCTTTTTATATTGCTAGTAAAAAGCAATAAAACGCCTAAAAATCTAAGCTAGCAGTTAAATTATATATATTAAAAATTAAGTTAAAAAAAGCTAAAAATAAACATTTTAAATTAAAGCAAAATAGCTACCTAGTAAACTAAGCTTATTTAACCTATTTAAAAAACAAAATTATAGGTTTATATAAAGCATTCTATATTAAAAGAGCTATATAAAAGTTTTTTTTTTAGGACTTTATACAAAGGATTATTATTTTATAGGTCCCTAATTATAATTCCTAAATATAATAAGTCGGCAAATAGATCTAACTTTTCTAAAAGTTTGACCTTGTTTATGTTAGTATATTTTAAGCTATATTATTAAATATTTATTGCTAATATAGTACCTTGCGTTATAAACTCTTGTTGTTCTATAGTATATATTTCCTTTGCTTAAGACTAAAGACCTTTTTTTTTAAACTTCGGATTATTTTATTTGCTTTTACTTTTTTTACCCTAGCAATAATACCACGCTAACCCCTATACCTGATTTTTGCAACATATTCTATAAAAAGCTTAAAAACGAAGCATACGTACTTAGAAGCTTTGCAGTCGTTAGTAAGTGTGTAACTAAGAAACAATTTGCTTATATATTTATAAGTTTATAGCTTACGGGAATATAAAGTTTAAGAAAACTGTACGGTCTAAAGTAATTAAAATAATTAAAAAAACTACTGCTTTAGTTAAATTATTTGATGTTGAGTATTAACTAGGAGAGTAAATTTTAGTTTTTTCTTAAGCATACGTATATAGAATAAAAAAGGCGAGGAAGCAGGAATTTAATATTTCACTTAGGGTTATATTCTTTAGTAATTACTACATTTCTAATAATCATATTTATCTAATCAAAAAGAGATCAATATATATGTTTTGCTTTTATTATACCTAAAAAATTTAGTAATTATATATTTAAACCCTGGTGTAACAATCCTTAATATAATCAGGGGAGTTGTATTGTTAGCACGGAGCTGCGGATAAGACCTACTACGCGAGTATCGTGAAGACCGTGTATCTTCGGGTCGTTGTTCTAGCGTGATGAATCATAGTATGAGCTGTGCAGTTGTCACTAAAGGTCGTTAGACAAGTTACTGTTTCTATTCTAAGAAACGTAGTATAAACTTAGATTGAATAGTAAAGTAAGGACAGACTAGTTACATAAGGAATGCTTTTTATTTTATAGACAGTCCTTCCTTCACTCCTAGTGACTGGCTCACCGGGCTTATTGCCTGTTCTCTTACTATTCCGTTCATGAGCCTCTTGAGCTATAACTTATCACGGCTCACGATCCTTTGGCCAATCATGGCCGACGGGCCTTCTGAGCCCGTCACGCGGCCTCGCTTCTCTATGCGTTTCTTCGTGGCTGAACCTCCTTTAGTAGTCTCCGACCTTCATTGGCTCTCCCTTGCTTGCTTGGCCACACGTTTGGGCCCGGAACACCTGGATGTTGCACTTTCCTTCTTCCTCTCTTTTTGAGTGATTTCCCTAGATTTGTTTTCTAATAGAAGCATAGTACGCTAATGGTCCTGCCGTATCCGTTTCTGTTCATATTGCTCCCTAAGGAGCCGAAGGAGCCCATCATATTCTTATTGTGCCGCAGGTTTTCCGGTGCTAAAACTAGTCCTAGAAACATAAAAATGTAGCTGGCCTTAGTTGCCTTGGGCGGCAATATTTTTTTTTAGCGTATTAGCAGGCTGTTTTATAAAGCGCTAGATAATATTAAAGTATTTTTTAAAATTAGTGCTATTTTATTTTTAAGCTTTTTTTTTTTATATATTAAGTTTTTTTATATTAATATATAATATTATTTTTAGAATATTTTTGTTATAATATATAAAGATATAGCTAAATATTTTTTCTAATTATTATATAACTTTTAATTATTGTAAATTTTTAATATTATTATTTAAAAAAAGCTTAGAAAACATATTATATATAAAAAGAAGCAATTCTAAGTTTATATTAGGAAAAAATATAGTATAATTTTTAGTTACAAGCGTATGTTAGGTTCGAGGTAATAAGGTAAATAATAAGCTAGAGTAAATAAAAAATATAGAATGGTAATATATAAAGTGCTAGATACAAGTCTTGTTTAGTTCTTTTTTTTTTTCCTTTTTACTAAGCAGATCATTATCTCTCTAAGTTCTAGAAATCTTTTTTAGTACTTATATTTTTAATAGAAGATTATCCCTTCTAGAATTTCGACCCGAACAGTAGCATTGTTTCCTAATAAATCATCCTATAGCACTAGATAGCTAATGTAACGTAAAGGTATTTTCAGAACTATTAGTCTGTGAGCGCTTGTGCGAAGCCACCCCACAAACGCACCAGGACACACATTGCCACCCCCTAAATTAAGAGTTAAACCGCAGGCAATATTAGACCTACATAGGCAATAACTAGATAAAAAAATTGCTGCTCCGGAATAAAAGCTTTTTTGCCACTTTTATAAAGCTTTAAAGATTATTACCTAAAAAATAAGCAGCGTTTTATAATACTACAGTCTAAACTAACTTTTTGCTATAGTTTATAAAAAACCTAATAAATTCTAAAGCTTTTGTTTAAATTATTTCTAATTATTTATTTTTTTGTTATATTTTTATAATAAAATACCTAAAGCAACTTAGGTAGTAAAAATATAAAAGTTTTATATTAGTTTATAAAGTTTAAATAAATATGCTTTTATATTTCTTTTTAATTTTAGTTCTTGTTAAATTTAGATCTAAAATATTCTTAAAAAAATAAATCTAATATATATTATAAATATTAAAACATTTTATTAATATAAATGTTTAAAATAAATCAAATAAAATATAACTTTATTATTATTTATAAATATTCAAATAAAATAAAATTATTAGTTTATTAAATATATTTATTAAAATACTAGTAAATATTATAAATATACTAGCTATAGCTTAGAATTATTATTTATATCCTATAAATAAACCTTAATACTAATTTTATAAGCTACTTATATACTAACCTAAAAAAAACTAATATTATATTTATTTATTTATATTAGTACTAAAACTTTATAGCAAACTATATAATAATCTAAAGTAAAATAGCAGACCAAAGTAGACTTTAAAGGCTTGCCTACTATTTATTCATTTTATTAATAAAAATATAAAGCAACTACTAAACATCTAATACTAGAACTCTATGCTTATATTTTTATAAATTAAAAAAGAATTCTTATTTAATACTAAGCTTTTTTTACTACTTATCTTTTTATAAAATAACACTATAGCTAAGCCTTTTTTTATAAAATAACTAAAATACCTTATAAAAAATTAATCTTTTATAAGTTCTATTTTTATACGTTTTTTCTAGTATTATTTTATTTTTTATTTTTTATTATAATATATTAAAAAACATGTTTATTTTACTATATTTATTCTTTTAAGTCCTTTATTACTAATTTTACCAAAATATACAATTTGCTTAATATATATAAATAATATGCCACTAAATAAATCTTAATACAATAGCTCGGCAATTTCTTAAAATAACTATGCTATATTACTATAGTACTAATAATTTAGAATTCTTAATTTATATTTTTAGGGCTTATATTAACTTAGCTCTTTTATGCTTATCTAATAGCAAGTTTAGTTATACTAGTAATAATAGCTATTTTATTATGCCTACCTTTTTATTTCTTTTAAACAATAAATATACTATAAATTAAATAACTTATTTATATAGTATTATTAAATAATTTATATATTTTAACTAAATAAATATAACTAATTTTTATAAATATAACAGCTAACTAAACATAAATAATACTACTTATAAACTAGAACTATTAATTATATTTTCTAACTATAATATATACTTTAAAAACCTAGCTTTATTGCTAATAAAATCAAACAATAATTTAAAGTAAGTTTTTTATATAATATATAGCTTTAAATAACTATTGCTTATATATTAGGTTTATAGCCTATAGTTTATTTATATGCTATTTTTTATTATAGCTTAAGCGTACCTTTTTATTACTAATCCTAAGCAAAAGCCTAGTTCCCTACTTAAAAAGAAATTATATAAAACTTCTAGTATTACTTTTTAGTTGCTATTTCTGCTTGTTTAAGTATTACTAAGGTATATTTTATAAAAAAGTAACAAAAAATAATATGCTAACCGTGCAGTTTAAGCCGAAAAAAAAGCCCATTTAGTGATAAGCTAACCTATAGAAAATTTTAGTGCTAGGAGTATAGCTATTATAGTTAATAGTTCGCTTTTTGCAGTAATCTCTAGTGTTACCAAAATAAAAAGTCTAAGGCCTCACTACGGTTTATTTGCCTAGTATGCAAAAAAAAGTACAAAAGAACAACCCAACTCAAAATATATTATAAAAAAAGATATAAGAGGAGGAATAATGTATGATTAATGTATCTAATAACTTAAATCCCTCGATTTAGCACGCAACCATTTTTAGTTACATAGAAATCATTATAGTATTGTTTACCCTGGGTTTCTTAACCCTTCTGTCTGATGGTTTATATCCTGCGCTAGGTCTTGTCAATAGTCCACTGTTATGTTAGTTTGCAACAGATTATCAATGGCCTTGAGATGGCGTCTGTGAATTGTCTCAGGGGTTATGTGTCAGTTACCGATCCGACTGACAATATAATGCAACCTCTCGGCCGCCTGCTGACCACTAGGCGATTCTTTTCTTTCTACTCATTCCCTCATCAGCTAATCAAACGCACCAAGATATATAGACGTCACATCCCCGATATAGCTGACATAGAGGCTTGAACGTCTAGACAGGGGATAAATTGTAAGGCTCGGACTGGCTCATACCTGTTGGGTACTGTTGAAGTGAGCCGGTCTCTCTAGCTGTATACTTGATTGGTTCTCCCATAAGCCGAGCTCGGAATTTGACCGGGCTACTCTGATGCTGTAGAGGTGCTCATAACCTCTTTGGACAGGCCTGCTGCGAAGACCCAGATGACTACAGTATTAGGGCTCCTCAGGCGATATGGGATCCAACACACAAGGCCAACTAGGGGGTTTAAGGCGTCCAGGTAACCCCCTTCCCCTCCCTCTCCCCTGATGGCTTTAGTTAGCAAATAGCATTCGGAAGAGGGCTCTCAAGGTCTCAGCGTCAGTCAGGCAATAGATGGCTGCCCAAGTCGACATGTAATAAAAGTAACCCCAATCAAAGGCAACTCATAGTGGCCGACTCACCCCCACTAGCATACATTAACAATATTTCCTATAGCCGGAGGAAGGCCCTTAGACATACCTATACCCTTTTTTTAAGTACTTTTCGAGCTTTTATTACTTGATCCTATTGAACTTTTTGTTTATATTTCTAGCCCAAAATTTGTTCCCTTAAAATATGGCCGGACCAAGGCATACACTTCAATAGCTAAAAACTAGAGCTATATAAAAATATATTAGCTAGCTTTAGCCTATAGTAAGCTATATTATATCTAACTACTAATAGTTAATATAATAGGTTTTATTATAGTTTAATATATTAGCAGCTTTTTAGCTACTTTTAAAAAGTTGATCTATTAATAATAGTTTTATAGTGCTTAAATATATAAAGGTTATTTTAAAACCAACTTATAAGTATTGTTTAGCTTTGCTTTATAGTATTAAAATAAAAATATCTAGTTTTATATTGCTATATTTGCTTGTTTAAATATAAACTTTGCTTTATAACTATAATATTAAATATTATTAAAAACTTATAAATCTAGTACTAAAAGTTATTATTAGTTTATATTAAAGCATAATTTATATAATATAATATATTTATATTAGTTTAAAGTTATAAGTTTTATAAATAGCGCCCTTAAATATTTAAGTATTATTATTACTAGTGCTAAATAGCTAATTATATAGCTAAAAAATATATAAAATCTAAGCTTAGTATTTAACTACTAAACTAGCTTTTAGAATAAATTAAAAATAAGCTATATTAGATTATTATTTAAAACATAATACTTAAAGCCTTTTTTTAAGCCTATCCTAATAGTAGCTATTATAAAGGCTTAACTATTTATTTATTTTATAAAAGTTTTATAATATATATTAAACCTATATTGCTTAGGTAATATATATTATTAGTTATTGCAAGAATTCCCTAAGATAGGGCTGGTTTAAAAAAAGGGCTCCTTATAGGGATCGGGCTGCTATTCTAGGGGTAAAGAAAGTTATACAAGCCTATTATTAAGTTTTATAAAAATATTAAAGCTGCTCCTACAATAATAAAAGAGCTATGCTTTAACGCTGCTAAATTATAGATTTTCTTACTTTTTACTTCTTATTTTTATATTTATCTATTATTTTTTTTTATAACTCTGGCTCTTTTTTATTAAATTATGGCATAAGTATTTATAACGTTTCTATTTTTAGAAATAAATAGCTTATTTACTAAACAGCTATTTAAGCTAGTTTATTTAATTATTTTTAACTTTTTAAAAATATTTTTTTTATTTAGTAAAAGTATTTATAACCTAAAAGCTTTTTTTAATTTTAAAACAGCTACCTAAATTAAAATAAAAAAAGATTAGCTTATTTTTAGTACTAGATTTATAATAATTGCTATATATAGCAATTTTTTAGTAGCTATTTATAGATTTTTTTTAGTAAAGCTAGGCCTATTTTTTATAAAGCTTAGTACTAGCGTTAATAATATTCTAAAAATAGATCTTTTTATATTTTTTACTAAACTTTTTAATAATATAAAAAGCAATAATTTTTAGGCCATAGCTATTAGATCTTTCCTTATTACTTTTTATATTAATATTAAATAGTATACTTTTAATATTAGTAGTAGCAAGAATATTTGGAAAGTTGATAGCAAAACTATTAGCTATAGTAATGCTAGAGGGGACAAAAGTTTTAGATTAGCTAGTATAGTTTAAGCTGCACTAGGAGCTTATAATACTACTTTTTGCGATCTAGAGCTAAATATTACAGATTTAATTCGGTTTATCCCTATAGGATTGAATATAGTCTTAAAGACTATAAAAAGTCCTTTTTGCAAAGGCAGAAAGTTTTATATCTAACAAGTTAAAAAATAAAAAATAAGAAATAGCAATATTAATAGGCTTAATACTTAAACAAACTATAATAAATAATATATAATTATATGCTTTAAAAATATTATTATTTAAAAGCTTAATAATATATTATTATAGTTATATAAATAGCTTAAATATATAAATAAATAAAGAGTCAAACTATTAATATATAATTTTAATTTAATAAGTTTTTTTTAAATATATTTAAATGTTTTAATAATATATATATGCTTAAAATTTAAAGATCTAATATATATAGAATAAAACAAAAATTAATAAAAATTCATTTATATAAACTTTTTTAATATAAAACAATACCTAGTTAATATAAAAAAAATAAAGCACTTTGAAAATAACCTAAAATAAAATATTAAGTTTAAATATTAGTAATATTATTAAGTTATATAAATTTTTAGTTTATATTATTATTATTAACAAAAAAATTTATATTAGAATTAAAATAATATTTTACTACTTTATTTAAAATAATAAGCTTTTTAGAACTAAAGGTTATTATAAAAAAAGAAGCATATAAAAAAAATATATTTATAAAACGTTTTAAAATAAATATAATATAAATTACTTTTATTTAAACTATATTTATTAATATAGCTATTTGTTTTTTATAGTTAAACATTTTTTTTTATAACTAATAATCTAATAATATTTGCTTATTTGTTATAATATATAATTCTAGTACTAGCAATTTATACAACCTTTTTTAAAAACAATTCTAGGTTAGCAAACTAACTCCTGCTATAGTTGCCCGCATAACTAAATATTCTTAAAACTGCTAGCTTCTATGCTGATTCTATAGCTAATAGCTATATATAAAAAAATATTCTTTAGTTTTTTATAAAAAATCTTTTATAAAAGCTATTAATAACTTTCTAGCTAAATTAGCTTTTAATAAACTCTAATATTATAAAAACTATTATATTATTAAACTTAATATATTATAGTGCTTATATTTATAATATAAATATTATTTTATTAATATTATAAAAATCTAGTTTATATTATACTATATTATAAATAAGCATGCTATTAATATAATTAATTAATATTAACTCTGCTTTGTAAGCTATACTTAACGCTTATATAATAACTTTAGGGGCAAATATAGGGTGTTATAGGATAATGTCTCGTGTGTGGCGGTCAAAAAAATAGTATGAATAGGTCTCAATTAGAAACTGAGTAGCTATCAACCTATGATAACTTACCGCTAGCCCCTTCCTTTATATGGCACGTTATGTGCTGCAAAGAGGCAAAGTCCTGGTGGGCAAGACTAACAATCCAGATTTCCTGTTCCCGCGCACATTATGGGGGCGAGCGCTCGGCGGGTAGGTCGCTCATAATTAACGGTTTTGAGGCGGCGGTTAAGCCGGGCGCGTACGCGGGCACAGGCAACGAAGCGACCGCCGATGGCCGAAACCCGCTCCGATCACTATGGCGTATGCTGTAGCACGTGGGGGGCGGCGCTTGGCATGCAGTCGGCACGGGTCATATAAACGTCATTTTAACCCATACACCGGCGCAGTCGGCCGTAATGCAACACTCCCCTCGCTTAATTGCTTAATGGCATTTTCTCATCAGAAAAAATAAGGCAATATATAACAACTATTATGTACTAAAATAAAATATCCTTTTAATAAGAAGTTTTTTTTCTATAAGTCTTAACTTAAAAACTATATTCTATTATTATATATGAACCGATGCTTAACTACTTAGAATACTATAACTAGAAACCACCTAGTATTTGCGGTAAATGTCCCCTTTATAGTTGCAATAATATATCTTAATAGCGAATTGACCCCTTTTTTCTAAAAAAACCTTAGGTAAGTTTTTACTTTTATAAATAGCTTTAAAATTATTATTTTAATATAATATATAGAACTAGTATACTAGTAATATTAGTTTTTTAAATAATTTTTTAGTAATATAGTAATTTATATTTATATAAAGCAGAACAAATATATTAGACTTTCTACCTAATATATATAAGTTATATAACTATATAGCCCTAGGACTAAGTATAGTGTAGCATATTTTAAAAAAATATAACTTGTTATAAGCTATTATAAATATTATAAACTAGTATTTTAGTTAGTAATATATAATAATTAAGCACTAATTTTTTATTAATTTTAAAATTATATATAAATTTGATTTTATTACTATTACTAAGGTTAGATTTTAACTAACTAGTTTTTTAAAAATAATAGTAATTATTAAAAGTTTTAAAAAATAAAACAATATTTCTAAATATAAATTTGTTAGTTGCTTTTAATACTTTTATTTAAAAAATATAGCTTTATATAATATTGCTATTTTTAATAAGTATATAATATATTAAAAGTTTAGAATATTTTTTTTAAGCTAGTTTTTTATTAGTACTTAAAACTTTAATTATAACCTATAGTTAAATTATATTATTATTATTACTTTTGCGCTAATACTTTAAAAAGTTACAAATTTTAGATCAGAGCGCTACTAGGCCTTTATTAGTTAGCTAGACATAATAACTTTTAAAACCTATAAAGCATATCTAGCTTAGTATTTTTAATATATCTTAAAATATATTTATATATTTATTTATAGATCTTTTAATATTATATTTATTTTTTAGTTTAAAAATATTAAAAAAAAAAATGTTTTAAAAATATTAAAATAGGTTAGAATATACTTTAGAACTAGGTAGTAATAAAGATATTAGTATAATAATAATATTAATTGCTAAAATATAGTTATAAATTAAGGCTATAATACTAATATTTAGTAAATATAATATAAAAAGGACTAAAGATTTTTTTATATATAATAAATAAATATTTTAAAGGAATAAAAAAGGCAAAAAAAAATAAAACAAAAAGATATGCCTAATTATATATATATAGGTAATTAATAGATTATTTATTTAAAAAAAAAAAGCACTAATTTTGTTTTGTATTAAAACAAATATAAGCGGTTAAATTATAGCATTAAAATAAACCTAGCCTAATATTTTTAGACTTATTCTAATACTCCAATACTAAATATTTTATAAATTAGCTAGTAGTATATTTTATTACTATTATATCTTATAAAACTTAATTCTTAAAAAGCCTAAAAAATAATAGCGCTAATAAAACTATAAAAGCAGGAATACTATTTTTAATATATTATTCTAATATAATTATTTATAATTTTTTATTATTTAAGCTAAACTTAAAAACATATAGCTTAGTAGTTATAGCATTTGCTAAAAACAAGTACTTTTTATTTATACTAGTATTTTTTTGCTTTTAGATTTTTTAGTTTTTAGCTAGCAATTTTTAAAGAAATATTTCGAATAATTAGCTAGCTTTTTTATTAAATAGTTAAGTTAAATTTAAGTTTAAGCTTTTTTTTTATATTATTAGAAAAACTTATATAAATCTTATAGCTTTGCTACGGACCTTATAACTTGCAATATTTCTAGGATTTAGATTATTAGGTGCCTAAGCTAACTATGCCTAAGGTATCTATGCTTGAGGTAGCTATACATTATAGAGCACAGCTAAGCAATTTTTAAGGTACCTATTTTGTTTAAAGTTTTTTTTTTATTGTTTTTTATTTTTGATTATATTTTCTATTTTAAAATAAAGCTACTATTGCTTACTAAGTTGTATAGCAAATATTACTAGCAGCAATATTTAGCGGCTAAATAGCTCTTAAATAAAGCGTTTAGCTTTTTTTGTTTAAATATTAGCTAGGTTTATAGCTATATTTTTTATATAAATATCTAATATTTTTTGCTTTTTAATTAGGATTAGTATTAGCTCTATTTTTATATTAGCTAATATTTTTATTAGCGTTTTAAAGCTTTATATTTTATATTTTTATTATAGTTTAAAAATAAATTTATAATTATTTAAACTAAATATAGCTGTTATTAAACTAAAAGTATTTTTAGTAAATAAATTAACTTTTTTTATATAATTATTAATACTAATAATTAGCTATAGTTAATAAAATAGATTTTTTATAAAATTAGAAATAAAGATAATAAACTTATAATTATTTAATATGTTTTGTTTGTTTATTTTAATATTTTTATTATATTATATATTAAAAATACTAAAAAAAAACTAAATAAAATTATTTTAAATTAATAAAACTAAAAATATTATTAATATATTATAAACTTAATATAATATTAATAAAAAAAAGCACTATTAAAGTTTTTAAAATATAAATATTAATAGTTTATTACTACGCTAAACATATAATAAGCTTTTTTTAGAAATAAAACTAATATAATCTATTATATTACTATTTTATATAGTTAAATTACTATTGCTTTAACTTATTTTAGTATTATAAAACCTTAGAACTATTACTTTTTAGCAAAAACAGGTTATATATTATTTGTTTATAAATATAGTTATTTGTTTGCTTTATTTATTTTATATAAATAACTTATTATATAGTTAAAAAAAATCAAATAATATATTAAATATTAATAAAGTAAACATAAGCTTTAAGGTAAGCGGTCTATTTAAAGATTAATATTTATTTTTTTTAGTTTATATTAAGCACTCCAAAAGAACTTCTTAATTAGTACGTAAGCTTTCGAACAAAAATAGTTTCTTAGTTTTATTACTATATAGTTTAGTAAGCTTAATATAATATTATATAATTTTAGCTTTTATAAAAAAATATATTATGTTTTTATAAAAAAACTAAATATTTAAAACAATTATTTATAATAAAAAAATATTAGCTAAAATAATAAAGCATACTTTATTATTAAAAATAAAAATAAAAATTTTGTGCTATTTTATTACATTTTATATAAAGCTTTAATTATTTATATTAACTAATAAGTATTTATATTATAAAAAATATATTATATTTATATTAAATAAGCTTTTATAATATTTAATATTATAAAAATTTTTAGTATAAATGTTCTAAATATATAAAAAAAATAATACTATTTATATAAAACAATATAATACTAGATATTTATATATATTGCTTAGCTAAAACTTATTTTATAGTTTTATATAAAAAAAAAACTTATTAAATATTTAATATATAATTTTGTTTTTTAAAAAAGCGTATAGATTTTTTTTTTTATAATTAAATAACTAAAAAATTTATTTTTTTATTTTTTTAAGTTTATTTACTGCTATATAATACCTAACTTTTTAATAAATAGTATTATTAAAATAAAATATTTTATAAAAAAACTGCTTACTATTAAAGCAGAAAGCTTAAATATAGCCCGGTCCTAAGTTTTTGACTTTTTTAGCTAAAAATAAAAAATAAAAGTTTAAAGATTATAGCTAGAGCTTTACTTATAATATTAATAATAAGTTTAACTATTTATTAGGCTATTTTACTAAATATAAACTTTATAGCAAAAGTTTATTTTTTTTTTAAAAATATTATATTTTAAAATTACTATAAAAAAAATAATTATAAAATAGGCTTTTTTATAAAAAGTTTTAATAAAATAGCTGCCAAGTATTAAAAATATTAATAAATATAGTTTAAAATATAGCTCTAAACATATAATATTTAAAATATATTAGTTTATATTATTTTTTATAAAAAATATAAACTAACTTTTTTATTTTTTTAGTATTAATTTATAAAATTTGTTTTTTTTAAATTATATAAAGTATAGTACTATTTTTAGTAAAATTATAAAATATACTAAAAGTAAGCAGAAAAAGAGATATTTTAATAATACTAATATAGCTATTATTTATAGTATATTATAAAAAGCAATATAATAAAAGCAAAATAAAATAAAATAAACTATAATAAAATATTATTTATTCTAGGAGATTATAAGCTATTATTTTAGGTTTTATCTATTTGAAACCTGTAGTATTAGCGATTAGTATATTTTTACTATTTCGCGATTTTACTTTCTTTTTTGGATTTTTTACTGTTTGGGCGTGTAGGGAGTGCGGACCCCGTTAGCCGCCCGGCTTATTACTTCTTACGTCCAACCCTCCCTTTTATGTTGTTCAACGTCTTGCTATTCCTTTGTTTTGTTAAGCCACCTAGACTATTAATACAATAGCTTTTTTGAAAACTTAGCTAGAGCTGCAATTAAGTGCTTTTAGTTTTAGTAGCCTATTTTTTTAAAAATATTTATTAGCTTTGTAATGCTTTAATTACTATATATATTGCTAGCTAAGCTTAATTATTATTATTAGCTACTATTAAAAATCTTATTTTTTAGGAAATATATTATATATAAATTTTTATAATATATTAGAAACTATTTAAATATAATTTGTACTAGCTATAAATTTATATATTTTTTTAGATTACTAACTATATTAATAAATATATTTTTAAAAAATAAAAAGTAGTTTTTAGCTAATAAATCTAGTTATTTATAAACTAAAGAACTAACTAAATAATATAGAAAAGATTATATACGCTTTATATAACTAGGTCTTTTTGCTATTTATAGTTCTAGTTTTTATTTTTATTTTTAATATAAATAGAATAGCTAACATTATTAAGCTTTTTTATTTTTAAACAAAGCATAAGTATTACTATTTATTTATAAGTATATTTATAACTATAGTCCTTATAAATAACTAAGGACCTAATATATATATTATTAAAGATATTTATTTCTATTTAGTAACTGTTTTATTATATAACTTTAATACTTTAGATCTTATGCAAATATATATTATTTTTTAAACAAACTAAGTAATAAAGCGCTATTTTTAAGTATAAATATTACTATATTATATATTTTTTTAATTATTTATATAAGTCTTTTTTTAATATTATTAGCTAGGCTTTTTTATATAATAAAAAATAAAAGCTTGACTTTTTAGGCTAACACTTGAAATCTTTCCTTTGTTTTGCTTTTATATATTTTTTCTTATATTTTGTAACCCTTTTTAATATTCTTTTAAAAGTTTGTATAAATAACCTAATCCTAATTAATTTTTAATATTATTTGGTAGATTTTTTGTAGCGCATAAGTTTGGTAAGGATTACTAAGGCTTTTTTTATAGCCGAACTAGTTATAGCAGCTTTGCTGCTAGATATATATCTGCTAGGCATATATAATAAGAGCTAGAACTACCGACTATATATATATTATACTATGTTAATACTAGGCTTTTTTTAATAGGCTTTTTTCTAGCTATAATTTTTAAGAAATATTATAGCATTAAAATAACTATTGCTAAAAAGTTATTATAAACTTTTAATCTTTATTATATAATTAAGCAAAGCTTTATTTATAAAGCAGATTAATTATTAAGCAAAATAACTAACTATATTATAAAATATATATTGTTTTTGAAGATTGCTTTTTTTAGGGCTATAAAATATTTTTATACTTATATTTTTTATATAATTTGTTTATTAATATATACTTTTTAATATAAATATTAATTGTATAGCTTTTATATTATAATATATAGGCAGGAAATAGTACTATAAATATTTTAAGTTTTAAAATATTTTTTATACTAAATATTAAATCAAGTTAGGTTTTTTATTTGTTTGCTTACTACTAGGCTTTAAGTTTTTTATTTATTTAAGTTATAACTAACTAATATATAAAAGTTCTTAAAAAACTTATAAAGCTATATTAATTTAATAACTATAATATTTAAGAACTATTTTAATATTATAGTTGCTTTTAATAATAATAAGTCCTTTTTTAGTTTTTTATAATATAAGCTAATAATTTTATTTTATCTAAAAAAATATATTTTTTATATTAACTTTATTTTTTAATTAGATATTATTTAACTATAAATATTATTTAGTATAGCTTTAAACCTCTAAATATTCTAAAACTAATTAAATTATATTTAGTAAAAAGTTTTAATAGGATCTTAGGGTTGTTTATTATATAAATAGTATTAAATATATTATTATATATAAAAATAACAAAAAGATCTTTTCTAACTTTTTTATTAACTAGACTTTTATTAGATAATATACTTTGCATTATATAAATAAAGCTTTAACTTACAGATAAATAAATAGCTTAACTTTAAAGGCCTAATATTTTAAAATATAAATGTTTATATCTTATATATTAGAGGCCTATAAGACAATAAAAAACTAAACGTAATAAATAAAAAACTTATTTTTAGCTTATTTTATATAAAGCTTAAAGCTATGCTAAGCTTTTATAATTTATTATAGATATATTATCTAAAAATATACTATTATATACTTTTTAAACAAATATTTTTTGATTTATTTATTAAATTAAAATATAATAAAGCTTGCTTTATATATTATAAAAACAAGCTATATATAATAATTCTTTTATAAAATTTAGCTTTTTTTAATTATTATAAAAATAAAAAACTATTTAGTTTATAAATTAAAATATAAGTTTTTTTTATTTGTTTAACTATAAAAATCAAAATATAGAGCTTATAAAATAGATTATAAAATATAAACTACTATTTTTATTGGCTTAATAAGCTTATATATAATTAAGGGTTAAGTAGCATTTTTAATAAAAATAACTATAGCAAGCAGATATTAAAACTAAGAGCTAATAAAAAAAAAGTTAGCAAGGTAGGTTTAGCTCTAAACAAATTATAAAAAATTATCTACTAGACTATTAATAATATATATAATATAGTTTGATTAATTTATATAACAAGTTTTATTGATCTTTAAAGTGGTGTGTGAGGGTCTATATATATAGTATATATAAATGTTTATATAAGTTTTACAAAGTTAAGTTGCTAGTAGAACCAGGATTATTGATTTATTTAGTATAATAGCTACTAAGATAAAATATAACTTAAGCTACTAAAAAAACAATAAATAAAGAAATTAGGTATATATTTACTAGTTATAAAGTTCTAGTAAGCTACTAAAAATAGTAGGCAAATTTTTGAATTTTAAGCTATAACTAGTAGTAATTTTTATAAGTTCTATTAGAAAACTTTTATAATTAAAGTAATAAAATACTAATATTTTATTCCTAAGTATATATTATTAGTAAAGAAATATTAGAACCTTATTTTTTATAGGTTTTTAGTAATTAATATAGTATATATTTATTTTTGACCTTTTTTTTAGTACTTAAGCATTCTATCTTTTTTAAAAATCCTGTTTTATAAGATAAATGTAGCGCTTAAGTGACTAGTAGTTGCATGCTAAGTAATGCCACAGCTACTAATAGCCGGACCCTTTGAAGCACTACAAGCACTAGTAGCTAACTATTTATAGGTGCTATAACTACTAGTAATAGATGCTATTTTAAGCGTTATAGCTATTAGTAGCAAATACTTGTTAAGCATTAGAGTCACTAGTAGCTAGCCCTTTATAAGCGCTGCAAATACTAGTAGCAAGCTCTTTATAAGCTTTATAACCACTAGTAGCTAAGTCCCCTAAAGCATTTAAGCTACTAGTAGCAAATGCTTTATTAAGCACTATAGTTATTAAAAGCAAACGCTAGCTTTAGTACTTTAGCTACTAGTAGCAAACTTTTTTTAAGCGCTATTACTATTAGTAGTAAATTTTATAAAAATATAATTATTACTAATAATTAATTAATTATTAAAATAATTTTTAGTAAAACTATATAAAATAGTTATTAAAAAAGCTAAACTTATATTTTATTTATATATATTTATTAGTATTTTATTTTTAATTAGTTATTAGAAAAAAAACAGAAATATACCTTTATTAACACAAAATAAACTTAAACCTGATAGATAGCGGTATATAGCATAATTAGATCCTTTTGCTTATGATTTATTTTCTACCTTGGAGGGTTAAGCGTGTAAGTGTTAATAAGGATAATTACTTGCTTTAGTAGGGCAATCACGATCTACTGCCCTACTGCCCTACGGACCGACCCGATAGCCTAGATCGCACTACTCTAGTCTGTACTACTTTGGCTATATCTAGTAGTTCATATAGTTGGGCTAAGACGTTTATAGGAAAAACTCATTTTTTCTTATTTGCTAATACAATTATAACCTATGTCCACTATCCATTCAGTACTTCTACTTAACCAGATTTTTTTTGGCACCTTCTTAGACCTAGTTACACTCTTTTTGTTGCTTTAACTAGTTTCGACCTTGTTACGGTTGCTATTTCCGTTTCCGTCTCTGCTTCCAAGCCTCGCCCTTTTAGCAGGCACAGGAGAATCAGGTTCGATGCTACGCTTGACACCCGCTGGTGCCGGTGCCGGGGAGTTTGACGCAGGAATTGTTGCAGCAGGAGACTGTTCTGCTATGTTTTCGAACCGCGCTCTCTTAGCGTCGGGCGCAGAATTAGGCTCTATAGTACGCTTGTTGCCTACCGAGCTCGGTGCAGAACTAGGCAGACTAGTTAAACTAATTCAAGCTTAATAAAAAATAATTTAAAATAAAACTAAAAACTAGTATAAACTTAGTTATAATTTATTATTTTTTATATAAAGTTTTTTTTTATTATATTGTTTTTTTTTTAATATAGTTTATTTTTAAGCAATAAAAAGTAATAAAAATTAGCTATAAATTTAAAAAAAAAAATAAAATTAATTTAAAGCAATAATTTTATGTTTTTAATTATTTTAAAAGTTTTTATTTATAAAATTTTATTAATTATATATTATTATTTTTTATTAAAAACTAGGCTAGATTAGAACTTTTATTTAGTTTTATTAAATATTATAATTTAAAAATTAATTAATTAATAAATAATACTTTTGTTTTAACTATAATTTTATTATAGTTATAATATTATTTAAAATTTTAGTATTAGCTTAATAAATCTAAATAATATTATAATAAAAAAAATATAAAAAGAGTTAATTAATTAATTATTGTTGCTGTTGTGCTGTATTTTTTTTAATTAACCTAATAAATAAGAGGTTATTTTTTATATATTATAGGTGCCCCTAGCTTAGCGCCCGCTTAATGCACACATCTATATAGATCTCTAAAAAAAAAAAAAAAATTTATTTTTTATTTTTATAATATCTTATTTTTATATAAAAATATTTATTTTATAAATATAATATAAATATTAATATATTTATATAATATTAAAGATTTGTTTAGTTATAGCTATTATATTTTTAATAAATACAAAATCTAAATAATTATTTTTTATTATAATAATAAAAATATTAAACTAAAGCTATAAAAAAAAATCTTAAAATATATAATAGTTTTTTAGCTATTAGTAATATATATAGATTTTTATTATAAATATATAAGTTTTAACTAATAAGTAGCGTAATTATTATTATTTGTTTTATTTATTTATAAATAAAGCATAAGCTTAAATATTAGTAGTTTATTTTAATTATTTTGTTTATTATTTTTTTTTTAATTTTTATAAACAATTTTAATTTTAATTAAAAAAACTTAAAAATAAAAAATAACCTAATTTTTAAAAAAATAAAAAAAAAATATAAAAAAAATATATAATTTTATATAAAACTATAATATATAAATCTATATTATAATTCGGAAAAATAATACTTTTTAAGTTTATAATTTTTATTTATAAAATATAACTTAGTTTTTAAATATTTAAAATATTATAAGCTTAGCACTTTTTTATTATTATATATAATATAAACTAATTATTTAAATATAATTATATTTATTACTTTATATATTTTTTTTAAAATTATTTTAAAAATCTTACTAAAGCAAAACTATATAATAATACTAAAAAATATTATATATTTTTGCTTTATTATTAAATATAATATAATTAGTTTTTTTTAGTTTATATTATATTGATTTTATAAAATATAAACTAAAAAATATTTTTATTTTTTTAGGTTGTTTTTTTAATACTGCTCTATTAAAAATTAATATATTTAATATAAATAAATATAAATAAAAAAAAAGCAGTTTTATTAATAGATATAAACGTAAATAAAAGTAATATTTTATAAAAAGAATAAATTATTTAAATCTGTTAATCCTTGCTTAGAGATCGCGGACCTTGCTAGTCAGTTAGATATATATTATATAGCAACTATGGGCGCTGCTAGTATCCACGGATCCTAACATAAAATTTGCCGGGTTATTTTGAGGTATTTATAAGCAAAAAGAAAAAAGCGGCACATCTATTAAAAATATAGGGTAGGAACAGCTTTTTAAACTTATCAAAAAATATAATAAATATAAATATTTCTAAAATAAAGCATTAAATAAGCAGCTTGTAGTACTTAAATAGAAATAATCTATATATATTTTAAAAAGTAATTTATTACCTATTCTTATATAGCATAATCAAAAAAGCCTTTTAAATAGCATATATTAATAATAGCTTTACACTTTGTATTAATATTATATTAGGGTTAATTATATCTAAAAAAGCCTATATAAGCTATTTATTATATAATAATATAATAGTTTAAATTTTTTATATAACCTAGTTTAAAATAAATAATTATAATAAGCTTAAATAAGTAATATAATTTAACAGCTAAATAAAAAAGCTAATTTATATATATTAAAAGACTACCTGTTTAAAAAAAGCAACTATAAAAAAAGGAATAAAGTACTAAACAATTCTAAAAGCAAAAAAAAAAAAATTAATAATAAAATAAAAATAAAAAAAAACTTAAAATTCTAAAAATATATATATATATTATAATATATATATTAATAATATTTTTTTTTTACTAATGTTTTATTTTAGTTAGAATAGTTTTTAGCTTATATTATTACTAAACTACTAATTAATAGTTTTTTTATTATTTACTAGTACTAAAGCAAAATAAAAACAGGCTATAGTAAACTAGCTATTTAGGGCTTATTAATACTATAAAAAAGTTTTTGTTTTTATTTCTAAAATTAACTAGAACTAAAAAGCTTTTATTATTGCCATTAGAATAGTTTTTAATTTTAATTAGTTAAATCTAAAATATTAACAAGCAACTAATCAAAAAAAACAAACATTTTTATTAACTATTAGCTAAAATATAAGTTAAGCAAAAAAAAAGCACTTAATATATTGCTAAACTATAGACATAAAATTATTAATATTACAAACAATCTAAAAACTAAAAACAGCTTATTATTTAGATAGCTAACTTAATTAGTAATATTTTTTATAAGTATAGCAAACCTTTTTAATTATTAATACTACTATTAATTAAAACTAAAAAAGGTAGCAATAAATACAAAAATATAATAAGCGCTTAGAGCAACTCTACTTTGTTTTTTTGAGTAGCAAGCGCTGTACTGCATTTTTGTTTTTTTTTAAAAAAATTCTTTACTTTGACCTCTCTTTCTTTTTTTCTCTTAGAATAAACATATACTGTCTTAACGTACTGCAACGCTTTAGCAACTATTTTGTCAAACCTTAGTTTATCTTTTAACTCCTTAGAAAATAGGCTCTGTTAAATTGACTGTTATTTTGACCTATAGCTATACCGCTATTTAATTATAAGCTGGAATTACTAGTGTACTAAAAAAGCTCTATTTATATCTTTGCAAGATCGAAATAAAGCTTGATAAACGGCTGTTATAACGCCTAATGCGGGATAGTTATAAATACCGGCCCTAATAGTACAGGAGGTCTTATAGCCGTGGATAGTTGGAGCTCCGTAATTATTCTTGGTCTTACTACAATAAATTATTTATAACTTTGATATATATAGCTAGTTTAAGGAGGTAAAAAGGGCTTAGGAATGCGGCATTTTTAGCAGCTATAGTATATATAGTGTTGAACACTATTTGTTGGTTTATATGAAATGAAATTCAGTTATAACTATTGTTTTAAGTAATTAGAAATTATGTATCTCTTACTAGGCATGAAATAAATTGGTATAGCTATAATATAAGACGGTATAGCTAGTATAGTGTTATAGAAGGTATGGAGTAACCCACTGCGCCATGAAACCAAAAGATTTCAGCTATGACCGATAGGTTATATACTTTCTATTTCTATATATAAGTGTACTCCGCGGCTCTGCGACCGTAACATATAGATGAAGCCTAGAGTAATAATTATAGTCTTTATTTCTTTATGTTAGTTAGCAGCGTCTAGGTGTATATTATTTTGATAGCGTGCAATATAGCGTTAAGCTCTTTATTCTAGTATAAATCTATGCTTTATTATTATTTGGCTATATATACGCAGGGTTTTAAAAAAGTATAATAATTGAGATGTTTTGTTAATTTTGAATCTAGAATTTCTATTACTAGGGCGGCTAATGGAGATGCGTGACGCTAAGCACGTGAGTGGTTTTAAAAATCAAGAACTTAGATATTATAGCGTTTAATCTATTAGTATTTAGCATAGGTATTAGACTTCTAACTTTTAAAGCATTTATTTGCTAATATATATTTTTTAAAAAAGCTATACTTTTAAGCAGCAAGTCTAGTACTTAATATTATTGCTATATAATAAACTACCTATATTATATAAAAAAACTAAAATATTATTTTTTTTAATTTATAAATTATATAATATTTCTTATTTAACTAATTACTTATATTACTATTAATTTTAATAATATTAAGCTTTTAAATATATATATTATATTAGATTGTTTATATTATAATAATAATATTTCTATTTAGTTTAAATTATTTATTAATAAACAAAATATAATTAAGAAATAGTTTTATAGCATAAAACTTTTTAAGCTTTTTTAGTTAGTAAATATTACTAATTATAAAAAAATTTTTATAATATTTTTTATTGCTTTATATTTTAGTTAGCTTTAAACGCTTTAAATTATAATCCAAATTAATATTAAGCTATTTAAGTTTGCTAAAAACTATATTAAGTTATAATTTAATATAAAAAATAATATATATAGTATTAAATTTATATTTTTATTTAGCTAAGCTATAAAATAGTTTAAATATAAGCTAAGTAGCTAGCTTTATTTTAATAAGCAGTAGGATTAAGTAAAAAATGCCCGGCTTAAATAAAGCTATAAAAAAAACCCTAACTCTCTTAATCTTGATCTATGGCAGCGCTTCTATAGCACTAGCCCTAACACTGCCCCGTTCGGGTTATTTTAAAATAAATCTTTTTTTTTAACTAATCTGCCCCTGCTTAGCCCTAGCTTGTTAGTTTTAATAATATTTAATACATTTTTTAAAGCTATTTCTTTTTTGATTTTATTATTTTTATAGCTTTTTATATTATAGTTTTTATGCGTATTTTGGGCTAAAGCTAAGCGGTTCTTATTATTAACTGTGTTAAACAGCCTATTTATTAGCTAAAGAAAGGTTATATGTTTGCAAAAAAAAAAGCTATATTAAAAAATAATAAGCTAGAGTTTTTTAAAAAAAAACATAAGCTTAAATAAAAAAAAAGCAAATAGATTACTATATAATATAGTAATTATTTTATATCTAACTTTAATAATTATTAATAAAAATATATATATATTAATATATTATAATATATTATATATAAAGCTATTTTATTATTTTTGTTTGCTATTTTAGCCTATCTAATATTTATTTTATTTTTAATAATTAATAGAGCTGTTTATTAGTTTATAAATAGCAATATACTAAAAGCTATAATAAATATATTAGCTATATTATAGGTTAAAAAAGATTGCTTATAACAAATGTTTTTAATTAGTGCTAGAAAAAAAAAAGGGTTATAAAACAAAAGAAACGCTTAGTTAAAGCGAACTAACTTTTAACCTATATAATAAAGCAATTTTTTTTGTTTTACTAATATTATTTAATTATTAAGCAAGTTACTAACCTAATAGTTTAATAATACCTTACAACTTATATATTAGCATATATAAAAAAGGGGAAATATAAAAAATAATTTAGAATAAGTAATTAGCACTAACCTGCCTAGATTAGTTTATGCCCCTAGCTTTTATAGGTTTAGGCTCTTTGCTATGTGGCACTTCTAAGCTATTTTTATTTAGTATAGATTTTAAACTTTTAATTTATAAAATATTTTTATTTATTTAATATATATTTTTTTATGCCCTATCTTATCTAGGCTCAAGTTAGCCTATATAGTATACCAAGTATATATAAAGTAGCTAGTAAAAAAGAAAGATTATAAAAAAAGAATTTAAGCAAGCTTATAATAAATAGTAATATAGTACTACTTTAAAATTTTTGCTTTTTTTTGATCAATTTTTATTTGTTTTTTTTTATTTTTTTTAAAAAAGTATAGTTTAAACTAAATATTTTTAATTCTAAAATAACTAATACTAAGTTTTGGTTTTATATAATATAATTATTAAATATAGGTATAATATAAATTATAATATAAGATAAAAATATATATTAGGTATACTATTATAAAATAAACCAAAAATCTATAAAGAGGATTTTAAACATATAAGCTTAGTATTTATACTATTTAAATATAAAGTAAAGCGCTAAAGTCTAAAAAAAAAAAAAGAAAAAAAAAGGAATTAAGTTATAAAAGCTTTATTACTACTCTTATTATAAATATTAATACTTTATATAATAGCTATTATAAATATAAGTAATACTATTATTATAAAGAGGCCGGATATAACGTAATAATTCTTAGCTCTAACCTATTTAATAGTACTATATCTGCTTAATATATGCTTATAGGCACAAATAAAGCTAATACAAGCAGATATAGATATTTTGTTATTGTTGTATTGGCCGGATAGGTTTCCCTAGATGTAGCTATGCTCCTTATTACTGCAAGGGTCCATATCTCTTGACTTATATGCCTAGAATACCTAATTGCTAATAATAGGCTTTTTATAGCGCTAAAAGGTAATTAGTAGTAGTAGATATAGGAATAGTAGTGTTAGCTTTAGAAAAATAGCAGCTAGAAATATTATAGTAGTAGTCTATGATTTTGTTATAGTAATAAAAGTAGCGCTTATTTATAGTATTTTTAATATATAATAAATAATATCTATATATTGTAATATTATAAAAAAATCCCTTAGATTTCTTATTATATTTTTATAATTATATATAAATATAAAGCTAGAATATTGCTTTAAATAAGTTAGTATGCATTAAAAGCTAAAGAATAGTAAAAGCTAAGGTATTTAATAAATATATTATATAAAGTATACACTTTAATTAAAGGCTTTAGCGGGTATATAAAAGCTATTAATTTATTGCTTTAAATAAGTAAACAGGTTAAACAAATAAAAAAATAAAAAAAAGTTATTATTTTTAAATAATAAAGTCTTAATATAGCAGTAGCCTAGTTTGCTTTTAATACTATAAATAAGTTAGGCTAAAATTAATATATTAAAATAATTTGTTTAATATATATTAATAATATAATAGATTTGCTTGTAGCTAAATTTAGTACTAGGTTTAAAATATAAATAGTTTTTTAGTGTAAGTTAATAAAAAGCTAGGGTTATAAAAACAAGATTTTAGTTAATTTTATATTTTTATTATATTAGCTTAATAATAATAAAATAGTTATATTATTATAAAAAAGATCTTATTTTTTTTAAAGTTTGCTATATTATAATTTATTATGTTATAATATATATAAGTTTATATTAAAAAGATTTTATGTTATAGCTTTATTTTTTTTTATAGATTAGTAGTTTTTAGTTTATATTTTAGTTTATATAGCATATTTATATAGTATAAAAAAAAGAAAAAAAGTATCCGATTTATTATACTAGATATAGGTTATTTATGCTATGTTTTAATATTCTAAAGGGGTAATAACTATGCTAAGATCTAAAAGCAATAATTTTATTTTTAAGTCTATTTTAATAAGCTAATATAGCATTTTTATATTAGAGCTAAACAATTTGCTTTTGTTTTTACTGCTTATATATAATTTGTTGCCTATTTAGTAGTATTAAAAAATAATATATATAAAGCTTAATAAAGCTATAATAGATTTTTTTATATTTAGTTATATTAAGAACTAGGCTAAATATTTTATAGATTAGGTTTTTATATTAATATTAAAGCTAAATACTAATTCTAGGCTTTATAATAAACGCTTTTTTTTTAAAAGCTAGTTTTTATAATAGTATATTAGTAAGATTTATTCTAGGAGCTATAGGTTATATAACGCTTATGTTTTAATTATAAAGCTTATATTAATGTTTTGTTAGATTAGAAGCTATAATATTTTTTATAATTATTAATAGTTAAAAAATATTTTAATATATATATTTATTTCTGTTTAAAAAGAAGGCAATATTATAATAATAATTAATAAAAGCTATAATTTTTTGTTTTAAAATTCTAGCAATTTAGTTGCGATTTTTGGACCTTTTTTGTTTAAGTAAAGGATAAGATAAGGGAAAACAAGAGCTTTATCTCGATGGTTTATTTTTATTTACTTTTTTAAATACTTTTTTTTAATGCTTTCTGAACTTAGTTAGCCCTGCTTAATATGATAATATTACTAGTGTTTATAGTATAAGACTGAGTAGCTCCGGACCCGGCTATTGCTTCTGTGCTTTAACCCGGTATATTTATTATTATAACTGCAATGCTAAAAATATAACCTAAGCGGACAAAAAAGATTAATATTTATTTTAGTACTAAATATAACTATAAAACAAGAAATATTAGCAATAAAAATATATATAATAATATAATTATTATTTTAAAAACTATTATAAAGCATCTAAATTTTATTTATATTATTATTAATATAAATAACTTATACTAAATAAATATTTTGTTTTATGTTTGCTAGCTTAATAGTTTTTATAGCTACTATTTAGTTAATTTGTGCAGTAATATAAATAGCTGTTTTAATATATAAGTTATTTTTTTTGTTTAAATAGCAATATAGTTAATAAAAATAAGCTGGAGCATTTTGCTATAAAGAACTTTAACTTAAAAAATAGCCTTAAATTAGCCCTAGATTACAATTATTTTATTATATTTAATTGCTATTTTTATATTTATAGCCTTTATTAAGGAGAGCAGCTCCTAAAGCTTGCTATTTTTTCGGTATAATCTAGCTATAAATATTAGTTTTAGAGTTGGTTTATTTATTGTGCTCTTTTTAATATATAGCTATATATTTTAAAGAAAATATATATAAAGCGTAGCTAAAAAATTAAACAATATTAATTCTTAGACCAACATTATTTTAAGTAGTACTATACTAATCTTATATACTAAAACGTACTACTAATAAATACAAATGTTGCTACGCTAATAGACTAAAGCTATATTAAAATATCTTTATTGCTTAAGATCTTAAACTTATATTAATGTATTACTACGGAGCTGCTAGTACACTAGCCTTGCTTTATGCTTGCAGACCGACTATTGCAGTCGGCTAACACTTATAAAAGCAACTGTTCAGATTAACTATATTAAGCAACATTAGCCTTAATAAAAAAACACTATAAACATAATAAATTTATAACAAGTTAGAACTGATTATAGCTATAGTATATTAATATTGCATACTAATATTGAAGTGTTGGTATAGAAGCCTCTAAGACTAGAGGTTCTAGCATCTAAAATTAGAGTTCTTTATACTACGTTTGCTTTATAGGGCAAAAACCTTTATATAAACTTTATTTTACAAAATCTAGACTTAATTATTAATTAAAGCTATTCTTATAATATATAGCATATTATTAAAGTAATAAAAATGCAAACTTAAACAATATAGCTAAGCAAATATTATTAGTATTAATATTTTTATATAAAATATTTTTAAAATAAAAAAAAACAAATAGAATTTATATAGTTACTATTAATAAAAAAAAACAACTATAGCGCGTAATATAGCAGCAAAACAAATAATAACTATTAATTTTAGTTTTAATATAGTAACTAATAGTTATATTATTTTATATTATATAAACAAATATTATATTACTTCTAAAGGGTATATCTAATAGCGCTAATAAAATAAACTCTTTATTAATTTTTTTAGGATTAGTGTTTTATAATAATTAGGAATGCTTAGAGCTAATTAAAATTAATTATTAATTCTAGCTCTAACATTATTGATCTAGGACTAGATTAAGCTATTTTTTTAATCCTAAGACATAAATAATATATAGGCATGTTATTATTAACGTCCTAGAATCTAAGAAGCAATAAAAGGCGTCCATATATTAGTGAGGGCTACGTCCTCTATAATTTATATAACCGTGTTCCCGAAATATAGGCTAGGACTAATATATAACGTTTAAGTAAGCCTAACGAGTAGGAAAAACGGCTGATCCGTTATTAAAAAGCCTTTAAGGCGTACTTTTATAGATACTAGCGCGTAAGCAATATAGTTTATAATTCTTAGATATAGAGTAAAACTTGAAAATAGAGAAATTGTTATTATGAGTCAGATTACCTTCCGCTTATGTGGACATAGATCATAGCCGGGGAGATTCGCGTTAACCTGATAATTTATATAGCCCTTTTGTAGCTATATGCTTACATAATAATGAGACAATCTTGTGACCGGATCTTCTAATTAACCTATTAATGCATATTTTTAGCTGGCCTTAGCTATAGCAAAGTTTATGTAAGACGAGTTAATAATTATATGTATTACTATTAACCTTTAATCTATTTTATAAACTATCTAGTTAAAGAACCGCTAGTTATTAGCTCTAGGAAGCAGAAATAATAGAGAGCTTGTCTATGTTTTTTCTTTCTTTTTTTAAAGTTGGTTGTTATATAATAATACGAGTTCTGCTAAACTAGATAGCTTTAAAACGCTTTTATAAGGTATAATATTTTATATAAGACAAGCCGGATTAAAAGTAATAAGTAAACCTGTTTAATGTTGTATTTAAAATCCGGGGCTATCTAAAGTAACAATTAAGACCGCCCTAATTTATGCCAATATATAGCTTTTAGCTAACCACACTTATAAACTACAAATTCTGCTTTGCTTCTTAGAATAGCGTAATATAGTCTGCTTAAATTTGTACGCGCTAGTGGCCCATCACATATTCAAGTTATTTCTGCAGCCCAGGGCCCATGGGCATTTCGATGTTCACTATACGAACTATGAGTTTAAGGATCCTATTACGAGTTGTCGGGGCCTATATTGGGCCCCTACACTTCCGTGTGTCACGTAACCATGATCTAGTTAATCTATCTGATCTTCCTTAGATCATATAGATCACGTAGATCACATTGGTTGTTACTATTCTGACCGTCTGCGTGCCTTGTTTCCTTTGTCTATATAGTCTCATACTCTCCTATATCTAGTCACTCTTTTAGTTCTGCTCTTTAGCTATCAATTTTATACTTTAATCAATATACGCATTAAACAACTACTATTTAGACTTCTATCTCTGCATAGTAGTAGTTAATTAATTAATTAATTAATTGATTAATTATATTTAACGTTAGTACGGAGTGCCGTAGCACCACATTATAAACCTCCCTAGAAATATTAAAACATAGCAAGCTTTATCTAGTTTTATTATAGTAAGATATAATATTATAAAAGTTCTATATTAAATATTTTTTTTTTTATAATATTAAATATAATATTAGATCATGTTTTTGTAAGCTTAATATATTATTATTTATAGTTACTATATTTTAATCCTTTAAACTAAAAGTTAGGTATTTTTTTGTTAGGTTGCTAGGTTTATTTAGCATTATTTATAGGTTCGGGCTTTTACCTTTGCTTTATATTAATTTTTATTAAAAAGCTTACTAGGGCAAACAGTTATATAGTACTACTTTTGTAGCTATTTTTAATATTTTATATTTTTTATATATTTTTAAAATTATTTATTTGAAAGTTTTAAAAATATATATAAAAAAAAGTTTCCTTTAGCGCTAGATTTACTTTATAAAAATAGCAATTATATTACTTTTGTTTCTTAAAGCTTAAAAAAAAACTATTTCTAGTTCTTTTTTACTGTTTTTTTTTTTATTTAAGTTTGCTTTTTATAGTATATCTCTTTCTATATAGCACTACTTATTTTTTGGTTAAAATAATAAGTATATTTTATTATAATAGCTTATAACTTAGCAGAATTTCTAGAATGCTAAAAGGTTCTAAATTAGCTAAATTTAGTATTTATATATATTTATTATATTTTAAAGTTTTATTTTATATTATTATATCTTTTTTTTAGTTTAAGTAGTTTTAGCTAGTTAATTATATAAGCTCTAGTAGTTTTGTAATATATTATATATTTTAAGCTTTTTTTTTTTTTTTTACTAAAGTAAAAAATATAAATATAATAAACTTTTATATTAATATAATTAAATTTATTATAGTATTACTTATAATCTTTATAAGCTATTATAATATTAAAGTACTAGTTTAAAGTTTTTTTAAATAGGTATAATATTTTAAAGTATTTATTTAGCTTATATTTAATATTAATAGCTTTAAAACTGCTAAAAATATTAGTATTTTAGTTTTTTAGTTAGTTGTTTACTATTTATTTAATAGTTAACCGGTTGTTTTTTTTAAGGCTAGCTATTATAAGTATTAACTCTAGGTTTAAAAGGCTTTTTTTTGCTCTAAGCTTTACTAGTTTGTTTGTTTTTTTATTTTTTTTAATATTATAGTACTTTAAGCTTTAATATAATATAATATTATACTATTTTATAAGTTTATATATTTTAATAAAAATTTATTATAATATTATTAGGGTATTTTTTTAAATATATATTAATATTGCTATATTATTAGTACAAAATATAATTATAGTATTAATTAAATATTTTTATATAGTATTTTAAAAGCTTTTAAAAGCTTTTAGTACTTTTATATTAAATACTACGCTATAAAGGTCCAGGCTTTCTTATTCTTTTATTATTAATATTTATCTTTTATATATAATATATTTATAGCTTAATTTTTTGTTTGTTTTTAACTTATTAATAAAAATTATTATATTAAAAATAAAACGTTTAGTAAACTATTACTTAAAGGCTTTTATTACTATTTTTTTATTAGTATTATTTATAAAACTTATTTATAATTTTAAAAAGAATTTAAGCAAATATAGCACTATTTTTTTAATATTTAATAAAAAACCTACTACTATTTAAAAGCTAATATATACTTACTATTACTATTTAGTTTTTTTGCTTTATTAAATTATTTTTAGTACTAATTTTAGCGCTAAAAATAGGTTTTATAAACTATTTTAATTCTAAAAGTATATTTAAGTCTAGTTTATTTTAAAGCAATATTTATAGTTAATATTCTATTAGCTACAAAAAAAGCATGCTTAAAAAATATTTTTTATATAAGTAGTACTTTTTAGGCAGTTTTTAAAAATATATATTATAGTATTTATATATAATTTTTTAGCTTTATATTTACTATCTATTAGTAGTTATTTACTATTTTGCTTATTAGTTTTTTTTTTTTTATACTATATTTTATATTTATATAAAAGTACTAATATTAGAACTAAATTAATTATTTTTTATAAACCAGCTATTAGGGGGCTTCTAACTATAGCTATAATAGCTTTAATATAGTTAGCTATTTTAGATCTTTTAGCCGCTTTTTTTTTAATATATTAGCAAAACTAGAATTTTTAATCTAAATATATTCCTAGCTAGTATAGGGCTAATATTTTATATAATTCAAAAAGATTAATTATTAAAGTTAGAAAAATTTTTATACTATTTTTAAAATTAATTATAAGGTTAGCTTAAGATCTATAATATATAAAATATATAACTTTTATTTTTTTAGAAGCAAAAATAATTTTGTTAGTTTAGCTATATTTTAAGATCTTATTAATTTATTTTTTAGTTTTATATATATTTTATTTTAAAGTTTTTTTTATAGTTAGCACTATTATATTATTAATATATCTTTATTTATTTAGATTATTATTTATTAGTTTATATAAATATAGTATATAAAATATTAGTAATACTAAAAAGCTTTATAAAATATTATAAATAATTTTTTTAAAGTTTATTATAATATTTTTAAAATATATAATAATTATTTATTTTAATAAAAAACTTTTTATTAGTTTAATAACTATAATAAGCTAGCTTTATTATATTATTTAGCTTATTAGATAGTTTGTTAATAATATATTAAATATATTTTATATATTTAAAATAATTAATATAGCTACTATTTTATTAATAAAAACTAATTTAATATTATAAACTAAACTAATTATTAGATTTATTATAAACTTTTTAAGTATTACTTTAGTATATTATAAGCTTATTAAGCTAGCTTTAAAAACTATTTATATTATTTTTTATGCTATAAATTGTTTAAAGTTTTTTTTAATATATAAAAATAATATAATTAGTTTTTATAACTTATATAAAATAAAATCAGTTTTGCTAACTTTTAGCAATATTACTATACTAGCTTTTTTTTAAACTTTTAAAAAAACATTAAACTTAAAGCATTTTTTTAGTAGTTTTTAATAATATTTTTTAATAGTAGGCTATATAGCAGTTAAATATCTAACTATTATAAGGTCTTTTTTTTTAAAAATTAAGGTTATTTTTATTATATAGCTGCGCGCTTTTTTTATAAAAATATATTAGGTTTTAAGGGCTTAATATTTAGTAAGTTATTTTATGTATTAAATTTTTTAAAAATATTTTTAGTTACATATTTTGCTTTTTTTTTTGCTTTAATTATAACTTTTTTTTTATTAATAAATAGCAGTGCTTTAATACTTCCTTTTTGTTTATATTAATTTACTACTTTTATTAAATCTTTATTATTTTTAGTATTGTTTATTTTATTTTTTTAATATTTTATTTTTGCCTTTTTTATTATAATAAATAGCTAGCATTAAATTATATTTATATTTTTAGTATTAAATAATATTTTAAATTCTATTTATGCTTTAGAGCACTTAAGTATTTATTATAGCAATATTTTATTATATTTTTTATTTTTAATTTTTATAATTTTTATATATTTTAATATAAAAATAATTAATACTTTAATAGTTTTTTTATTTTATTACAAGTTATAACTTTTTTTATTGTTAATAATATATAAATCTATATGCTAGTTAAGTTATATAATTTTTTAAAGTTTTTATTTTTAATTAGAACTTTAGGTATTTTTTATAAAAGTTATACTAGGCTATTTTATAATAATATAATTTATAATAGCTTATAGTTGAATAAAGTTTTTAGCTTTTTTGCTACTTAGCTATTTATAAAAAGAATATTTAAAAATAATATATTTAATACGTGTTTTGCTTAGTATATTGCTTTGCTTAGCTTTTTTATAAAGCATATGCCTGCTTTAGCTAACTATTCTAAAACTTTTTATCCTTTATGTAGCGTGGTAATGCTAGGTTTTTAATCTAGGTATTAAGCATTTAAGTTTTTTATTACTAAATAGTTTTTTAGTAGTTCTAATATAATAATATAATTTATTACTATATTTATATTAAGTGCTTTATAATAAATAAAAAGTTTATATTTATTTATTTTAAGCTATATAATGTTTTAGTAGTATATTAGTGCTTTTTTTATTATTATAAGGCTTTTTTATATTTTAATATATATTATTATTTTAGGTTAGTTTATTTTTTTAGTATTTTAAGTATTTACTAGTTTATTGTTCTAATATTTTTAATATATTTATATTTTTTTATTTTTTTATTTGTTGATTTATAGTTTAGTAATTATTACTATATTTATTTTTTTATTTTAGTACTTTTATAAAAAAATAAAATAATTATTTATATTATGTCTAACGTTTTGGGCTGCTATTTTTATTACTTATATAAGCAGCTCTATTATTTTTTTCTAGTTTTATTTAGTTATAATTTAGTTTTATTTTTGTTTTTATTGCTTTTTAGCTTAGTAAGTTTGCTAAAAGCTTGTTATTAGCTTTTGGTTAGTTTTTGCGTTATTTTTTTTAGTATACCTATAGGCCTTATAACGCTGTTTTTTATAGGAATTATTTTTGTTAGCTCTTTAATTTGTAGTAAGGGTACTAGTATAACTAGCGATATAATGTTTAGATAAATAGTAATAATTTTTTTTATTATTTTTTTGTTGTTTGTTTTTTTAAAGGTTGTTTCTAACAAAGTATTACTTAAAAAACTAGTAGTTTTAGTACTAGACTTTTTTTATAACTGTTTTATAAGCATAAAAAAAACTTTTTTTTTTTATTATTTTTTTTTTATTTTGGCTTTCTAATAACTATTACTTTTTTTTTTATTATAGTAATTATAAAAAAGAAGTTTTTATTATTATAGTTTTTGCTTTTTGTTTATTATATAGTTTTAAGTTTAGCTTGCAATAGTAAGATTATTTTACTATTTATTTTATATAGTTTGCTAGAGCAGTTCTTATAGTTTATATAGTATAAAAGTAATATATATATATTATTATTTATAAGTTTATAAACATTTGTTTATATATTATAGTTTTTATAAAAAAGTTTTTTATTATAATACTTTAATATATAGTATTTTTAATACTTAAGGTTATAATAAATAATTTAAACTTATTTTCTTTTATAAGATAGTTCGCTAGCTAAAAATAAGCGGAATTTTTATACTAGTTCTTTAAAAACAATTATTTATATAGCTTTGCTAGTTTAAAGGTTAATATTTTTATAAAACATATATATATTAATTAAAATAAAGCTTATTTATATTTTTATTTTTATTATTACTATTTTTTAAGTAATATTTATTAAGTTTTTATTTAAGTTATTAGTTATAAAAACTAAAACTTAAAAAACTATATATATTATTTATTTTTTAAATAGTTTAACTATATAAGCTTAAAAAGTTTGCTTAATAATTTTAATATTTTTTTTTTTAAAAGTTAATCTTATATTATTAAATTTATTGCTTTAATAACTTAGCTTATTTTAATAAGCTAAACTTTTTAAATAGCTTTAGTTAATAATTAAAAGTTTTATAATAGTATAGTTCTAGCTATATATATTATTGCTTATTAAAAAGCTACTGCTTTTTTGTTTAGTTTTATTAAAACATAAGTATTTTTATAAAGTGTTTAAGGCTATATTATTATATTAGCGCTATATATAAAAAATCTATTTAATACTACTAACATTATAGATTTAAAAACTAACTTAAGTAATAGTTTTGTTTTTTATTTAGCTATTTTTATATATAACTTATTAGTTAATAAAATATTTATTAATATTAATTATTTAAACGTTTTAATTAAAGCTTAAATATTTGTTAAATATAAAAGCGCTATGTTTTGTTTTTTAGATTATATATATATTAATATATTAAAATATTAATTTAGTATTTTAATATAGTTTTAGGTTATTTATTAGTAGTTTGCTTATATATTACTTTTAAATAATTAAACAAATTTGTTTAATATTATTGCTAATATAGTAGTTATTTTTTTATAAATCTTGTTTTTATAATTAATTTTTATATATTGTTTAGTTAGTATATTTTAAAGCAAAAGTTTTATTTTTTTGTTTTTTTTAGCTATTTTTAGCTTTAGAAACAAATTTATAAATTATATTTTTATTTGCTTAGCTAGTTATAAGTTAGCTCGTATTAGCATATTAATAATTATTGCTTTTATATATATATTTTTAAATATTATAGCAAGGCATAATAATATTATTAGGTCTTATATTAATAAAGTTTTTTAGCTAGGGCTAAAGATTATTACTAATTAAACCTTTGGTATTTTGTAGAAATTAGCTGAAAATTAGCGCTATTAGTGTTTTTGGTGTGTTATCCGCACTGCTACTAACAGTAGTTTGCGCACGGATAATAAATAGGAGGAAAAGTGTCTGCATAGTGGTGGGAGTCTCTGAAAACCTCCCTAACGGACAACCGCTGATCTTCCTATTGTTACCTACAAATCAAGACCCTTTGACGTACCGCTCATACCTCCCAGGTGATGTATGACGGGTCCGTTACAGATCTATTCTCTCAACCCCTATTATATATACTCCCAGCGCTTACTTTACGTATCCAAACCTAACTCTACCTGCGTGTCCATTGTCTCAGTCCTACATATACATGTCTGCACCTTGACGGTTCGCTTGATCACTGGCAGTCAGAGTTTCAAATCGATCGAATCGATCGATTTAAAACCTTCATTGCTGCAATATTAATTTTCTTACTTTCTGTCGAATCGTAGCGGATCAACTAAAAGTTTGTAAGATTTAGAGCAATATTGGTCGGAAAAATCAACAATTGTCCAACAAGATTGCCGAACATACTAAAGCTTTATTGCTAGCGTTTCTAAACATAAAAGTAAAACTATCACCACTTTATAAGCTTTTTAGGTAAGGAATAATCTAAAATTAAAGGCGGAAAAATTGGTCCGGCACTATTATAACCATGTTATAATCATTGCCAGGTAATAACTCTTTATACTCGAATTACTCCAGGTGTCTTATTATTAGATTGTTTAAATTACCTCTCCTCACGCCTGTTGTACCTTCCGTCTTTAATGCCTGCTATTATTCCTCTTCAATAGTAATACTTTCGAGCGCTTATTGCTAATCGCTACGTTCAAATAAATGTAAGGGTACTTTAGGCTTGTACACGCCTGCTTTTGCCTATGATCTAAAGCACTAAGCTTTTGCTATAATTTTTTGCTGTATGCGGCCCTTTCTTACTAAGTTTATTTTGCTACAACTATTAAATCTTTTTTTAGTTTCCGCTATAAATAAAGCAATTATAAAGATATCTACTACTATTACTAATAGCTTAAAAAATTAAAAAGCACTTATATCTTTTTACTATACAAAAAGTTCCCGATTATATGCAAGACTTTTAAAAAGAAGCTTTTTAAAATACTAAGCTAACTTATTAACAATTTTTTGGCGCATGAAAAAGCTACGCTGCTTGCGGCTTTAGTTTCCCTAAAAGGCAGGGTATTTTACTCGAAAGTATTACGCCTGTTTTTCAAAAAAATCCATTAGCTTAGAAGTTCTTTTATACTTTTGCGTTTTATTTTTGACTTTTTATTATTAATACTTGTTTTTTTACAAAACTTTTATTTTTTTATTATAGTAAATTTTTTATTCATGTTGTCTATACGGAAAAGACTCCCAAGCTCTCTTTAAAGCCTTCTATTTTTTGCAAGGATAAAATATAATAGCAGCAGTATACGTAACAAGTGTTATTTTTTTGTAATAAGTCTTTAAGTATGTATAGCTAAGTCTTAAATAAACTTTAAAGATATAGCAGGTCTTTATATTTATACCTTCGAATAAATCCACTTCTTTTATCTCGATTCTGCTGTTTTTTTTAATAGCCTTAAGCATAACGGTCTTTTCTGCTGCGTGTTTAAGATGATCAAGGAGGTGTTTATAAAGTGGAAAGACTTCCCAAAAGCCTCCTAATGTAGCCCGGCCCCTCGCAATCCCGTCACCTTGCAGCTGTTATGTCGCAAGGCTGAAAGGCTGCAAGACCTTTTAGAGGGCTATCACCACTAGCCACTCCGCCTGCAAGAGTTGTTCCTCCATAATTGTAGGCCTGGCGATGCCCTCATCTTCACACCTCTCTTGAAGGATACGGTGGAAGCGCTTCAAGGCAGCTGATAGTGTAGTTCAAAGAGCTAACCAAGACAGTATTAATGAAAATTCGGAGCATTGGGCAGCACTAAACTTCCAGATTAGCATTACAGTCCCAACCGATACTGTTAGCTAGTCAAGCACCACAGCTTACAGTTACCAAGCCTTGCGAAAGACCTGGTAGTCAAAGTTTAACAGCTCCTTATGAACGCTATCTTTTCACAATAATATCATTTTCATCTTATACTTCTCTCAAAACTTCAATTTGTAGTAAGCTATATATATAACATAATTTTTTTTTAAAGATAATATTACTTGTAATTATCTATTATTATTAAGCCGGCCCTTGTTAAACTGTAGATCTAAGCATATAATAACCAAAAGCAAACCTTAATCCCTTAAACTTAGCATGTATTTATGGTAGCAATAGCTAGCTCAACCTTTAAGTTATTTGCTAGTGTTGTTTAGAATCTTTACATTAATTGCCTTTTTTTAGCCTGGTTAACTTGTTATTCCGCCATTGCACTAAGTATAGTAATATAACCGCCAAGTCGCAATCACTAGTTGAAAAGAGCCTACGCGCAGTCTGGTAACCGCTACTGCCGCAGCTATCGAAATGTCCGACTTGCTGCAGCCTTAATTTCAGGCGGCAGCGAAGTAGCTATATCTTCGTGTTCCTACGTTATTGGTTGCTTCTCTCGGTAAGCTGTACTAGTTTCATTCTCTCCCGACGCTGTTGTATAGGCGCGGACATAACACGGGGCGGTGCCTCAGAGGACTAGCCAATTAATAATTCGAATTTGCAGGACGTACAGCTTCAATAAATCTCCAGGCTAACTCAGCTGTCAGCACAATAGTAGCGGTGTTGGATGCGTTTCTTTGCTTGAAGGGCTAGAATACAACCCAATGCAATACAGGCTGTGAAATGCTGTAAGCGAAGGCTTCTAAAAGAGGCGAGGAGCAGCAGGGGCGTCAGCTTTAGCCATAAACCCCCTTGTCCCGTTCTAAAGATTCGGTAGGATGCCTGATGTGTTAGCGACCAGACCACCATCACAGGAAACTTCTTAGTTTTCGGTGACCAGGTGAAAACCATCCTCTTCAAGCATTATGTATAAGGAAGGAATTGAGCTACGCAAGAATGTGATAGCAGATACTGAGCCTCCACCTTAGGTATTCTAAGGCACCTGTCTTACCGGCCGGTCTTGGCTACCCCGGCTGGTGATGTTAACGCTAAAACTGTGGGCCATTCGGGCAACTGCCCCTCTGAGGAGAAATGCCATGTTAGTAAGCGGGATGAATAGAGTGCAAGGCGTGACGAATCCATACTGGATCCCGTACGTCCATTTCGGTGTATAGAAGCTCATGGAAGTGGACGACCTCATGATATCTATTCGGTCCCCAAGCAGCTGCACCGACAGCCAATTTTGCAGCACAGACGGTGCCGGCGTTGATTGGCTAGTAAAGTGGGATGTACTAACTATTATTTAGTTGAGGATTGTTCTAGCGCGGTGCGGGCCGTAGTCAGCCCATCGCGGGGCAGGTTTAGATAGTGTTCCACCCACCCACCTGTGCCTCGATACGGTCCCTCTACAGATCTAGTCACTTGGTGGCTTAGGTCTGATCTGAAGGTCTGTATTGAGTATCTGCTATGGAAGGAAACTAAATGGGGGTCCCAACTAGGGGTGCAGGTATTTATACACCTGATTTGTGTGTGTAGGTACCAGCTGCCTAGGGCTGTCTCACAGTGCCCATTCATGCCTATTCTAGCGGGATCCACATAGGCCACTTCAATCTTATAGTAGGATTAATAAGTTCCTATAAATTAAGGGCTCTTGCTTTAGCTATAAAGTCGTGGTTTTAATCGTTGTAATCTTCGGCTTTTGTAAACATAGCTTTGGCTACTATTAATGATGTCATTATTATATCGTAACTAGTGTCACTTATTCTGTCCCGAGGTTCGGTAGATCTTTTAGTGTATATGAGACTCTTAATTGTCAGAAATAAGTGGTGTGTTGTTCTGAGAGTGTCGCCTCTCTCTGAAGTGTGTACTAATAAATAGTGTGGCGGGTCCTCAGGGGCTGAGCAGACTCTGCTCAGCCCCTGGTGCATTTAGCCCAGAGCTAATCCATCCAAATTAACCCATTAATTCTAACATCTGTAACTACCCAGTGGAAAGACACATTACTCAGACGACAGCGGCCTAGGCTTGGCTCCCATCCTCCGACCTGGTATCAGTACTCTCTTGCTGAGCTGATCCAATCCGGCCACCACGCTTAACAACTCTTGTAGGTACCTGCTCGCCGTCTCTCGTTACCTAAATCTTCCTCTCTCTGCTTCCCGCTCTGTCCTTCCCCCCTTCCCCCCCTACATCGAACGAGGGTTACCGAAAACTATTGATCTCTCAAGTGCATGCAACCGGATAGACCAGATAGACAAGCCATCAAGGATATTGGCTCAAGCAAGGCAACAGCTCGAGGCCTTGAAGCAGGCCGGTCTTAGTAAAAATGATTTATTAGCTTTGCTGGAAGAAGAACCCCAGCAACAGCAGCCACAACAACAACAACAACATCCACAACAGCAACAATAACAACTTCAACTTTAACAACAGCAACACTAACAACAACAGCAACAGCAACAATAACAACAACAATAACAATAATAATAACAACGGCAACAATAATAATAGCAGCAGTAGTATATGCCCCCTGTGACACTTGTGACACCTAATGGTACAAGATTTTTTATAGCTAATGATAATGATAATATTTGTGTTGACCGTGTTAAACCAGCCTTTTCCCTGCCTAACTTTAGCTACAACCTTAATGCTTCGTTTAGGCCGCCGCCTTAGTATAGATTGTTTATATTAATAGTATTAAGCAGCTTGAGCTGCAATAGCTGCTTTTTAATTATGTTAGTGCGTAGTTCTATCTTTTCTACGTCGAACTTTTCGAGTAAGTCTAAGTTCTAGTATATATTATGCAATAAAATATTTAAGCGCAAGTTTGATTAAAAACGTTACAAAAAAAAATTTTACGATTAGTTGCATAAATATTTTTGTAATAGCTACAACCAGAGCTTTTAAAACTTTAATACCTTTAATTAATACTATAAATCCGCTTACGGCTACTAAATATACTTATACGCTAATATAGTTATAAAGCTAATAAAAAAAAATAAACTTATAGCTATAGATTCTATACTGTACTATATAGCTAATTTAAATAGTATATTAACTACGTAGTAATATATTTTAAAAGCAGTATAATAAAGCTAGATTAGTTCTATTTAAACATTATTTATAGTTTACTTTATTAGTATAGCATTATTAAAGCTTAAAAAGCCCTAGTTATAAGCAAACATAACTAATTTAATAATTGCTAGCCTATATTTGGCTAGTTGCTAGAATTAATAAAAAAAGTACATAAGTTTATTAAAAACAAAAACTTAGGTTAGCTATAAGATTTTTTCGAATTTTTTAATAGCTTTAAAAAAAGCGCTAAAAAAATTGTATAGCTAGCTAAAATATGCGTATATATTGTTTTGCGGCCTAAGTTGCCGCTGCTGCCGACCCCAGCTATAACTACCGACTCGATGCTGTTGCTATCCGTCACGGGCAGCGGCCCGTATTAACAATCCGTTTCGCGTAGCACAATGCGGGAGCTTCGACGGTTTGTATTTATATCGGCAATAGTAAAGGCAAACAAGGGAGTTTGGCGGACCGCATCCAGTTCCACCACTCGCTTCGAGACGTAGCCTCCGAAGGCAGCGCTCACACCCGTCCCGTCTATGACATTACCTTCATCAACACACCCGCACCAACAATTGGGTTCTACAAACACCGTATACCATGGTTATATGCATACTCCAGACGCGAGCGCCGACCGCCGACCTCAGCTCACCCCCATACCCCGTTTGATGGGCGGATCCTTCAAACTGCATGCACAGGCGCTCGACGGCTATGTCGACGACCCTGAGGCTTCCTCAAATGTGTCAAACCCCTCGATGACATCCCAGGCTTTGGTCAGAGATGTTCACACCTCGGACAATTTCTATCTTACCTCGCAGGAGGAGTGGAGTCAACTATCCTTGAAGCAATCAAGACAACCGTTCGAGGACTCCAGGAACCCGCCTCCACTGGCCAACATCGCTGAAGACTTGACCTCAGAGACTGCTGATTTCGAGGCAGCTGCAGAGGGCAGCGATTTCAGGTCTGATAGCCTATCTATAGAACCTTCGAGTGCCCGCTCCTCAGTTCAAGCAGGTTCCACAGAACCCTCTTCATTATCATATGGAACCGCTATGGACGGGGGATATATCCCCCGGAACCAAGCAGCCTCCACTTTCTACAAATACGCTAAACCGGTGGGCAGAGATCTTATTCAAGAAGATGACGATATTCAGTCTATTAGCTCAATTCCCGACGACATTGCATCCTCGGCCGAATCTAGCTCAACTATGCCGGACTATCGGCAAGCCGCAGTCAACTACTTAGTGAAGAAATTTACCGACGACTCAGAGCTGTTAGCTCTATACCGAGACGCAACTAAACGCATGGACGAATCTAGGTTCCTGCGGAATCACAGGGGTTTGTTGAAGAGGTACTTCCTCGACCTACAATCTGAAGGACACACTCCGTCCCAGAAGCTCGCCGTTAGATTCTTGCGATTGCGGAGCGAGAGAATTCGCATCTCGTCCATGATCCGACGAATAGTAATGCCTTCAAACAACACCATTTTAGAAAAGGCCAGCATCATGCTTCAGCAAGAGAATGACAAATTATTCTTACTTGATCGGTGGTTAGGCCAACAAGACTCTACGGAAATCGTCGAAGAGGGCGCGGATACTGCTAGTGATAATAGCAACGATAGTGATGACGACTCAGACACTAGCAACGGCGCAGTTGTGGCTCAGATGAACCATGATTGGACGTTGTCCAAGTTAGAAGCAACCGCTGAGTTCCTTATTACAGGGCGACCATTCAGCCTGTACAAAGAGAATCTCCGTAGGTTCCTGCATCCTGGTCCTGAGGCCTGTCACTTGCAGGGGAATTTGCAAAAAAACGTTGCTCAAACCAGTACTAGCATGCTCGAACAATCATCTAGAAATATGCAAAGAGCGGTGCTGGAGCCTGTCGTACATGCACCGACCACTTCAAATGCAGATGCGAAGCAGTCGACAGAGCAGTCAGCTTGCAGAAAAAATACTTGGAAAGCGACTTACCTCTCCCGGTGTCTCTCCTGGCTAAGAAGCATTACCATGCCAAAGTTGAAAGTGGGACATCGTCGAATTGAGTGGAAATGCGTAAGTTCCATCTTTCCTCGCGCACCTGAGCTTGGCTGGAAACAACCAGTCTAGAGCCCTTGGCATTTAACCATCCTTCTATTTGTTCACGGATACACAAACTAATACTAACAAGTAACAGGACTGTGGAGCGGATTTATACGCCGATTTCCCCAACGGTGGAGAACAACTCGATAACTTGGTATTCTCGTTACAGAACCCTGGGCAAACAAACACTAACCAAGCTTCCAACATTCCTCTTGGGCGCTTGAACACATTTACTCCTAATTCTTTAGAGAACACTCCAAAAGGGAGTGCCAACAGGATAGAAAACCACATGGGTAATCTCATGAAACGATACCCCATAGCTACAACAAGCTCCAGTATTTCTTCTCGAGTCGGCATGGACCGGCCAAGGTTCATAGCCCTTTGTGTCAACACAGGAGGCATCTACAAGACCTTGGCAGAGATTGACACTTCTAGCATGACGTCTGACGCGGCCGCTTTTTCCATAATGAAGGATGAGTATTTCAAGACACGAGGTCTGCGCTCCCGGTTTAAGCTCCTGATCAAGGCAACCACCATCGAGTTTGTCCAAGTAAGTTATGCACCCTTAACAAGCAGTCGTACTGAAAAGTGGCTGAGAGCCTCCTAGTTTACGCTCTGGAATCGCCGAGGCGCCTACATCTCCGTCTGCAATCGACCAAACTGCATCCCTCCGGAAGATTCCGATGACTACGAATACTTTCCCAAACCGCTTAGGCCGCTCTTGCCAATGCCAGCAGAGATCTTCATCCACTACCTCGAGCATGGTGAAGGAGATTTGAACCCCATACGAAATGACTGGCTTCCACGTTTGCCTAAGCGGTTGGACAAGCGAGTAATTGACAGCAATGAGTCGTGCTTCGGGTGGGGTATACACATTATCGAAGGACCGAACCGCGAGGTGATATTCTGGATTGCCATCCTGACCATTCTGGCGAGCGTGTTGATTAGTGTGCTCTGGTCAACTCTTCAGAATGATGTCCAAGGAGGGGCCGGGTTGGGGGCTCTCATCGTGGCTCTTCCACCAGCGATCTTAACTGCGTTTTTGTTTAGGTTAGAGGGAATATAACCGGCTACTTGGGTAGGACTTAGTTTCCCTTACCCAAGACTAGAAAGCTGAATAGAAACTCACGTGTAACACCCTAGCCTCGCACGGACCGCTAACCCCTTTATAAAAGGGTTAGCGGGACGCGCTCGAGGCGAAGAGATTCCTCTCCTCTTCACCACTCTTTTCGTGTTGCTTCGACGGGTAGCACGAAGCGTTTGGTCTAGGTTATGTGTAGTATTGGTTATCTCCTCTGCAAACGGGCACGGGAGGTTTTCCCAATATCGCGTATTTCTAGCTACATATTTGGTTCGACTTCGAGGCTCCCGGCCAGCCGATCCAAGCGCGTACTGGAAGTACGGCAAATGCACCCTCCTACCTGCCGCTACAGACCATGCCGGCGAGGCAAGGCCTGTAGCCAAAGGAAAAAAGAACATTGTTGAGCATGAGTTTGGGCGGCTGATAGGCCTGGCTTGGTTCGCGCGGTATTCGGCCCTTCGGCGTACCGGCTAAGCCAGTCCTATCGAGGCTCATGCTCCCCCAATATATGCGTTCCTAAACCCTTTTGGGTAGTGCCTGTTGAGTGCATAGATGGGTTGTGTCTCGTCATCCCCACGAGTTTTTGGACGTTCGACCAAATTCGGCATCCTCTCAACCACATCAGATATTCCGGGGATAAAAATCTGAACTCGATCGGCACCTAAACCATTGTTCCTGGCATAGACAGGTAGCGCAAGACCGAGGTCAGTCCAGGTTGGTGTAGCAACTTTTATAGCGCAATGCCGGGGTTCTGACTGCTCTACTATTGTCTTGGTGCGAGCGACTTGGTGGGATCAGGGTCCAGATGCCGGGATGGCTCAGAGCGAGAACTTATCCTCGGAAAGAACCTTGAGAGTTCTTCAAAAGCTTCGGCGAGAGATGGTGGGTCATCTCATCGACGGCCGGGTCATCATCGAGCTCGATGGCTACTTCGAGGCAGTATCGACTAATCCTTGAACTGCTTCAAGGCAGCCGCATGCGCAGCCTTCCGCCAAAGCTCAGTATAGGAGAGGTCTTGATTTAAGGTAGCGCTGAATTCGTTGAGAGCGTAGCGAGCCTTTGTAAGAGCTTGTTGATCACTCCATAACGAGATCGCGTCGACTCGATTCGCCCCGACCTGGTGGCGGATATTGTCGAGGGCATAGTGCTCTCGGGGTAGGTGAAGATCTCGGCTTTGAACAGGAGCTTGTATTCTTTGGCGGCTTCTTGGTAATGTGTTGGTTCTTGGGCATGTAGCTTCAGGGTGGTGGGAACCGTTTCAGGGGCTCTTAGATATTAAGTTGACGGGTGGTGTTCATCTCCGCGCCCAAGTTCTTTTCGGGTTCGATATTGATGGCGCCGAGGCTGGGCTATTAGTAGTGTGTTAGACTGAAGCTATTAATAGTATATAGAAAGTAAATAATAGGATGCCGTTCTATCTTCTAGGATGCTGGCTTTAGCCTTTTGATTCTTGGATTCGGTCAGAGCAGGCAGGCGTATGAGCTATCACATTATTGGAGAAGGATATGATCTCGGCACAATTATAAACTTGATCCCTGTGCAAATGTATGAATGACCTGTGAAGAGTGTGCCCAAGGATTCGAGCCGTAAAATAGTGTGTCGCCTAGGATTAGTGCATTCTTGGGGCGAATTGTGGTCGTGGTAAGTCTGGTTGTGAGATGTTGGTCATAATGAGTTACCTAAATGCGAGGTGCGTCCCTTGTCGGCAATGATACGCGCTGAATGGAAAATTTTAATAGGATTGATCTCTGTTGGGTGATACAGGTACCGGTAGTGGCGTTGAAACAGGGCTGCGGAAGATGGCTCGAGTGCAGTTCTCCTACTAGCTGGTTCCCTCGAAGCGCTTCAATGTTACCTCTGTATCCCGTCCTATCACATGTTACCTTTTGGGTTTCTTGTTCATCCGCCTAAATTAAACATTAACCCACCTAGGCGCGACCCGACACGGCTTCAAGGGGTCGCATATGTATACTGCACATCCATCCGCATCGCCATTACCACTGCAGCGGTTTATCCATCAGCTTTGCCGTGCCGTCATCTGGGTGCAAGCACAAGCAGCAGAAATTGCTGGAATATGTGGAGATAGATACACTCTATCCCTCGACTATATGTACCACCAGATTCCCCCGGACCCTTGGTCCTTGATTTCTCTCCTTCGATCATCCTGAATACAACACTTATTCTGCTTACTTGTATGCGTATCCACTTATTCTAACAGAAATCTAGCCACACTCCTTGTCAACTTGCTCGTCCCAAAATCACCATCCACCACTCCTGCACCCGCTGTCCCCGAGTAAAGTTCCTATGGCAGCCTGAATACTAATTACAATCGTTCTGGCCATAGCTTTTCCTTTAGAATCTCCGAGAAGGGCATACAGGAATTAATCGACGCCCACACTGAGACCCTCGTGTCTCCCCGTGAACTTGGACCTCCAGATCTCGTCCATCTTCTCAAGCAGAACCTAAGAAATGCCGGGAAGCAGGTCTATTTACCCATGCTCTGTATTGAATTTTGTTTTGAGTCACTTTCTCCTACATCAACACTCTAAGACAAACCACCCCCCCTAAAAAGCCGCCTCAAAACGCGAGATTAAAGAATTGAAGCAAATTACACCAGACACCATTATCTAGCAATCTTCTAACCCCTCACCTTCAGAGTCAGGATTATGGACTATAATACATTCCTCTACTTCATCGTCGCTTTCAGAGTTTAATTCGATTACGTTCTGGTCAACTTCTAGTATATGCTTGGCGGCTCTTTAACACATTTGTATTGTAGGCTGTTTACGTGTTCTATCGAAGCAGAGGAATTTAGGAGCAGGATATTTGCAATTTTTTTAAAATTAGCTGTATTACTAAGTTCCCATAAGATCCAGAGCCGTTCCTAATAGTGTTGCTCTTGCAAAAATATACCTAGTTTTTCGTTTAAGAGATATATTAAGTATAACTAGCCTTACGCCCAAGGTTATAGGACATAGGTTATAGCATACTTATTTGTTAGTATAGATATATTGTAAAAGTATTGGATATTTATAGTAAATTTATAACTAAAAACCTAGTTAAAACAACTATAAATAATATTAAAAAGTAATACTATTAGCCTAAAGTTATTATTAAAAAGTTCTACTATCTATTTTGAACTATTTCCTAGACAAAATTTTTTATTTTTTTTAAATTTTTTATTAAACATTATATTTTAATAAAATAAAATTTTTGCTAAAGTTTTTAAGCAGATTATAAAAAATATTATAAGTAATTTGCTAATTTAAATATAAAAATTTCTATTTAGGTTAAAATAGGACTTTAAAAGCAATAATTTAAAGCTAACCCGAAATTATATATTATTAATTTAAAAAGCGCCTAAAAAAAAAAGTTAAAACTTTTCGAACATATTTATACTATTTAAATAAGCTAGGTCTAAAAAAATAATTGTTTTAATTATTTATAAAATAAAAAATATTATTAACAAAAATAAATTATATTAGTTTTATATGCTTAATTTATAAAATAAACAAATATAATATAATTTTAAAAAAAAATCTAATTATATAATTAATAAACTATTTTTAAAAATATAAAACAAAAAAAAATTAATAAGTTTTAAAACATAGCTTGCTACTATATAATAAAGCTTTAATATAAACAATAATTTATATTAGTATTTTTTTACTAGTATTAAAAAAAATCTTTATTTAATAATAATTAATAAAAATAAAATTTTAATAAATAATTTTAAAACTATAAAAAATACTTAAAAAATATTTAATTTTAATTTTAATTTATTTTTATTATTATAATTACTATAATAGACCTTAATATAAAAATATATTTTAAAAATATAAATATAAATATAAAATTATACTATTGTATAGTAAATATTAGCTAAAAAGATATAACAAAAAGGGTAAAAAGCTAAACCTGCCTTATACTAGTCTAGCTATAGCTTGTGCTACGCTTAAAAAGTATTAATTATAAATTAGTACCTAATATAAACTTTTTAATACCTTACAAAAAAATAAATAATAAAAATAAAAAAAGTTTTTTATAATAGTAAATATAATCTTTTTAAAATTTTATAATAATTAAAAGCTTATATGCTATTTTATATTGCTTAATATGTTTAAAAAATATAATAGTAATTTTATAGCTCTAGCAAACAGCTTAGCTAATTAAAGTTTGCAAGTATATTATATATATTTAAACAAATATTTTTTAAATATATTTTAATATATAAAGCAAACATAAAACTAATCTATATTAGCTAACTTATTTAAGTTAGTAATTTTTAGTTATAAAAACCTAAAATATATTTAATGTTTGTTTTATTTAAAAAACTTTTAAATATTATTTAAAATAAAATTAAAAAAGCAATAAGTACTATATTAATAATTTTAAACAAAATAAAAAATAATATAAAATATATTAATGCTAAACTATAAAAAAAACTATAAAAAAGCATAAAAAATAAAAATAAAGCTAAAATAGCTATAAAAAAAGCAACTAAAATAAATAGAATAGTTATAGCTATAATAAAAAAGATTAAAAGTAATAAAACATAGAGCTGCATAGCTTTTATACTTTTATATACTGCAATAGTATCTTAAGGCCTAGCAGCAAATATATATAATATATAGAGCTTTATTATAACTTTTAATTTTATGCTTATTTAATTTATAATATAAACCTAAAGAAATATGTTTAATTTAGGGCAATTAATTAGTTTTTTAAACGTATGTTCTAAACTTATTTTTGTGGAATTTTCTTACTTCGGGGTTGCTTTTTTTGCTAACTATTAGTTTTTTTGGATCTTTTTCGATTTTAAAGCCGGATAAGCTCCTTGCTTTAAATAACGCAATATAAACCTGCTGTTTTTTTTAAGTATAAATAAAATTAATAATAATATAGTTAAGCGTTAGATTTTAATTTTTATAAATTAATATAAATTATACTAGGGCTAAAAAGATTTAAGTTCTGCTTAAAAAGCTAAAAAGTTTTTTATTTTTTAGGGGGTATACGGAGCAATTTATATAAATAGTCTATATTTAGCTATTATAAAATCTGATAATTAGCTAGAATTTTTTAGTAATATTTTTTTGTTTTATAAATATTTAGATATGCTTTGTTTGTAATTTTATATAATTGTTATAAATATTATTTTTTAGTATAGGATCTTGCTATATAGGCATTTTTGGGAAATTTTTAGAATTAAATTTTTTATAGTTATAAATAATACCTTAATTTTTATTGCAAAAGCCTAAGTTAAAGTTTAGGTTAGTAAAAAAAACAATTAATATATTTTTTTTAAATTTAACTATAGCTTTAAAACAATAATTTTTAAGTAATACTAATAATCTATTAGGTAAATATTTATAGTATTTTTTAAAATATAAATAATTAAAGTTTATATATAATTCATTTATATAACTAAAAGTATATTTTTTTAATTGAAGTTTATTAAATTATATTTAATTATATTTATAAAAATTTTTTTGCTATAAATAGAGTTTTGTTATATTTTTTATTTTATAAGAGTAGTTTATTAATATATTTATATTAGTACTAGTTAGAAATTGCTTGATTTAATATTTTTATATAATTTTAATAAAAGTTTTATTGTTTTAATAATAAATAGTTTTAAAATAAAAATAAACAAAATTATATAAAACTTAAGCTTTGCTTTTAAATATTTATTTATTTTTATTATAAAAAATATTATATGCTTTGCAAAAATATAACTTTTATAATTAATTATAAATAAGCTTTTAGCTATATTAAAAATAGTACTAAAAAAGCTTTATAAAAAATAGTTAGTAAAAATTACTAGTAATAATAATCTATACTTTGCTAAAGAGCTTAAAAAAGCTATAAACTTTTTATATAATAGTATTAAATTATTTAAAATAAAAATTCTTAACTATTATAATATACTAAATTAATAATTATTATTTTAAGCAAAATTATTTATATTTCTTAAAATATAATGCTAAATAGCTAAAATAAGAAATTTTATGCTTTAATAATTGCTTAAATAAATATAAGCTTTATTAGTAGGTACTTATTATTAATTTTATTAATAACTAAAATATTTATGTTTTTTAATTATTTTTAAACATATTTATTATAAATATTTAATTAGACTATTTCTAATAGTTTCTTAAAACTACGTATGCTTTAATTAATATATATAAATATAGTAAAACTACTAATATTTAAGGCTAAGATACCTGTTAGTATAATAATATTAACAAATAATTTTTTATTATATAAGCGTTTTATAAATATTTTTAGAACAATAGACTTATTATAGCTTATAGAACTAGTATAAAAAATGTTCCGGCTAGAACAAATAATATTAACTAGTTCGGCCTGCTCTAAGCAAAATATAGGTTCTTTTATAAAAACTATATTATATAACACTAAATTACTTAGAGTAGCAAACAAATACTTGGGGCTAATAGCACGTACTTTGATATAGGATATTAGGCTCTTTATAAGTAAGATCAAAAAGCATTAAATATTATTAAAGTTATAACATTAATCGAAAAAATATTAGTTTAAGTATAGAGCAGCGGTAATTAGCGCAAAAGGTCAAATAGCCCGGCAAGCGCCAGCGCATATAGCTAAAAAACTAATAAAAACCATAGTTTTAGTTGCTTCTAAGCCTAATTAACTCAGTAGTGAAAGAATTGATTATAGTAATATTAAAGGTCGGCCAATACATACATAGTTATAGGAACGGACAAGACTTTATATTCTCTAGATCCTACAGTTATATAGCTAAAAGGCATGCTTGTTTCTGCTTTTATACTCGTTTTTTTATTTATATCCTTGCGGCTAGGTAATAACTTTGACAGGAGCCCTAGCTCAATATGATTGTTAGAAATGTTGGCTAGTTATATAATTCCGTAGGTACAATATATATACTTACTTATAATAAAGCAGATATTATAGTTGTTTTAAATTTAAAATATTAGCTAAAATAAATATTTATATATTTAAAATTTTTTTTTTTGTTATATAAATAAACGTATTAAAATGCTTATACGCTACTTTTTAAAAACTACTACCTAGCTAAAAAGTGCTAAAAAAATAGGGTAAGTATTGCTAGTCTAGATTATAGTCTACTACTTTTTTTTCAAATAAATGTCTTGCTAGCAAAATCTTGCTATGTGTAACTTATAAGGAGTTAGTTACTAGGAAGATTTAAAGCGGTAACAATGTTATCTTAGTGCTAAAAAGACAGCAGCTAGGGGATTAGTAGTAAATTAATATTTTATAGTAGGCAGCCCTAAAGAATAGTAGAGCGTGCTTCCTATAATTGTTTGGTTAATAATATAGCTATAAATTAATAATTTTATATAGGATTTAATATTTAATAGTTTGTTCTACCTAGGATATATAACTTAACTGCTAAACAAAGCTCTGCTAAATAAAATAGATAAAATAAGTATAGATGTCTTTTTATATTACTAGCTTAATAGATAACTCTATAACTATTTCTATAGTTAGGTGCAGTAGTAGATAGTAGTGTGTGCACTATAGATCTCTGTTAGTGCAGAGATAAACTATTAAATAAATAGCCTAAAGCGCGGGGCTAGCACTAGGTTATACTATAATAGCGCTGCAAGGTCTTTCTAAAAAAACATAAGCTTGCACGGGTCCGGATGCCTATATTCTAAACTTATTAGAATTGTATATATATATACTAAGATATTGCTAATAATAATAAATATTATTAAATATTAAACCTAATTGTTATTTTGTTTTAATATAGCACTTATATATTCTTTTTACTGTTTTTTATTTTAGTTAATTTATTTAGTACTGCTGTTTATTTTTGTTAAATGTTTTCCTAATATTTAATAAATTGTAAAAAGTGTGTTTATTAGCGTACTAGAACCTACGTGCTTAAAATTAACAAAAAACTATAAAAATATCTAACTATAGCTTAAGCAATAAGCTTTTTAATAAAATTAACGCTAATAATTTGCTTTTAACTAGGTTAAAGCGCGCTAACCCGAGTAATAATAATAGTATTTAATTTTTAAACAAACGTGCAAAGTAAGCTTTAACGCATAAGCAGCATGATTTTATTATACGGTCTATTTTAAAGCAGAACTTTGGTTATAATAACTTTTGCTATAAACAAGTATACTAATACTTATCTTTTTTCTATATATGTTAGCTAGTACTAAGACTATTTTATCTTATAGGCCTCTGCTATTTGAGCTATTTTTTAAAAAAACAATATTTTTGTTATATTTTTTACTAGTACTAATAAATCGTTATGCTACTAAATATATTATTGCTAGATTAATAGTCCTATATTATAAAAAAAAAAAACTAGTGCCTTAGTTAGAATTTTTTCAGGTTTAATTTTATATTTTATGTTATAAAGGCCCAAGTTTATTTTATTATTCTATAAAAAGGAGGTAAAACTTAGCGTTTAAAGCAAACTTTATAATAAGTGTTTTAGGTTGCCTCTAACTATAAAATAAATATTTAGTATTGCTTTTAAAAAGCTTAACGCTGCAGGGTTAATTATAAAAAAGCTAAAAATAGCAGTAATAAATATTAAAATTACTATTATTATATTACTTTTAATTGCTTTAATAAAAAATTAAATTAATATATTAAAGCATTATAATATTTTTATTATTTGTTTAAATTTAACTAAAATTTATAAAAAATAAAAAAATATTTATTAAGTTTTTAAACTTTTTGTTTTATTTAATAAGATCTACTAAATTTATAAATCTAAAATAATTAAAAATATTAAGTTTATTTTTAAAAATATTTGTTTTATTATTATTAATAAAGCTTATTATATTTTTAAATAAGGTTATTTTTTTTAATTAAACTATTTTAAAGTTGCTTGTTTTATAAATAAAATTAAAACAAAACATGTTATTTGTTTTATAGCTATAGCTACGTTTTACGTTACTAAAAATATTTGTAAGGCTTTTAATATTAAAAAATCTAATATGTTTTATATTTTGCTATATTAGCTAAACTTGCAATTTTATATAAAAGCTATAAAAATATAAGAAAAAAAGTTCTTTTAGTTACTAAAATTTTTTAAAAAGTATAATAGGTTTATTTTAGTTTATATAATAATATAAAAACAAACTAAAAACCTTATAAAAAAGCTATTAAACTTGGGCTATAACATAGCTGTTTTTTATGCTAGCTTTTTAATAAAGCAGAAAATTTAAACCTAGAATATATTTATAGCAAGCAATGTTTATATTATAATAGTTACTATTACTTTTAAAATAAGTATTAATAAAATAAATATTTAAAATATTTTATATTATAATATATTAAGTATAATTAAAAAGTATTTGTAATAAGTTAGTAAAGCTAGACAAAATAAAAAGCCAAACTTTTATATATTATATTTTTATAAAAATAATTTTTAGTTAAAAAAAAATTTTGCTTAAAATAATTTGTTTTTTTAGTAGTTGCTATAAAAACTACTAAAAAAAAATTTTATTAACTAAACTAGAACTAAGCTTTTTAATAATAATAAAGTAATTAAGTTTAGCTTATTAGTATTAAAAAAAGATTATAATATTAAACTTAATTTTTTAGATATTATTTTAGTAATAATCAAGCTATATTTTAGCTATATTTAAACTATTATTTTTAAATATAGCGTTTATTAGTACAAAGCTAGGCCTAGTTATAATACTTAAGTTAAAACTAATAAATTGCCTAAGGCAAAAGCAATTATTAATTATGCTAAGCAAGCAAAAAAGTAATATGTTATTAATATAAATGCTATTACAAAAAATGCTGTATTACTCCGTAGTAATATTATTAGAAAGCTTAATAAATTTAATAATAAAAGTATAATTTGTTTTAAAGTATTAAATATTATAAATTAGTATAAAGTTTTTAAAGAACTCTTTAGTATGCTAAAGCAAATAAAAGAAATTATTAATAAATTATATACTAAGATAAAAGTATATAAAATAAACTTAATAAAGCGGTTCTAAGTTATTTATAATTTATTAATTAATAATTAATGTTTTACGCGGACTCTTACTAAGTATTTTAGTATAAAGCTTTTAAATAAAAAGTTAAAATATAGCTATTATATATATTATATAACAAGCAAGCTTATTATATTATTCTAGAAGCCTAGCCCTACTATTAATATAGCTAGAATCTATAAAATCTTAAAGGTTTATAATATTTAGAACAACTTGTGCTTTTTTATTTATATTGCTTTTAGAATAAAAAGCCCTTAGGTTATATAGCTTAAATTAAATAAAACAAACATATTTAGGTTACTAAAAAACTAAAATTTTAAAGTTTATTTATATTTGTTTTATATATTTGTTTTTTTTTTTATATTTAAAAGCTTTACTAATAGTTTTTATAGTTTTTATTAAAAAAGTTTACTAGGGCTTACAAAAACAAAAAGTATAAATCTAATAAGAAATTTAGCTAAATAAAATATTTTATATATATTTAATTTAAAAGCTGCGCTAGACTTATATATAAAGTTCTATTTATTATATATATTTGTACTAAGTATTAATATTAATATATAAATAAAAAAGGCGTAGTAGGAGTTATTTTATATAGTAATATTTTAATAATTAAGGCATTTTTTTTATATATATAAAAAGCTAACTTTTATATGTTTAAATAAGAACTATTATTATATATATATTTTAAATATTATAGTATCTAAAAGTTATAATATAATAATATAAATAAAGTAGTTTAAGTATAAAAACTAATAAAAATTATTGCTTAATATTAGTATAGTATTTTTAAACTTTAGCGTTTTAATATAAGCTAGTTTATTAAATTTAAAGTTTAGTAATTAATACTAATTTAGCAAGCTTGCTTTAAAAAATTTATAGTTAGCTTTATAATTATTTTATATAAAGTATGTTTTAAAAACACTTGCTTAGATTTATAGCATGCTTTTAGGGTTTAAAAAAAAGTTTTTTTTTATTTTTGTTTTTTTTTATTTTTTTAAGTTACTGCTTATTTAATTTGTTTAGTAGCTAAAGGATTAGATACTGCCTACTTATTTTATTACTACCTGCTTAACTCAATACTACCCTATGGAACACCGCTTTCTAAGTTTGTCACCGCCTAATAGAACCTTTTAGAACGAATCAACTTCAACATCGAGTACAAAATTTTTGGAAATTCACAACGATTAAGAGCTTAGACGCAATCCTGAAGGGTCAATTGAATAGCCTAGTGTACGGCGCATTGCCCAGTGCGCCTAAAAAGCACCATGGCGACCTCATGGCCCCAGGCGAGGGCATGGTCGACCGAAGCACGCGAGCATGCTGATACATCGACGATGCAGCTATTCTAGCAGTGGGAGATACAACGGAGGAGACTTGCAACAAACTGAGGGGAGCCCTGCAAACAGCAGAACAATGGGCAAAAACGCACGCATCTGTCTTTGCCCCTGAGAAGTTCCAACTCACGCACTTCACTAGAGCGAGGAAAAGAATCGATACAGGACAGAAGCTCCAGACCCCGTGGGGCGAGATAGCGCCAAAACCAACATGCAAGTACTTAGGGGTTACCATAGATACCAAGCTTAATTAGAAACCGCATATTGAAGGGATACGATAGAAGGTCATAAAGACGGTTATAGTTATGGGATGCCTAGGCAATTCGGCCTGGGGAGTGGGGCTCGACGGCATAAGGAAAATCTACCGCGGAGTTGCCTTGCCATAGATGCTATATGCATGCTTGGCGTGGTCGAACGCAGATATACGCGGCAAGGCCTATACTAAAAAAACGCTAGAAATGCTATAGGCTATCTAAACAAAAGCAGCCAGAATAATTACTAGAGCCTTTAAGGCGATATTAAAGCCAGCCCTTAATATTAAAACCTACCTCCTCCTAATAGAACAACAAATCTAGAAACAGAACATAGAAATATTAGGAAGAGCTTTTTTAAATTAAAACATTTCTGAGCTAGAGAAGTACAAGCTTAGCACACAATATAAACAGAAATATACAAGCCTACTTAAAAAAATTAGCTAAAAAGTATAAAAATAGAAAAAACTAACTAGATTAACCCAAGAAATAATATTTTTATATATTATATCTCCCTAGTAAAAAGGCCCGATAATATATATAAAAGAAAACGTAGAAAAAACAAAATCTAATTACTAAAAAGAACTAGAAAGCGGGCAAAACATACTCCTAATTTATACTAACGGAAGCAGCATTAACGGACATATTAGCACAGCAGCTATATATCCTAAGATAAAATAGATAAAAAAAACGTATATAAGCTAAGACATTGTTTCTATAGTATACGTAAGGGAACTTTAAAGTATAAATATAGCGCTATAAATTATACAAAAAGACTAATGCTAAAGATATAGTAGGGTTAAAGTTATAATATATACTAATAACTAGGCGGCTATTAGGTTGTTAGCTATGCTAGTAAAGAAATTAGAAGTATACCTTTTAAAAAAAATTGTATAATGGATCTAGGACCTTTAAAAAAACAGCCTACCGGTAGAAATCTAATAGATCCCGGCTTATAAAGGCATCCTAAGTAACAAAAAGGCCGATTAAGCAGCCAAAAAAGCTACCGGATAAAGAAGAAATAGCACCCAAAGCTAAAAAGTAAAACAACTAGAAGAGCTATTTTTGCTTAAAGCAACCTTAAAAACATAGAATTATAAAAAAGCTAAAAAATACTAAGAAGTAAGCTGGCGTATTAAAACTAAAAGCAGAACTATATTCTAATATATACCTATGCTAACACAAAAAATACTTAAGCTCTATAAAGATTTTAGCAAAAAATATAATATAATCCTAGTCTAACTATACATAGAAAAAATCGGCTTTAAAGATTTTTTTTTTAAACGCAAGGTCCTAGATATTACTAACCTAAAATATAGCTGCAGCAAAAAGCAATAAACAATATTCTATATATTGTTTTAGTATTAACAATTTAAAAATTTCTAGAACTAGGAACTAAGCAATATATTAAAACAAAAAAACTTCCGGGTAATTTTAAACAAGCACAAAATAGCTATTAAAGCTATTAAATTTATAAAATAAATATAAATCCTAAAACAATTTAAGATCAAAAAATAAATAAACAAAGCTTAGTACTAAATAAAAACTAAAAATAAGCAGTATATAAAACTAAAAATATAAACTTTAAAAATAAACTAGAATTATTTATATATTAGTAAAAAACTAATATTTATAAACAGGTGCTAGCTAAATATAAATAAAGGTTAAAGATCAAAAAGTAGAAATTGGGGCTAGCTAGTTATAGGTTAAATTTTTAGCATATAGCAAAGTAGGGCAGCACGGATTAATGTCCGGGCCGTGTTGGCTAGTTAACTAGCTCTGCTAGCCGGGCATAGCTGCAGATAAAAGAACAGCTGAAACCGAGTAAGAATTAATCAATCAATCAATCAATCTATCACGCGAGCATGCTACATATATCAACAAGTATCTTCGAGACGCCCTCCTTTGCGTAGAGCAAGCCCAGGATCAACCTGTCTCTGCCAATATAGTTAAGTCAACGATTCTAGGAATGCTGTCCCTAGTTGCGAAGATACAAAACATGCCTGATGTCCTATCCATCCAAGAGACCTTAAGCATCATGCGAAACGAAGCAAAAGAGCGGCCAGCATTACAGCACTTACCCTGAACGGTTAGCTAGTGGGGAAAAGGGTTAGTGGGTGGGACACTGAACCTGCCCCACGTTGGTCTGAACACAACCTGTGCTGCGCTCTATAGTTATAGCAAAAATAGGGCATCTAGCTTTATTAACCGCCAGTACTATCTCTCCTATAGCTTGTGAGTATGTGCAGCTGGTTGATTGCTTACTTCTACATAATGATGCTATTCTAAAATATATATTCTTTTTCTTAACCTAACATAGCAATCTCTCTAGCTCAATATAACTAGCTATTTTTATATACTAAAATAAACATATAGAATCTAGTAAAGGTTTATTACACCTTATGCTTTAGTTGTTCTGCTAATTAATATAGCATTTTTTGTTTTTTCTGCTTTAATTTATCTATTATGTAGTGCTCGGACCGCCTAATAAAATCTTTAGTATACTACTATATCTGTTATCTTGTTATTTTGCAATATTTTATATAATATTTTTGCTATTTTAATACAATATATATCTAATATTTTTTAGAACGTTTTAATAATATATTAAAACCTAGCTAACTAAAAAACATTAATAAAGTTAATTTTTTTATTAGTAAGCTTTATTATATTATTAGCTCTAGTTAAATATACTAAAAAAAAGCCAAAAAATAGCAGGTTTTTTTATAGTTAGTAATTATAAAGGTTTTTTATTATTAGTAAGTTTGTTTTTTAATTTTTTAAAAACAAATAGTTTTATAAAAGCTTTACTAAATTTAAATATTTATAGCTAGCAAAATAAAATATTTTATATATTTATAGTTCTTAAAATATATTATTTTTATATAAAAATAGTTCTTAAAATATATTATTTTTATATAAAAATAGTATAATTAGCTATAATTAAAACAATAAACAAAAATTCTTTATTATTTCTATTTTATTTATAATAAACAAAAGATTTTTATTTGCTAGAAAGTTTAATGTTTTATATATAGCAACTAAAAAAGCATAATTAAAAACAAGTTTAATAAGCTTTTAAAAATAGAGCTAGCGCTTATATATTAATATTTTTACTATAAAAACATATAATAATATAACCCTATTAAGTATAGTTTTAAAGTTTTTTTTTGTATAGTATTCTATAGTATAAAGAAATAGCTAGCTAAGAAGTCCTATAGGAACCTACTACACGCGAGGCCAGTTAGTATTAGAAGTGGGCTTTTGAAACCTAAGTGTGTCTAAGGACAGACAAGCAATAATATCTTAGAGCCACTCGAGCAGTAATATTATTATATAAGGAGTGGTTAAGAATCGAGATGTTTATAGCTTTTCGGCTTATTTTTGGACTTCTTTTAAAGTTAAGCTAAGTAGTTCTAATATATAAATTTGATTATGCTTAATTAAGAATATATTATAGCAGTAAAAGTTTAAGTTAATAATAATTATAGGATCTAAATATATTGCAGTTTTTAATTTATTTATATTTAGTAACAAATAAAAGTTCTTAAATTTAAACTAAGCATAAATTTATAATTAAAACTAATTAAATTTTATACTGTTTTATAATGTTGTTTTAAAAGTAATTTTTAAAAAAAAAATTTATTAATAGAACTAGAAATATAAAAGCTTTTTTTTAATAAATTTATTTTATCTCAAAAAAAAAAAAAATTTTTTGTTAAACTAAAGTATTATTGCTTAAAATTAGAAATATTTTTATGCGTTTTAATTAATAAACTTATAATAATATTATAACTAAGTTCGAAAAATTATAAAATATTATAAATATTTTTATTTATATTAAAGGTAGTAATAACTATAGCTAAAGCTAAGCTAATAAAGTCTGCAAGTATATATTATTTATTAGTATATTTTAGCTACTATAAGCTTATATTAAGGAAAGTTTTGACTGCTTATTATAATAGATAGCTTAAACCTTGCTAGTTTAACTATAAAGCATAAATTTAAGCAGCCTATTAAACCAAATAAATATAAATAAATAAAGGGGCTATATAATAATACTAACCTTGTTTATATAAAAAAAGCTTATAGTTTAAGTTATTAATAGATCTTATTTAGTTAAATCGCCTACTAAACTTGTTTTTAAGGTTGCTTAAATATATAGCTCGATTAAAGTAGTTTATAAATATAGCGTTAATTGCTTAATTATTAATATTAATAGTATAGTTTAAGTTGTTTATAAATTTTATTTAGTTAAATTATATACTAAGCTAATTTTTAAAATTACTTAAATATAAAGCTTAATAAAAATAATTTATAAATATACTATTAATTGCTTAGTTTATAATATTAATAGTATAGTTTAAGTTATTAATAGATTTTATATAATTAAATTGCTTATTAAGCCTATTTTTAAAATTATTTAAATAGTTAGCTTAATTAAAATAGTTTATAAGTATAGTATTAACTATTTAGTTAATAATATTAATAGTATAGTTTAAGTTATTTATAAATCTTATATAGTTAAATTATATATAAAGCTAGTTTTAAAATTATTTAAATAGCTAGCTTAATTAAAATAGTTTATAAATATAGCGTTAACTGCCTAGTTAATAATATTAATAGTATAGTTTAAGTTATTTATAAATCTTATTTAATTAAATGGTTTGTTAAGCTAAGCTTTAAAATTACTTAAATATATAGCTTAATTAAAATAGTTTATAAATATAGTATTAATTGTTTAGTTTGCAATATTAATAGTATAGTTTAAGTTATTAATAGATTTTATATAATCAAATTGTTTATTAAGCTTATTTTTAAAACTGCTTAAGTAGCTAGTTTAATTAAAATAGTTTATAAGTATAGTATTAATTGTTTAATTAGTAATATTAATAGTATAGTTTAAATTATTTATTAATTTTATATAATTAAATTATATATTAAGCTAGTTTTTAAGGTTGCTTAAATAGCTAGCTCGATTAAAATAATCTATAAATATAGCATTAACTACTTAGTTTATAACATTAATAGTATAATTTAAGTTATTTAAAGGTTCTATATGCTTGAATTACTAGCTAAGCAAAGCTCTAAGGTTGCTTAAGTATATAGCTTGGTTAAAGTAGTTTATCAGTATAGCATTAATTGCTTAGTTAGTAATATTAATAGTATAGTTTAAATTGTTTATAGATTTTATATATTTAAATTATATATTAAGTAAAGCTTTAAAATTACTTAAATAGCTAGCTTAATTAAAGTAGTTTATAAATATAGTATTAATTGCTTAGTTAGTAATATTAATAGTATAGTTTAAGTTATTTATAGATTTTGTTTAGTTAAATTATATATTAAGCTAAGCTTTAAGGTTATTTAAACAAATAGTTTCATTAAAGTAGTTTATAAATATAGCATTAATTGTTTAGTTATTAATATTAATAGTATAGTTTAAATTATTTATAGATTTTATATATTTAAATTATTTATTAAGCGTATTTTTAAGGTTATTTAAGTATATATAATAGGCATAACCATGGATATATCAGCCATAGCTATAAATATATTCATTATGTCTATAAGTAGGTAGACGTCCTCATGATTTCATATTCAGAAAGAAAAAGATCATTTATTTATACTTCATACAATAATTATTATCCTTAACAAGTAACTGAATCGCTATAACAATATAGTTTAATTAAAATAGTTTATAAATATAGTATTAATTGTTTAGTTATTAATATTAATAGCATAGTTTAAATTATTTATAGATTTTATATAGTTAAATTATATATAAAAATAGTTTTTAAGGTTATTTAACTAGCTAGCTTAATTAGAGTGGTTTATAAGTATAGTATTAATTGTTTAGTTTATAATATTAATAGTATAATTTAAGTTATTTATAGATCCTATCTGTTCAAATCGTATACTAAGCTAATTTCTAAAATTATTTAACTAGCTAGCTTGATTAGAGTAGTTTATAGGTGTGGCATTAACTGCTTGGTCTATAATATTAATAGTACGGTTTAAGTTATTTATAGATCCTGTCTGTTCGAATTGTATACCAAGCCTGTTTCTAAGGTTGCTTAAGTAGCTAGTTCGATCAGGGTGGTTTATAAGTGTAGCGTTAATTGCTTGGTCTATAATTTGAATGGCTTTGTTTAAACTTTCTAAACTGCCCCTTTGCTAATAATTCTCTGCTAGTCTTACTACTTAATTATTTAAAAAAGTTATTTATATATTAATTTTTTTAAATCTTAGCTTTTAATTATTATATTAATATATATTAGTATTTATTTTTATTTAAAGCTATTACTATATAGTAATTCAAAACACTTACTAGCTTTTTAAAAACATAGATATATTTTCTAAGGGAAGATTATATTAGTGCTTCCTAGCCACTAGTATATTAAAAATATAAGATTAATAAATACGGTCTAAGTGGTTTATAAGTATAGTTACAAGCTATTTTTCTGTTTGTTAAATAGTTTAATTAAAGGATTTTATTAACTGATTTTTTATAAATATTAAGAAATAGATATAAATATATAGCTCGATTTGTTTGTTGTTTGCTATATTTTGCAGCTCTACGAACAAATATAGGTCTTTATCCTTTATACCACTAAATAAAGTGGCTATTTTATTATCTATATAAAATGGCTCTATTTTAATAATGTTTAATAGCTGTTAATATAGTCACTAAATTAAATAAAAGATCCTAAGAAAAATTAGTTATTTAAATTAGGGCATATATAGATATATTCCTTAGCAATAATGATATTAAATAGTACTAGTATAAACGCACCTTATTAGCACAAGTCCTACAACTATTAGGTGCCTATATATATATATTAGTGTCTATACGTACTTTTTTTAGCTCTTTCTAATAAAGGCTTATTGCGGCCCGCTAGGTGTGCCGCAGTTCTAATTATATAACTAGCATTTTTAGTAATCTTATCTATATAATACCTATATAGCATTAATTTTTTAAATAAAGCTAAATGCTTATTTTAGTATTTATTACTTTTGTTTAAAACAGTCTATTTTTGCTTTAGTAAACTTTTTATATAGTTCTGCCTTTTTTAATTTTAAAATAAATAAGTATAGGCGTAATATATATAGCATATATTATAGTAAGCATAATTAAATAATTATATATAAAATAAAAAATATATTTTAATATATTTTAATAAGCTAAATAATACTTAGTAAAAAAAAAAATAAAGCTTAAAATAGATTAAAGTTCTATTTAAAAGTTTAAGCTTTTATAATCTTTGCTCTTAATATAGGTGCTAGCTATTATAGCGTGTTATAAATTTTTTTAAAGATTACTCCGTAGTAATGCTTAAATCTTATATAATAGCCGATTTGCCTTTGAGTTAATGCTTAAAGGTCTAAAATATCAGATGTAAGCCTATTAAATAAAGTCTGGTCAGAATTCTATGTTTAAGAGCCCGAATTTCTATAAATGGTTGGCCGCGCTAGTTGAAGCAGAACTATTTTACCCCAATATTCCTATATAGGGTGATTATTGCATGTATAGGTATACTCTTATATTGCGTATAAATATACTAGCCATTAGTTATTTTTTAGGTAGCAATTGCTTAAGTCTAATCTAAACATTAGCAATTTCCTAGTTATACATAGCTTCGAAAATGCAAAACCCCCACTGATTATAGATCTTCTTTGAAGCTTTTGAAATGTTTAGACAACAGTTTTACTAATTAGGCGATTTATAAGCGTTTACTTTTATTACTTAACTTAACTATACAAATATGCTTTTTGAAAGTCTAAAGTAGCAGTAACGCTTTGCTTATAAAAGATCTTTAAAGCAATATTCCTACTTATACTATTTTATTGCATACCTAAAAAAGCAATAATTAAAAAATCAAATTTTATAATATAAAAAAACAAATTGCATATATTAAAAATAAATATAAAAAAATCAACTTTTATTAAAAATAAACTAATAAAAATAAGCTTTAATATTTCTAGGTTAATATATATTATATTAATTAAAATAATAAAATTAAATTAAATAAGTTAATTAATTTTATATTTTAGTAGTATTATAACGCTAAAAAATACTATATATATTTATTAGATATGTTTATAAAGTGCGATAATAATCTGTTACTTTAGAAAAAATCTTTTTTTTAAAGTTAATAGTTTATTTAAAGTTAAACGCTTTAAAAACTAATTGCTTTTTATATAGTTGAATTTTTTTTGTTAAAAAGGCACTTCTTAGGTAATAAAACATTATTAAAGCAATAACTATATACTATTACTAAAATACTAATTATTGCTTTTTGAAGCGCTACGCTATTAAAGTTTAGTATTAATAAGCAAATGTTTTAGTTTTAAAACCGTAATACTAAACTTGCAAAAAACAAAGTATACTATTTTTTAAGCATTTTTAATATTTATATACTTTTTATTTATAGCAAAAAGCAAAAGTATATATATAAACAGCTTTAAAAAGAACTTAAAAGTAATTTATACTATAAAACTTAGGTTATAACCGCTGATTTTTAGATAGGCTACTAAAAGTAATAGCTCGAGCCTTTTTTTATAGTCCTGTTTACTCGAGATCCTAACTTTGTTAACCGTCCTGAGATTTTAGCGTAAATTAATAAAAAGTGTAACGGACCAGCTACTCGGGCAGCACTTATTAGTATTGGCGGCATAAAGTATATTATATATACTCTGCTAAATTATATTGCGATCCTAACACTCGAAAGAAAATCGCAGGCTGTTATCGAGTATGCTTATCGCGTGCGCAATAACCGGCCGTAGATATGGGTATTCTGGGTACATGCGAGCACAACCGCCCGCGTTAAAAAAGCGTTCAGAGGCATTGCAGACAGGCTTAGCTTGCCGGGGCGACATAACCCGAATGCCAGTGTTTGCCAGCTTGTTAGTAACTGGCTATGCAACGAAAAGAACGGCCGATAGGTCCTGATTTTGGATAATGCCGACAATATCGAAATATTCTTTCCCTAGTAGAAACCGCACGATGCGTTAACCCCACTTGGTAACTATCTGCCACAGAGCCCTAACGGGTCAATTATTATTACTTCCCGAAACAAAAATACTGCAGTAAGAATTGTAGGAGATCTTAGGAATGTAATGCAAGTTCGGGCGATAGGGGAAAGCCAGGCACTACAGTTACTTCGGAATAGACTTCATACTACTTCGAACAAAGATAGCATAGCTTAGCTATTGGATACGCTTGACTATATACTACTCGCGATTACCTAGGCAGCTGCCTATATTAACCGGCAACCTTGAATAACAGTGCTCCGCTACTTCGATGAGTTTTGCGCAAGCGTACAGCGGAAAAGGAAGCTTTTTTACCGGGATTCGGGCGATCTCCGCTGCAATAGGAGCGCATCGAACTCCGTAAAGACTACATGGCGCGTATTGTTTGAGAGCATACGTAAGGAAAGACTATCTACTGCTAATATGTTATCTTTTATAGGCTTTTTTTACTTGTAGGGCATTCTAGAATAAATGCTTTAGAAGTATTATAAAACAACAATATTAAACAATAAAAAAAATACAAACAATAAGTTTAATAATAATATAGATTTATTATAGGCTTTGTTATTTATAATAACTGCTATTAATAAGAATATATATTAAATTTATGCGTTTGTATAATTTTATACAAAAGATTAGCTTTGTTTTTGTTGCAAAAAAGAGGTATAAAAACAACAATTTTTAGGCTTAATAGCTACGGAGTTCCCTATAGGCAAGTTTCAAAACTAGGCAAAATATTAATAACTACTACCACACTTAAAGACTTTATATAAGCAGGAGCTGCTAGGCAACAAAGCAGCCAAAGAATGGGCTCAATTATTTACTAATATGGCCTAGTATTTATAACACAAAAAACAATACAACACAGAACAGGATATAGCGGTTAAGGCATTCAAAATAAAATAAAAAATCTTCTAATTCGATAATATGTCTATACTAACAACGGCGGCAATTTTAGCGTTGGTTCTCCGTAGCTAAAAAAAATACAACAAAACAGAAAAGATAAACCAGCGGATAATCAAAAGGTATAAAAATATATTAGGCAAACAACACCCTAATATACTTATAAATATAAGCAATCTTACTTTAGTTCTTTAAAATCAAAAAAAATATAAAAAAGCAGATATTATATAATAACTGGCCTTAAAAAGAAAAAAAAAAAAGTTAAAGCTACAATACCCCAATATACTAGCAAGCATAAGCAACCTAGCATTAGTATTACAAAATAAAAAAAAATATAACAAAGCAGAAATATTAAACCGCTAAGCACTACAAAAAAAGAAAAAAGTGCTAGGAAAACATTATCCGAACACACTAGCAGCTACAAGCAATTTAGCATTAGTGCTTTATAAATAAGGGAAATATAACAAGTTAGAAATATTAAATTAATAAGCACTAAATAGCAGGGAAGCAAAACTAAAAAAACAATATTTTTATATATTAATAAATATAAATAACTTGGCTTTAGTGCTACAAAACTAAGGGAAGTATAGCAAAGCAGAAATAATAAACCAGCAAATATTAAACGCATATAAAAAAAGACTTAGAATATAGCACCCTAATACGCTAATAAATATAAACAATCTAGCATTTATGCTTTAGGATTAGGGTAAATATAATAAGGCAGAATAGCTAAATTATCAAATATTAGAAAAAAAAAAAAAGGTCTTAAAGAAACAGCATTCTAATATATTAATAAGCATAAGCAGCCTTACGTTTATATTACAATACAAAAAAAAAAATAAAAAAGCAGAAACTTTGAACCAATAAGCTTTAGAAAAAAAAAAAAAAAAACTAGGATTATATTACTTTAATATACTAATAAATATAAACAATTTCTTATTAGTTCTACTAGATTAGCAGAAATATATAAAAATAAAAAAATTAAACCGGTATATAATATAAAGATATTATGCTAAGCTAGGTATATAGCACTTTTATATATTAATAAGCTTTAATAATATAGCTTTAATATTATAATACTAAAAAAAATATAAAAAAGCAAAAATAATAAATTAATAAGTACTAAAAGTATATAAAAAAAAGTTAAAAATAGAATATCTTGATATGCTTAGGAGTATAAGCAACTTTGCTTTTATACTATAAAGCTAGGAAAGGTATAAAAAGGCTAAAAAATTAAACCGGCGCGCCTTAGAAAAAAGAAAGAAATAGCTCGGGATATAGCACTTTAACACAATTAAAAATATAAGCAATTTGGCTTTTATGCTTTAGGATTAGGGGAACTACTATAAAGCAGCAAAATTAAAGCAATATAATAAAAAACAAAAAATAAGCTAAAAAAAGTATTATAAATAGCTTATTTAGGGGTTATAAGCTAACCTAGTTTTTATTTATTATTAAAATTACAAATAAAACCTTAATTAAAGATTAATTAAAGCTTTTGTTTAAAAAAAAGATTATTGTTAAGCTATATTAAGTATAAGGTTTTTAAGGCTATTATACCGGTTTATTTTATAAACTTTTTATTTTATAAAAACAAAACTTAGTATTATTTTGTTTCTTTAGCTATATAGTTTTTTAATATTATGTATTTATTAGCTAAAGCGATCTAGAAGATTAGTATTTTTGCTTAAACTGTTTGTTTTTTTATTATTCCACTGATTAGTATTCCAAATATTAGGTAGCTTTATATTTTTAAGTAATAAATTTCTGTTTTTTGTTATAATAGTATAAATAATATTATAGTACTTATATTATTAATTATTTGCTTTGTTATATTTTAGCTTAGTAGGTATTATTAAAAAAAACAAAATATAGTGCTTTTTGTATAGAAGTACTGCTTAGAAAATATTAGTAACTAGGAATAATTGTTTAATATAGAATCTAGAGCTAAAAATAAGAATTATAAAATATAATTTTTTATTATTATTGTTTTAGAGTATAATATTAAAAATATTCTTTGTATTTTTGCCGGGTTAAAAATAAATAGTTATTTAGAATAGCGCTGCATTTTTGGACTTGTTTTATAAATAAATAATCTGTTTAAATCGGAATAAATAAACTAGTATAATAACTGATTTTTTTGCTTTTTTATTATTGGTTTTTTTATTAGTTTTCTAACTATATATAGGTCCTTAATACTTTAATACTTGCTTTAGTCCGAAAATCTTAATATTACTGTTTTTTTTTATTTTTAGCTAGAACTAAGTAGTTTTAAAATTTTTATTATTAATTAATTTAATTTTTTATATATATTAGATATTACTAGTAATATAATTTCTTAAGTAGCTAAAAACTTATTTTAGTAATAAAAGCTTAAGCTAAAACTAAATAGCTTTAAAATATTAATTTGTAATTAATTTAATTTATTTTTTATATTAGATATTACTAGTAATCCTATTTTTTAAATAATTAATAACTTTTTTTTAAAATAAGCGCTTTAGTTTTAAATTAATAATAATATTTAAGGTTTTTTTTAAGCTTTACTAGTATAAAATAGCCCGGATAGATTATAACAAATCTTATATAAACTTTTTTATAATTTTTGTTTTGTTTTTAATATTATAAAGCTTAAATATTAAAAAAATAGTACTAAGACTTATTAAAACTATAATAAACTCTAATTTTTTATTAATACTATAAACTTTACTAATAAAAATAGATAAAATATTATTTTTTAGCGTTTTAAAAATCGGTATAGCTAAAATTAGCTTATAGTTTTTAAAAAATACTAATCTATTATAACTAAAAACTTAAAGCTTTTATAATAAGTTCTATATTATAAGCTAATTAGTTATATAATTATAAATAGCATAATATATTAAAGTTAATAGATTTAATAGGTTTTAAAAGTATTTTATAAATATAAAAATAAATATACTATATATAATCCTGTTCTTATTTTATTTGGTAGCTTTTTTAGTATTTTAATAAGCTGTTATAAGTATAAAGTCCTTTGGATTGAGATCCTAGCATATATTTAGATCTCCGTTGTAATAACCTAGTTTTTTTTATAACCTTTATATAGCGCCTTTATTAGTAGAAAGGTTTAAAAAAGGTGTTTAGTTCTTAAAAGATCGGAATTAGGAGCTGGTTTACTAGGCCCTTTTAGAGTAGCAACTATTAAAAAGAACAATAACCCAAACTTCTTTTTTATAAAATTACTACAGCTATTTGTTCAGTTTTTACTCTCGAATCGCAGGTCCTTCGCAATAATAGTTTGTAATTATTAGAAATAAATCGTTTATACAGCTATTATTAAACAAATTAAAAGTTGCTATTAATAATGTACCGTATTTAGAGAATTAAAAAAAATATATATTTCTAGGACTAACCTTATTATATATATCTTTAAATGCCCTTTTAATATTGGGGTATATAGGCCAATCACGCTTTAGCTCTCTAGGAACGCTAGGATTATTTAAAAATATAAAGAATATAAAGATATAAACCAAATTAAATTAAAATCAATCTTAAAAAAGCTTTGAAATAAATTTTATATTATTAACGGCTTTTTCCAAGTGTCTAAAGGACACTAGATCGTTATTTAGGAGCTGCCTCGCCTTGCTGTTTTAATAGAAGTCCACTCCAATAAACAGAGCAAATCGCTTTAGTATAGTTAGCGTTGCTATAATATATAGCTAAAAAAGCCAGCAAGTAAGCACTCAAAGCATTTAAAAAAACTTAATATAGCGAATAGGACTATTATTATTACTATTAAAGATTCAAACCAAAGTCTAATTAAAATAAAATTATATATAATAACAAAGGTTTAGCGCAAAGCTTCGCAATTAACTTTCCTTAAGCTCACAAGAAATATAATAAAAAGGTAATATATACAGCAGAAATAATTCTTACTAAAAATAAAACATATAATATTAATCTATAGCCTACATAAATATACTACTAATTAGCTACTAGCTAGGCTATAAAAAACTGCCTTACAAAATTACAACCCTGCTATATGTCTACGTTACAAAGCTCTACAAATAAACTGTTTCAACTACTAACTCCAAAAACTTAGTAAGGCAGACTAAAAGCTTGCAATAACTTAGGTATGAGAGGTCGGGATCTCCTTTTTCTGCATATCACTAGACTTGCATTTCGGCTCTTTGCAGTATCTACTCATGTTTTTACCGAGGCTGCTGAGAAAGGCAGCGAAAGGAGTTTGGGAGCTGCCGGAAACCATAACGTTCTGCTGACTGCATTAGCGCAGAAAAGACCAAGTGTATTTCAATGGCCGGCCATTGGCTAGTTAGGGGTCAGACGTCCTCAACAGATTAGGCAACATTCCTCTCACAGGCAGCATATCAAGATTCCAGGATTCAGATTGTAATAAAACTGTAGAACGGATAGCAAGATGACTGCCTAATGAGGCTCTGGAAGAAGCACATTTTCACGGCGGCATAAATTTGAAATGAAGCCAGGGTGTATATGTTAATCCATGGGTTTTTCCACTTCTAGCTGTCAAGGCGTAATTTGACTCACCGTCCGCGACCTACCCCAGCAACTGGTACTATTTTCTAAGGCTGTGTGAGACAACCAACAACTATTCTATAGGTGAGGGGCAAGAACTGCCACTCGCGGTGCAGGATTCCCCACTGGTGCCCAATCTACCCGTAGTCCAGAACACAGCCTTTGTTAGGCAATGGCTGCCGTTTGCTCCACTGGAAATCAAGTTGGATGACTTACAGCTACCGGCAACGAAGATTTCGGCGGGGATCGACTGCGAAGACCCCCGCATATGTCTGATCGTTGAATGACCTGCCTTACCAAGTCCAAGGTCTTCTGCGCCCAAACCAATCCAATTCGAAAATCTGCCTTGGTGCCAACGGAGCTGCGGGGAATAGGCCAGATGCAAGTCAAACACTGCCAATTGGTCTTACTTACATATTGCTACCATGCTGCAGCCTCATTCTATTATTTGAGGAATATAGCTACGGAATCATCAACGCTTACCCCCCTTTCGGGTTCAGATTGTACCTAGGTTCAAGCCATGCCGCTCGATAGCAAGCCCGTCTAACATAGCCATCTACCCTAAGCCACTGCATAGAGCCAATAACATCCAATCCTCCTCTCGAGAATTATAGTTATGCCACCCTGCTTCCAGAGGGGAGAAGCCCAAAAAGGCAGAACTCATGAGGCTCTGTAATATTAGGCACCCTAAAGACGTTCGCCTAGGTGCCGAACTGTTGCTAGAAAGCATCAATGTCAGGCAGATTAAATATGTCGTTTCAACATAGTTCTTATCAGTCCAACAAAACTACGCCAGAAATATTTAATACGCTATGTTTATACTAGTATTATTTGATATTATTATTGCTAATATATATATCCCAACAAACCCTGATCTGAACGGTCGATCTTGTTATATTATTTCATTTGGTTCGGCGACTATATTAATAGCTACTGAGCACATTGTTGAAATAGACCTATTTTGCATTAACGGCGAAATGGCCACTTTATTTGGTGGTATAAAGGATAAGGACCTATGTTCTTTTGCGGAACTGCAAGAAAATATAGCAAGCGATAAATAGATCGAGCTATATATTTATATCTATTTTTTAATATTTACTAAAACACAAGCGATAGAATCTTTTAACTAAGCTATTTAGCAAATAGAAAGATAGCTTGTAGTTATACTTATAAACCACTTAGACTGTTGGAATGTGGAGATTAGGTACACTCTATCCTCTGACTATATGTATTACTAGATTCCCCCGGACCCTTGGTCCTTGATTCTTCCTTCTGATTATCCTGAATACATAAGACATTCTGCTCACTTGTATACGTATCCACTTATCTTGACATAGACCGCACCTATTAATTTTATGTTTTTAGTATATTAGTAACTAGGAAACACTAATATAATATTTTTTTAGAAAGTATAATATTTATGTTTTTAGAAAGCCAGTATATATTTTGAGTTATAAAATAATAATAGCTTTAAACAAAAATAAATGCTAATATATATTAGTATAATAGTTAAGAGCTAGGGTTATAAGGAATTAATATATAAATAGCTTCTTTAAATAACTAAGTAGTAAGACTAGCAGAGAATTATTAGCAAAAGGGCACATTAAAAAACTTAAATAAAGCTTTTTAAATTATAGACTAGGCAATAAAAATAGCTGGAGTATATATCTAGCCCGGTATATTAAGTAATTTAGGAGCGTTTTTTAGCAGGCGATTTAATTATATAAGATCTATTAATAACTTAAACTATATTATTAATATTATAAACTAAGCAATTAATACTACTTTTATAGACTATTTTAATTAAACTAGCTAGTTAAATAATTTTAAAAACTAGCTTAGTATACGATTTAACTATATAGGATCTATTAATAACCTAAACTATATTATTAATATTGCAAACTAAGCAGTTAGTACTATTTTTATAAACTACTTTAATTAAACTAGCTAGTTAAATAATTTTAAAAACTAGCTTAGCAAGCAATTTAATTATATAAGATCTATTAATAACTTAAACTATAGGCTTTTTTTATATAAAAAAGGCTAGCGTTGTTATATAGCCCTTTTATTTGTTTATATCTATTTAGCTTAATAAGCCGTTTAGATTTACGCTTTATAGTTAGACTAAAAAAATTTAAGTTATTTATTATAATAAACTATTAAAACTCTTTTTAATATAAGTTTATATTAATTAAAGCATATTAATAAGCAGTATATGCTTATAAACTTTGCTAGTTTAGCTTTAGCTATAGCTACTATTGCTTTTAAAACAAATAATAATACTAATTATGTTTTGCAACTTTTTAAATTTAGTTATAGCATGATTGCTAGTTTGCTAATTAAAATATATAAAAATATTTCTAATTTAAAACAAAAATATTTTAGTTTAGCTAAAAAATTTATTTTTTTTCGGAATAAGCTTGATTTGCTAAAAAAAAGTTCTACTTTTTTAAGTTTTATTAATAAAAAATTGTTTTAAGAATTATTTTTAAAATAATATTATAAAGCAATATAAAAACTTAATAAGTTTTAATTATAGATCTATATTTAGCTTAGATTTAAAAACTTTTATTTATTACTAATTATAAACAAATTAAAAACTATTATAAATCTAGATCTTATAATTATTATTAATTTAAGTTTTTATTGCTATAATATATTTATAATTAAGCACTATTAAATTTAAATATTAGAATTGCTTAATTTAACTTTAAAACAAGTCTATTAATATATTAAAAAGTTATAAATATTCTATTAATTAGTTATTTTTTTTATATTACTACTAGAATAGCTCTAAAATATAATTGCTTATTTAGTTTTAAATATATTTAGATTTTAAAAGCTAGTTTTAGATACTAATTAGCTTTATATATAGTAAATTCTTATAGGACTTTTAAACTAGCTATTTTTTTATATTATAAAATATTATATAAAAAGTAGCTCTAAAATTATAATTAATAAAGTTATATTATTATATACCTCTATAATAAAAGCATTAATATATAAGCGTTAATTCTATTTTTAAAAGCTTACTAAGCTAGTCTTTAATTATGCTTTCTTAATTACTATATATAAAACACTAAACTTTTTAGTAAATAAAAGCTTGCTATTTACTATAGCTAAAATAAATATAATAAAAAGTCTTTATTTATTGTTTTAATTATAGCTAATTATATTATTTTTATATAAAAATAATATACTTTAAGAACTATAAATATATAAAATATTTTATTTTGCTAAATATAAATATTTAGATCTAATAAAGCTATTATAAAATTGTTTATTTTTAAAAGATTAATAAATCAACTTATTAATAATAAAAAACCTTTATAACTATAAACTATAAAACAACCTGTTATTTTTTGGTTTTTTTTTAGCTTATTTAACTAGAACTAATAAAGCAGCTAAACTAGCTAATAAAAAAATCAACCTTATTAATACTTTCTAATTAATAAAGTTTTAGCATATTATTAATATATTTTAAGAAATATTAAATATATATTATATTAAAGTAGCTAAAGTGCTATATAAAATATTGCAGAACAAAAAAATAGCAGACATAGCGGTGTGCCGAAAACTTTATCGGGCGGTTCGAGCGCTGCACAACAGCGGAATCGTAGCAAACGGGACAAAAAATAGCGCATTAATTAGTAGAACAACTAAAACGCAAAGCGCAACAAACGCTTATTAGATTCCGTATATTTATTTTGGTATATAAAAGTAGCTAGTTATATTAAGCTAAAGAGATTGCTATATTAAAAAAATAAATAAATGTTTTAAAATAGCATTATTTTGTAATTTGCTATACTCTTAGGCGATTTTGTAAGCGTGGCATTTATTAACGTTGTTAATAAAGAAGTTAGATTAAATATTATAACAAGGCAGACAGGTTAGGGCTTGGGAAAAATCGTCCTGCTATATAGAGTGAACAAACAAGTCTATTGCTTTTTGTGTTATGTCTTTTTTAAGGTAGATCTAATTGCTAAAGTAGATAATATTATATGCTTAGCGTAATTTCCACCTAGCTTCTGGTTAATGTTTCGCCGCTCGGCTCTTAGCTGATGCACCTCGAGCTACTAATAGCTATTTCTATATAGCAGGGGTAATATACTTCCTATAAAGAACCCTTTAGGCGAGAGCTTCTCGAATTAACTCCTTCCGCTTTTTGCAGTTAATTTGGCTGCCTTTAACTCTATCGGTAAAAGAAGCAGAGAGAATATTAAGCAACTAACGTATATACTTTAGGATAACCCCCTTGTAACGAACTTGCTATACATTACCTGAGAGGTATGGGCAGTACGTTAGGGGGGGGGTCTTGATTTATAGGTAATAATAGGACAATTAATAGGTTGTTCGTTAGGGAGGCTTTCATGGGCTCTTACCACTATATAGAGATAGAAGTCTAGATAGTAGCCAAATAAATATATTTATATAAGTAAGTTGATAGCTGAGGAACTAGAGAGTGACTAGATACAGGAGAAATAATGAAGCTATATAGGCAAAGGAAATGGAGCATATCAGGGGTCCTGAATATCTGTGATCTGAGTGATCCTTGGATGGGGTAGGGAATGCGGTTAAAACGGGGAAGGAGAGTCTTCCTGAGTCGGGCCTGTTCCGCGGCCGTACAGATCAAGAGGTTCGTAACAGATCTGACCTTTAATTTCAGAACTGAATAATTGGTATATTACGTTAGCTTGTTGACACGTATAGGAGCCATAAAGCCTGGCCTTGAAAGCTATAACATTTTCCACTACAACAAGCGTACTAGGTATGACGTGTAAATTTAGCTACGCAAAGGCACGGTTCTATTCGGCACCATTCCAAAACCGAACTTGCTTAATAGATGCTGTCAAGTGCCTAGTGCCGGGCTATGCCCTAATAAGTGCTTGCCTCTATAGTGGGCATAGAAGCTAGGCAACCATAATCGCATTAGCTCTAAGGGGCTTGGTTTTAAACCTTTCTTTTGTTTGCAATTATATAGAGCGCAACCCTTTTTCCTAAGTTAGTTAAAAAACTTCGACTCTCGAATACTCAAGACCCACAAAAGCAAAAAGTTCCTTTTTTAACAGCAGGGTCAATACACCTCTTTACTAAATAATTAAATATTAGCATAAGCAAAGATAGATCGAACGCTTATCCTAGCTATACTAACGCTATATAAGGCTATACGGGATAAATAGCCGATTTGCACACTCTAATTAACTAAGCAGCTTTTTTTTTTAATTTTATAACTATAACCGTAATAAAAACAATATAGTTATTAGTCTTAACGTAAATAAAGACCCGTATGCTAAAACGTTACTAATAACTATACTAATATTTAATTAAACAAAAGCTAACTAATAGTTTTTAGCAAAACTAAAAAAAAGCACTATAGTATACTTTAATATATTTTAATATATTTTAATTATATTACTTTAAATAATTAGCAAAAGAAATAATTTGTTTTGCTTGTTATAACTATATAATCTATATGCTTTACTTTATATTTTTTTAAGAATTACTTGTAATATAATATAAACTAATTGTTTAGTTTTAATTTTACTTTTTTTTACTATAGAAATAATCAAAAAATCTTCTATTTATGTTCAGAAAAACAATAAGCTTGCTAACAAACATATTATTTGCTATATTTATTTTTTACTTTAGTATTTATTTATTGTTTTCCTTGTTTTATAATAATATAGCTCTGTTATAATAAGCAAAAGATATTATTTCTAAGCTCCTATTTAAAAATACTTTTAATTATATCTAATATAGGTTATATAACTATAATAATATAAATCTGTGCTAAAAAATATTACTAGTCTTTTATTAGCTTTAGTTAGCTTATTAACTGCTTTTAGTCTTTTTTTTTTTAATAAAAGCAATAATATAGTAACTAAACTATTTTTTATATAATAGTAAGTTTAAAAAAGCTTAGTAAAGCTTAACTATTTTTATATTTTTATTTACTATATTATTTTTTAATTTTTTAATTTTAATATTTAAAAAGTTATTTTTAATATTATTAATAATTTTAGTACTTTTATGTTTCTTTTGTTTAATATTGTTTTAATTTTTTAAAAGATATTTATTAAATCTAGTTTAAATTAATTTTTTAATAGTAAAACATATAATATTATTAAAAAAAAGCTTTTTTTTAAGGTTAAAAATTATATTTTTTATAACATAGGAAAATTTTGTAACAAGTTTTTTAATATAAAAAACTAGCATAAAAAATAAAAAAAAATATTAAAAGCTATAATAATAAAATATAATAAAAAAAATAAAAATTATTTTTAATTATTACTACTAAATAATTTGTTTAGGACTAGCTTTGTTTATTAAAGAATTACGCGTTAAATAGTACGTTATATAAGCTTTATACTACTAAAATAGCTTATTAGTTTAAAAAACACAAAAGCTAAATAGATCTATTTTTTTAAACGCCTGTGCTAAAAGCAAGCGGTATATTTAAATATAAGCATATTATTATTAAAGAACAAAAGTTGTTCTATAATACGGGCCGATTTAAGGCAGAGTTTCTCTAGCTTATACGTTTTATATAAGGCATTTTTATTAATTAGCTAATACGCTAATTTGTTTATATATTTATTTTTAGTGCTTTTATAATAAAACTATAAGTTTTTGACCGATCTAAAGCATATAGCTTAGGTATATTTAATATTTATAATAAGCCGGACATATTTATACGTATTTTTATTAGCTATACTATAATAAATAATAATATTATAAGTTTAAATATATTTATTAAGTAGGAAAGCAAATATTATTATATTATAATAAACAATATAAATAATAATAAAATAAAAATCAAACTATTAAAACTAATTATAAAATAAAAAACTATTATTTATTATAGAACTATATATTATAAGATTTAAAATAGTAATATTACTAAGTTTTTATAAACATTAAACAAATATAAATTAGAATTAAAATAGCTAAAAATAACTAAAATAAAAAGCATTAAAAAAGTAGTAAAGGTTATAATATATTATTAAATCATTACTATTGCTAAGCTACAAAAAAGTTTAAAGTTTTAAAAATATTATAAGTTCTATAATAAAAATATTTATTTTAAAGATCTATTATTAGTTAGAACTATACATATATTAAGCTATAAGCAAAAATTATTGTTTAATTACTAATTTAATATATTAGGATTAAAAAAGCTATAGCTAAACAGCTAGCAATTAATACTAATCTAAAAATAAAATAGCAAACATTTAATTAGTATAAGCAAACCTAGCTTATATAACCCTAGTAAAAATATATAAAAAAATAGGATTTATTTCTACCTTATTATTTTGCTAGCTAGCCGGGTAATTAATAACTTTTAAACAATCAAAAAACTACTAAAAATAATACAAAATATAATTAAAAAATATTAGTTACTATATAAAATAAGCAATATATTTTATTATAATATTTTATTAAATAATATTATTATAATAAAACTTAAAATAGTAAGCAGTTTTAATAATATATTTATTAACTTTAATTTAGCTAAAATAAAAAATAATAACTTAAATAAAATATAATATTAAACTAGCACAATATAATTTATAGTAATAAAAGTATTATATAAAACTAATTATATTTATTACTATAACTTTAAGTTTTTTTTTTATATATTACTTTAGATATATATGCGCTAATTATAAAAAAATAAGTTTATTTATAAAAAAAAGCTATTTAAAAAAAACGTTTTTTAAAAATAAAAAATCCATAGTTTTAAAAATATTGCTTCAATAAAAACAAGCAATATAACTATAAATAAACTAAAAAGTATTATAACTAAATTTTTATGTATATTTAACTATGTTTAGCTATTCTATTTATAAATTAAAAAGATTTTTTTTTTTAAACAAAAACAAAAAAATAAGCTTTAGAACTTTTATAAGCAATCTTAATTAGCTTTATAACCTTATTATAATAATATTTAATAATATTATTAAAAATATATAAAAAACTAGAATATTAATATAGTTTTTTTTTATATAATATTAATATAAACAAATTCCCTAACTATTATTACTTAATAACTAGTATTATAAAGCTATAAAGCTAGCACTAGTATTTTTTCTATATTTTTATTAAATATAGTTTATTAAAAAAGTACTACAAGTATATCTATAGCTAAAATATATATAAAATAAAACTAAACTAAAAATATTAAAGCAAAGCTATACTATAGTTCTATATAATTATACTAATAATATATAAAACTACTTAAAATAAAACGTAATATAACTAGAAATAATTTTATATTATTATATTTATAATTATTTATAGCTAAACTACTAAACAAACAAAATAATTTTATTCTTTTTATTTTTATAAAATATTTTTAGTTAACTAGTAGTTTAAATAAAATAAACTAGTAAACAACAAATAATGTTTAATATTATACCTTAACTATTTACTAAAGAAAATATAACAATAAAAAGCAAAATTCTCCTAATCTATTCTTTTTAGACTACTCTTAGTTACTAGGTATAATTTTTATATAATGTACCGCTTATAAAATAAGTACAACTATTAGTACGCTAGTTTATAATAAAAAGCACTAGTATATTAGTAATTATAGCTTTTTAAACTACTTTTAGTTCTATATTACTATTAATATAATTATTATCAAACGTTCTAATCTATTAATATATATAGCCTAGACTTCCAAAACTAATATAGATCCTAGTGTTCCAACCTCCTTTTTTTGCACTAGTCTTTTAATATTATTGCCACACAAAATCTAAAGCTTTTTATTAAGTTTTAGCCGCTAGAAATGCTTTACTAAAGCACGCCGGATTAAAATCTAAAACTATAGTATTAATAATACACTAAAACTAAAATAAGGTTTTTTTAGCTAAAAGCTTAAAATTATTATAGCTTTATAATATAATAGTAATAGTACTGTTTAAATTGTACTACTTTTTAATATGTTCTAATATAATCAATACAATTTTTTAATTAAATATTTTTATAGTATTTAAAATATATACTAGCTATTTATAGCGCAATATAACAAAAGTATTATAAATATATTAATATTTAATCTTAAAATAAATAAACAGTTAATATATAACCTAAAAAGTTTTAATTTAAAAATATTATATATTAAGTAGCTTTATTAAAAATATTTCTTTAAAGCTTCCTTAGATTAAAGCAAAATATTTAAATATTAGTATTATTACTATTAAGTATATGCTTTTTGCTATAATATATATCTATAGCAATAATATAGATCTAAGCAGTAATAGGTTGCTAGTACGGAATATTAGCACTAGTATTATTTATAATATTGTTGCAAAATAGCAAAAATAACTAAAACAACCCATTAACTAAAAAAAAAAAAATAATAATTATAAAACATATAAATAATCTAAAAGCTATTAAATAAATAAACAAAATATATAAACATTTAAATACTAGTAAAGTTAATAAAAGTTTTATAATATAGGGTAGTTTTTATATATATATAGATTTTTATTACTAACTTAAGCTTACTAAAATTAAAGTAGTATTATTTTTACTAAAAATAAAAAGCTTATTATAATTAATAAGTTAATTAAATCTTTAGCGCTTAACTATATTATAATAGCTATATTATTATTATATATTACTATAAATTTTCTAACTTACCTATTTTTTTGTTTTATATTTAGCCCTAATTAAAGCAGTTTAGTTTAGTTAATAATTTATAATCTAATAATAAAATATTAAAATATTTAATACTTAATTAAAAAAATTATAGTAGACCTTAGTAATATTATAACAATAATATAACTAGAAAACTTTTTTAATATAAAAATTAAAGCTTTTTAAAAAAAATATTAGTAATTTATAAAATATATAGCACTAAAACAAAAAACCTAACTAGCTAAAATATTGTTCCTATTAAAGTCTAAAGCGCTGTTCTAAATAAAAATACTAAGTTTTTATTCTTAAGTTTAAAATTGCTTCTTTATATAGTTTTTTTTTTTTAGTCTATTAGCTAAATTTTAGTTAAATTAGTCCTAAGTTAAATTAAACAATTTATATATTTATTAAATATTTTATTTAATACTACTTGCAGTTATTTATTTATTTTTAAAGCTTTTTTATTAAATATTAAAACAGTTTTTTTTTATTTTACAAAAAACTTATCTTACTAGCCCTACGCTTATTCTTATAGCCAAAATTACTAATGTTTTACCTTTTTAATAAACAATTATAAATCTAATAATTATATTTTAACTTATACTTTATTTCTTTAATAAATAAATATTATTATTAAAACATATATTATTTTATTAATTTTATAGCTTTAAAATTTAGCCGTAAAATTTTTAAAACTATTAAAAAAAATAAATATTAAAAATTAAATAATGCAAATACTAGCAAACATATTAATTATATATTAATACTTTATATTAAATTTTAAACTATTAAAGCCTTAAAATCATTTAAAATATTTATTTTTAATAATAAAGTAAGTAAAAATACTTGCTTAAAACTTAAAAATTAATATTTAATAGCAAAATTAAAAACTTATCGAAACATTTTTTAAAAAACTAATAGTAATCTTTTATAAAAATTTCGGTTAAACAAAACAAGTTTACTGCTTTTAATAAAATATAACAAAAATATTATTTAATATATCAATATTAATACTAGGTTTATATTTTATAAAAACAAAAGTTATATTACTTAAAAGCTTATATTTTTACTAACTAAATATAACTAATATACCTAATAGTATTCTAGTAATCCTAAATAAACAGATTAAAAAACTAATACTTACTAAAAAAATAATTCAAAAAAAAGAAATATTTAACTATAGCAGCTAATAAATCTTTATTTATAATATATAAAAATATTTTAATAGGATTATAGTATTTTTACTAATAAATAAATTAGCTAAAAAGTTTTATAAAGCAAAATAGTTTTTTTTAGAATTTTTGTACTAGCTAAGGCCAAAAAATAGGCTAAAATACCTATGCTAAAAACTAAAAAGCATATTAAAATATTAATAAAAATAAAATAAAAAATAAAAACTATTTGTTTTAATTTTTAATAGCAAAATATAGCTTAATATATTACTTTTAAAATATATAAACATTATAGTTCTTTTTATATATAATATTTTAATAAAAAATTAAACTATAAAATAGATGTTCTTTAGTATTTTATATAATATAGCAAATAAATAATAGAACTAAAAAATAAATATATAAATATTTTTATAAATTAAGTACAAAAACTAGAAAAATAAATATATAAAAAATTTAAATATAACAAATTAATTAATTATATAGCAGGCAGCAAAAATAAACTGTTTAAAAATAGCAATAATTAAGCTATTAATTATATATAATATTATAAAAGCTAGCTTTTTAAAAATATTAAAAATAGTAATAAAGCTAGTTATATATAAAGCAACCAGTAAAAAGTTTTAAAAGAGTAAAACAAAATAATATATATAAGCTATAATATAAATTAGTTGCTTAAAACTTATTAGATCTATATTACTTTTTATTTGTAAGATTTTATATACATTAGACTTTATTAATTTATTATTTTTTATTTTATTAAAGATTTAATAGCTACTTAAAACTTAAAATTATAAAAGTTATACTTAATATTTTATAATAAAAGTACTATTAATTACTTAATTAATTAAAAGAAATATTAAAATTAAATAAAATATACTTATTAAAAAATCTATATTTAAATTATATCTAGTACTTAAAATTGATTTTATTTTTTATTCCTTATACCGGACTTTTTTATTTGCTAATCTTAAAGCTAGCTTTTTTTGTTTTTTTTTATTTTTGCTAGATTATAGCAACTTATCTAATATTGTTACAGCTATCTTTTAAAATTTATTTAATTATTAAAAAACTATTTTTTTATTATATAGCTTTTATAGTAGTAAATATAGTACTAAATATAGTCTAATAACTATTTATAAAATTTATATTTTTTGTTATAAAAAATATTTATTAATAGTTATTTATAAATAATAAGTAAAGCAATATAAAACAAAAGATAGTTATAGCTAGGCTAGTATTATTTAAAGTTATTATGTTTTTTAAAAACAAATAAATATTTAAAATATTTAAAAAGTAATAAACTTTTAAAACTTTATAAGATTTAGTTAGACTTTTTATTATAAATAAAACTACTATATATTTTAAAGCTTTAGTTTTTATAAAATATTTAATATTATATATATTTTTTGTAATATTATATAATAAGTTATAAATATTTTTTTTAAATAATAATTAGTAAATATTAAACATTAGTAAAACAAGCTAATAATTGAAAACTTTTTAAATAATTATTATATTTTTTTTGCGAATTTAAAACAAGATTAATAAATATTTTATAATATTTTACCTAGCATTATATATATATAAAATTATAATATATATTTTAAAAAATCAAAGTTTAAACTAAAATTTAAAAAAACAAGCTATTAAAATATTTTATATTAGTATTAATTATATAACTAATTAATTATAGCTATATAAATTAAATTATTTGTATTATTTACTATTAAAAATATCTATTAAAATTTTAAGTAGTTATTTATAGCTATAAATATTTTGTTAATATATTTACAATTTAGATTTTATTGTTCTTTTTTTTAAACTTTTTTTTAAGCTATACTTTAGCAAACTATTAATATATATACTTTATTTATAAAAGTTTAATAATGCAAAATTATATTAATAACCATTAGATATAAAAAAAAATGTTAGTTTGCTTTATATTTATAAATTTTTAAATAAAATTAACTAGTAATAAAAAAGTTTTTAAAACATATATTAAATCCAATATAGTACTATATAATATTTAAAAAAAAAAAAAAAAAAGCAGCTTTAACTATATAGATTATAATAGCAATAAAATTTAAAAATTATAAAATATTAAGCTTTATAATAATAATATTTTAGTACTAATAAAGCATATAAATAATATATCTTACTAATATATTTTATATAAAAGTAGCTCTATGCTCTATGCTCTATGCTTGCTTTATACTTTATATTTTATACTCTATGCTTTATGCTCTATGCTCTATATTTTATACTTTATATTTATGCTTTATATACTTTATATTTTATATTTGATATTTTATGCTTTATGCTCTATGCTCTATGCTCTATGTTTTATACTTTATATTTATGCTTTATATGTTTTATGCTCTATGCTTTATGCTCTAAGCTCTAAGCTCTAGGTCTAAATATATTTAACTATGTTTTAGATATTAATAGCAGTTTTATTTCTATTTTAAGCTTTATATAACTAATACAATTTTAATTTAATTAATATAACTTTATTAAAACTAATAGTAAGTTAGTACTTAAATAATAGATCTATTTTTTTAATAAAAATTAGTTGGGTGTTTTAAA